>CM034300.1:42800986-43257364 GCA_019925795.1 Dendrobium chrysotoxum | reverse complement strand
GCCTGTATTTTCCTGATGTTGGGAATTACTTATTGCCTCAGGCGAGCATTGCCCAGGGTTGGATTATAGTGTATAATGTGTTGAGATTTTCCTGTTGGCTGATGCTTTTATGCATTACTGGTGGATGCTTCCTTCCAAAAGAATGGATTTTCACAATTTGTTTGGTATGGCTATATCTCTGGGGGATTTCGGCTATGCTACTAGAGTTGTGTGTTTTGATCGTACCTGGATTAGCTTTTATTCTTTTTTTTTGGTGGACATTTTTTGGCTAATTGGGAATATTTGGCTTAGCATTATTATAACTTATATGGCTCTTACTTATTGGGTTTGGTCACCGGGTTTCTATATTATTGTTTATTATGTCTATTTTTGTATTCACCCCTTTTTGTAGAATTTGGATTTTACAGGTTTTGGTAGAGACTTGGCTCTGGAGAAGGTGATTGTGCTAGTTCGAGCCTTTTGTTTAACTCTCATTTTTTGCGTGCCCATCCTTGTGCACCATAGAATGTATCTAGGGTTTTTTGTAATTTTGCTTAGGAGAGGCCTCAAGCTCTTAGGTTTTTATTTTGCTTTCTTTTTGTAGATCTTTCGAGCAGTAGTAAGCTTAAGGTCTCTTTAAGGACTTTGTACCCTTTTTTATATTAACGCGTAGGCCCCCTCCGGGAGGTTTTCCTTAAAAAAAAGGACATCAGCACCTCTAGATCTTTAGAAGTCCTTCACAAGGATCTCTTTGGACCCATTAGCACTACCAGCTTAAGGGGAAAAGTCTATGGATTTGAGATTGTTAATGATTACTCGAGGTTCACTGGATTAGATTTCTGTCACATAAATCTGAGTTACTTGATGAATTTAAAATCTTTCTCCACTTGGATTCAGAAGAGGTTTACGTTGTGAGATCTTGACCATCCATAGTGATCATGGTGGGGAGTTTGAAAATGTGAGATTTGGAACCTTCTATGAGGAGCAAGAGATTAGCCACAACTTTTTAGCTCCTAGCATACCTCAACAAAATGGGGTAGCTGAAAAGAAGAACAGGACCTTAGTGGAAGCTGCTAGAGCCATGCTTACTGAGTATTCACTTCAAAAATACTTTTGGACAGAAGTGGTGAACATAGCCTGTTATGTGTTGAATAGGGTGAATGTTAGATCTAATCTGAATAAGACACCCTATCAGATCATTAAGGGTAGAACTCCAAACCTGTCCCACCTCTATGTTTTTGGCTGTAAGGTGTTTATTCTTAATAATGGGAAATTATGCTTAAGAAAATTTGACCCAAAATCTGATGAAGGAGTGTTCTTAGGATATTCAAGTGTGGAGAAATCCTTTAGGGTGTTTAATAAGAGGACATTGGTGGTGGAGGAGACTACTCATGTAGTGTTTGATGAATTTGGTCCTAAGGAGGTTAGAGCTGATGAAGAAGAGGAAGTAGGAGAGATTACCCAAGGAGTAGAAAATATAAATCTGAAGGAACTAGTAGAACCTGAAATAACTTGCCTAGAGATTGGTGATATTGTTCAAGTCATCCTAAAGAATCAATCTTAGGAGACCCTTCTGAAGGTGTTAAAACTAGGCGTTGACTTAGGAAGGAAGTAAACCATTCTACATTTATCTCAATGACTGAACGCACCAATATCAATCAAACCCTCTCTAATAAATTTTGGATCTTAGCTGGCCAAGAAGAACTTAACCAATTTGTGAGGAATGATATTTGGGAGTTGGTAGAAAGAGCTAAGGATCAAAGTGTAGTAGGAACCAAGTGGGTCGTTAAGAATAAAATGAATGATTCTGGTGTGGTGGTTAGGAATAAGGCAAGATTTGTGGCTAAGGGGTACAACCAAATTGAAGGGATTGATTTTGAGGAGACCTTTTCCTTTGAAATTAGATTGGAAGCCATTAGGGTGCTAATAGCCTTTACCTGTTATAAGGGATTTAAGCTTTTTTAAATGGATGTCAAGAGTGCCTTTTTAAATGGGGTAATAAAATAAGATTTCTTTGTAGAGCAACCCCCCAGTTTTGAGAGTTCCTAATATCCTAATCATGTCTACAAATTAAAAGAAAGCCTTATATGGATTCAAATAGGCACCTAGGGCTTGGTATGAAAGGCTTAACACATTCGTATTAGAAAGAGAGTTTGTTAAGGGGAGCGTAGACACCACCTTTTTTCAGAGAAAAGTAAAGGATGATTTACTCATTGTCCAGATCTATATTGATGATATACTTTTTGGATCTTCTGATAAAAACCTATGTGATGATTTTTCTAAAACAATAAGAAAGGAGTTTGAGATGAGTAGGATGGGAGAATTGTCCTACTTTTTGGGGTTTGGCATAAGGCAAATGGACGATAGAACTTTAATTAATCAATCAAAGTATATTAAGGACATCTTCAAGAAATATGAAATAGATAAAGCAAGGCCATTAAACACTCCCATGAGTTCTACTATCCAGTTTGACAAAGATTCAAATGGAAAATTTGTTGATTAGAAGAAGTTTAGATGAATATTTAAATCATTGCTTTACCTGACTGCTAGCCAAACTGATATCATATTTAGTGTTTTTCTCTATGATAGATTTCAAGCTGATACTAAGAAATCCCACCTGACTGCAGTAAAGGGAATCCTCAGATATCTCTTAGGGACCCCAACCTTAAGAATCTGGTATCCTAGGCACAACACTTCTTTTGAGATTATTGGATATTCTGATTCTGATTTTACAGGGTGTAAGGTGAATAAAAAGAGCACTTCAGGAATATGCCAATGCATAGGATAGTCTTTAGTTTCCTTGTGCAGTAGAAAATAAAATTTTGTAGCACTTTCCACTGCTGAAGCTAAGTACATTGCCTTACGAAGTTGTGTGGCCCAAGTCCTTTGGTTGAAGCAATAAGTTCTGGATCTAGGATTACCTGTTAGCATAATTTTAGTTCTATGTGATAACACTTGTGCCATCAGCATCTCTAAGAATCCTATCCAACATTCAAGAACCAAACACATTGATATAAGGCATCACTTTATTAGGGACCATATTACAAAAGGGGATATTGAGCTACACCATGTAGCAACTGAAAATCAACTGGCTGACATCATTACTAAACCACTAGTCTTTGAGTCATTCAGCATTTTAAGAACCAGATTGGGTGTTATTGACATAAATGCATGAATATGATGATTGTTGATTTCTAAATTTTCTATTTTTCATTTCTTGTTTAGTTTTTTTGTTTGATTTAATGGTCTGTTTTATTTTAGAATTTTTTTCTGCTGATTTCCATTTGTTTGATTTGCTTATTGGATTTAGTTATCTCCTGCTGAATTTTGTTCACTGATTTTTATTTATTTTAGTTTTTCTTCTTATTATTTATTTACTGGTTATTCTTTTCAGAATCAGATCACTGCTCACTACTGCTAATAAACTAGATTTCGGACTGAGAGTTTTGACTTATTTTTGTTTGGAATCTTGTAAGCAGTGATTGACTCCTCTGAATCTGTTAAAGGGAAGAAACATTGATGATTGTTTCTCTTCCTCTAACTCCTTTAATGGTGTATTATTTCTTTTGGATAAAAATTCTCTTTAAAATAAATAAGTTAGTTTTTGAAATAGAGATCTATTTTATCCTTCTATAGTAATCTACCTTATATGAATAGTATTTTCAAAGCTATGAATCATTGTTATGCTTTTCTTATCAGGTGATTGCACTTATCACATGGAGTATGATTTTATTTTATGAGTTAATCCTCCGTACTGAAGAGAGTGAGATTTCTCTTCTCTTATATTTTGAAGTTAATTCTACAACTGAGATTATTTAGAGATTATAAAAGGAAGCAAACTTGCAAAAAAAAAAAGAGGCGCAAAATGAGCCCAAAGCTAAAAAGATGCACAATGTCGCTAAATTGAAAAGATACATAAAGTGTATCAAAAATTAAAAGATGCGCAAAGAGCGCCAAATAAATTAAAAATTAGGGTCAAAATGAGCCTACAAAGAAATAAGCTTTCTTCCCTTTTAGATCTTTAATTGTCTTAGAAAAATCCATGTGTCACTTAATATTTTCAAAAGCTTGAGATTAAAAATCATGATTTCTGATTCCTTACTTTGTAATACTACATTATCAGATATTTTTTTTGGAACGGGGCTTGAAAGGATCTTTTTTCAAATCTAATTTCTTCTCTTCTGAATTAGACTTTTGTTTGAAAGGAATTTGAACCCGTAAGGTGTCTGAGGCAGGAGTTATGAAAGTTGATTTTCTAACTTTTTTTGGATTTCAGCATTGTCAATTTTCTTCTTTTTGGCTTTTAAATTAAAAATTAAAGAAAATTCTGATTTACGGGAGCGGATCGATTCGAAGAAAAAAAATAAAAAAAAAACAAAAAAGAGGTTTTTTTAATATTTTTTTCAATTTTTTCTTTATCTTTGATTTGATTTTGCTTTTTCTTTTTTTGTATTTTGGGATCCTTGATCATTCCTCTCCATCCTTCATCATTTTTCAATTTTTGGTCACATTGTCCTAGATGATCCCTACATCGTCCTGGATGATATGATCAAATAATCCCTACCTTGATCCAACAGCTGATTTGAACCAATTTTTGGTGATCATCCTGAACGATACACCTCATTATCCTAGATGATCCACTTGGCAGTAGTTGGATGATTTAAATTTGGCCCGTCCGATTCATTTATTGCATATCATCCTGGATGATCCACCTAATTATCCTGGATGATACCTTCTATCAAAAGTCATCCAACCTATCTCCTCGGGATTATCGTCTGTATCTTATCATCCTGGACGATATCTGATCATCCTGGATAATCTGATCGCCTTTTTGACCAATCATCCTAGATTCTTTTATTTCCCCTATTATCCTGGACGATCCTGCGATCGTCTTGGACGATCCTGTGATAGTCTTGGACGATCTGGATGAATTCTATTTAAATAACAATTTTCTTCACTTATTTTCACCACTCTTCTTCCAATCCTTAATGAATGTTTGATAGGGATGTTAAGCCCTGATGAACTAGTCCCGAGGCTAACCAAGAGGGGGGTGAATTGGTTATTTAAAAATTTGAGAGCAACAGCAAAAATCTTTTCTATAATATGCAGCGGAAATAAGTAAATACAAAAATGAAAAGATTAAACACAAATTTCACCCAAGCGGATAATCACATAAAACTAAAGTGTAGAAAGTAATCAGAAAGAACACACCAGAATTTTATAGTGGTTTGGTCAACTTGACCTACATCCACTCCCCGGAGCCTCCCCTCCGGGTATTGCACTAACTCAAAGTGTCTCTCCTTTTGCTCCCATAGCAAGGCGGAGAAGCCTATACAAAAACCTCTATTCCACTGACACGGTGAGGCAGAGAACCCAACCTCCTTTTGCTTCCTCCTGTAGCAGGTAGAGAACCTCAGACTCCTTTTGCTTCCTCCTGAAGCAAGTAGAGAACCCCGGATCTTGTTGTGAACGATCCTTTCACAAAGAACACCAACATGACTAAAGATGACGAGCAGAGAAGCGACTCTGATCCTTGCTTGGAGCAACCTTCGTGAACCCCTCACGAACTCCCCCTCATAAGATCCTCTCTCTCTCTCCCATACTCTCTCTCTCTCTAAGGTTTCTCTGGAAAGGAAAGTGGCAAAAGATTTTTCTTGTTGAAAGAAAAGATCTTTTATAGGAGGGCTTAAAATTTGCCCTAAATCTCAACTGGTCGGCCTAGACTATCCAGGAGTACGATTAGTTCAAAATCAGAGTCTTCAGCCTGGATGATCTGGCTCTTCTGGACGATTAGTAGAAAAAGTTATTCATATCGTCTCGTACGATTGTGCGATCGTCCAGAATGATTAGTGTAAATTGAGGAATTTCATCCAGAAGACCGCTCGGGTCTTCCAGAGAAACTTGTGCTGGACGACCCAAAAATGACTTGATCATCCAGGACGATCAGGATATCGTCCTATACGATTAGTTCAAAATGTGCTCAAATCGTCCTGAGCACCGCTTTGGATGTCCAGCTAAAACACACTAGACGATCATGTTCGTCCAGGATGATCATATGATTGTCTAGGATGATATGATCATATCAATCAAGTATAATTGCTTTCCTTAATAACCAGACTAATTTAGGCATGATTGTACTGGATCGTCCAGGATGATACACGTATCGTCCAGGATGATCAGACCAAATATCTTAAAATAAAAACTTGCCTAATTTGATCTAGCAGGTGAGTATTTCTGATTTGAGCATATCGGTCCATACGATGTCTGTATCATCCAGGATGATCTTCTTAATCAGACACACTTAACTTGGTCGCCCTAATTAGGGTTTCTATTTTTACTTGATCGTCTAGGATGATGTGACTATTATCCAGGACGATTTGAATAAAAACTTGAACATAAACTCTAATTCACTCAAGCTCTCCCCCTGAGTGTGTGTGTACAAGGTTACTTAGCTAGGGGATCAGTTATATTACAATTGACTCAAGAAAAGGAAAATAGTACACTTAGACACACTTGGACCCCATCTTGAATTAGCTTGAGTTGCTCGTGATCTTTTGTTCCTGAAACGGGTTAGCCAAGAAAAACATAATAGAAATATGTTTGCCATCATCAAAACTAGATTTGCAACAATCTCCCCCTTTTTAATGATGGCAAACATATGTGTAGTAGTTTAAAAAATAAAAGTACAAGGAGATCGAAAGATAAATTTTTTCAATTTTCATTTAACAACCAGAGCAGTACAGGAAACACAAGTATAAAACATAACAAAAATAAAAACTACTACAACTGACTTCTCCTATTGACATCACAAAAAGGAGGAGGGAAAATAGAACCAACAGTATAAATAAAATAGTGCAAATAAAATACAGAACCAACAACTACAAAATATAATGCTAAAATGGAGGCGGATCCTGATCAGAAGGAGGAGGTGGCTGTAATGGGTTGAAGTAACTGTGAATGGCTATAAAGTGGGCTCCAATCCACGCAATATCCTGGTCATGTTGCTGTTGCTGCTGAGCAGCATAGTCAGTAAAGCGATGTAGGTCCTCAGCGTGCCGCTGCTCTTGGGCAACAACATAAGAGTTGAATCTGGCCTCCCACTGATCAAAGAGCTGCACCAGATGGTCAAAAGGAGAAGCGATGCAAAGGGGAGCAGGTGCATCAGGTGTAACATGAATGGGAATAGCCTCTTCCTCTTCCTCCTCAACATCCGGGGCAGGCTCCGGATGTAATCGGGGGCTGTGTAGGACATGGAATGAATTTTTTGTGAAGAAGGAAGGAGGGACATTAGGAGGGACTGGATACTGCAGGTCATATTTGGTTTCTAAGGCATATGTAAGATATGACCTAAAGCTAGATTTGGATGACGTCTATGACCCGGATCCCTAATAGTGGTAAGGTGCTCGATGTATCGGATAAGAAGGTCAGTGGCATTAAAGTCCCGGTGGGACAAGATTCAATATGTGGTCAGAGATAATAGGGGGGTGATGTGAATTCGATCCCCAGCCTTTGGGATGGTGGAGGAATGAAGGACGTGCTGAATGGTCCGTGCATCCTTAAGGAGGGAAGTGGAAGCATTGTCGTGGTAGGGTGCATTCATATTTCGAAGAAAATGATTGGCGACACTCCAATCATAGTCAAGGTCAGTAATTAGAGTGTGGATTTTGTCGCCAGTCACAGAAAGTTGAAGGATGTTGTGAAAGTCTTATGTAGTGAGTTCTACGGGATGTTGAATGATGTAGGAGCAGAGAGTGGAATAGTCAGCAGAAATGCGCAGATTGGCGAAGAAAACTTGAAGAAGTTCATGGCTGAATGGTAAGGCTAGTGTAAGGATGAAAGTGAGGGAGGTGTGTACAAAAAGATCAAGAATATTATAGCTAAGGGTGCAGGGGTTTACTATTTTTGAATGAGTGATCCCCACCTCACGATAGCGCTTGAAGGCAGTCTGATCGGCTGCATTGGGAAAATAGGGATCAACGTTCCCCCATGAGGAACTCACACCCTTTTTCCTAGAACGCTTCCCACCAGCCATAAGAAAGCACAAGTGAGGGAGAGTGGAAGGAGAAGTGTGGAAAAACCTGAAGAAATTAGCTGTTTAAATAGAATATGGCTGGATCATCCCGTACGATCGTGAGATCATCCAGGATGATATGTGCATTTATGATGGCCTGGACGATTGGTCAAAAAGGCAGTCCGATCATCCAGGATGATCAGAGATCATCCAGGATGATTAGACACAGGTGATCGTCCCGAGGATTTAGGCCGGACGATCATTGATGAAAAGTATCATCCCGAAAGATTAGGTGGATTGTCTAGGACGATGTGCAATAAGTGTGTTGGACGGGCCAAATTCGAATCATCCGGCTGCTGACACGTGGATCATTAAGGATGATGTGGTGAATCATCCAGGACGATAATAAAAAATTGGTGCATGCTCAGTCGTCTGATCAGATCAGGAAGATATTGATCATATCATCCAGGATGATGTAAGGATCGTCTAGGACGATCACCAATAATTGGTGTTCCTTAGCCGTATGATCAGATTGGGGACAATTTTGAATTGATCATCTAGAACGATGTTTGGATCATCCAAGATGAAGAAGATCATCCAGGATGATTTATGTATCATCCAGGAAGATGTGATGAAAATAAGAAAAAGATGGAGGATGAAGATGAATGACTAGGATCCCAAAAATACAACCAATAAAAAAAAACAAAAAACAAAGGAAATAAAATGTGAAACAAGAATATAATTGAAACAATTTTTTTTTGTTTTTTGTTTTATCAAGCTGCTCTAGTAAATCAGAAATTTTCCTTGATTTTAGATGCAAAAACCAACAAGAAGATGATTGACAGCGTTGAAATCTAGAAAAGGTTGGAAAAATTGACTTTCGTAACTCCCACCTCGGTCACCTTATAGATGCAAATCTCTTTCAAAACAAAAATCCAATTCAGAAGAAAAAAAATTAGATTCGAAAAGAGATCATTTGAAGCCTCATTCAAGAAAAATATCTGATATAATAGTGTTACAAAGTAATAAATCAAAAATAAGGATTTTTAAACTCAAACTTTTGAAAATATTAAGTGGCGTACAAATTTTTCTAAGACATCTAACGATCTGAAAGGGAGAAAAGCTTGGTTTGGGCTCATTTTGTGCCTCTTTTCAATTTATTTGGCACTTTATGCATCTTTTGATTTTCGATACACTTTGTGTATCTTTTAGTTTGGCGACATTTCGCATCTTTTTAGCTTTCGGCTCATTTTGTGCCTCTTTTTCAATTTATTTGGCCCACTGCACATCTTTTGTAAGCTTTCTCCCTCTTAAAATCGTTAAAGTATCTCAGCTGTGAAGTTACCTTTCAGACATAAGAGACGCTCTCTGCAATAAGGAAGAGTAATTCATAAAATAAAAACCATACGTCATATGATAAGTGCAATCACTTGGTTTAAAAAAGCATAATACTGACTCAAGACTTTGAAAATACTATTCATATGAGGTAGATTACTGTAGGAAGATAAAATAAATCTCTATTTCAAAAACTAATATTTTAATTTTGAAGAGGATATTTATCCAAAAGAAACAATACACCAGCAAAGGAGTTAGAGGAAGAGAAACAATCATCAATATTTCTTCCCTTTAACAGATCCAGTGGAATCAATCACTGCTTACCAGCTTTCAAATAAAAATAAGGTAAAACTCTCAGTCAGAAATCAAGTTTATCAGAAGTAGCAAGCAGTGACCGGATTTTAAAAAGCATAAAATAGTAGATAAAAGAGATGAATCAGTAAATAAAAATAGGTAGAAAATTATATCAACATAAATACTCAAATCAACCTAACACCAAGGCTAACACAAAAATCAGCAGAATAAAACTAAAAACAACAGAAAGCAAATAATCAAATCAAACAGCTAACTAATAGAAGCAGAATAAAAACCAGAGAAATTAAAAATTAGCAATCATCAGAATCAAGCATTTATATCAATCACTCCTAATCTGGTCCTCAAAATGCTGAATGAGTCAAAGGCCAGTGGTTTAGTATATATGTCAGCCAGCTAATTTTCAGTTGCTACATGATGTAGCTCAATGTCCCCTTTCGTAACATGGTCCCTAATAAAGTGATGCCTTTTATCAATATGTTTGGTTCTAGAATATTGGATTGGATTCTTAGAGATGCAGATGGCACTAGTATTATCACATAGAATAGAAATTGTGCCCAAAGGTAATCCTAAATCCAAGACTTATTGCTTCAACTAAAGAACTTGGGCCACACAACTCCCTAAGGCAATGTACTCATCTTAACAGTGAAAAGTGCAACTGAGTTTTATTTTCTACTGGACCAGGAGACTAACGGCTGTCCTATGAATTGACAAGTTTCAGAAGTGCTCTTTCTATCCACCCTACACCCTACAAAGTCAGAATTAGAATATCCAATAATCTCAAAAGAGGTGTTGTGCCTAGGGTACCAGATTCTTAGGTTTGGGGTCCCTAAAAGATATCTAAGAATTCTCTTAACAGCAATCATGTGGGACTCTTTGGGATCAGCCTAAAACCTAGCACAAAGATAGACACTAAACATGATATCAGGTCGGCTAGCAGTCAGGTAAAGCAGTGATCCAATTATTCCTCTATACTTCTTCTGATCAACTAATTTTTCACTTGAATCCTTATCTAACTGAACAGAGGAGCTCATGGGAGTGTTGATTGGCTTGGCTTTGTCCATTTCATATTTCTTCAAAATGTCCTTAGTGTATTTAGATTGATTGAGAAAGGTTCCATCTTCCATTTGCCTTATGCTAAACCCCAAAAAGTAGGATAATTCTCCCATCATACTCATCTCAAACTCCTTACTCACTATTTTAGAAAACTCATCACATAAATATTTATCAGAAGATCAAAAAATTATATCATCAACATAGATCTGGATAATGAGTAAGTCAACCCTTATTCTCCTCACAAAGAGGGTGGTGTCTACGCTCCCCTTAACAAACTGTCTTTCTAACAGGAATGTGTTAAGCCTCTCATACCAAGCTCTGGCTGCCTGTTTCAATCCATATAAGGCCTTTTTCAATTTGTAAACATGATTTGGATATTGAGAACTCTCAAAACCTGGGGTTTGTTCTACAAAAACATCATCTTTTATTACCCCATTTAAAAAGGCACTCTTGACATCCATATGAAATAGCTTAAATCCCTTATAATAGGCAAATGCTAGTAGAACTCTAATGGCTTCCAATCTAGCTACAGGGGCAAAGTTCTCTTCAAAATCAATCCCTTCAATCTGATTATACCCCTTAGCCATCAATCTTGCCTTAGTCCTAACCACCACACGAGAATCATTCATCTTATTTTTAAAGACCCACTTGGTTCCCACTATACTTTAATTTCTAGGTCTTTCTACTAACTCCCAAACATCATGCCTTACAAATTGATTCAATTCTTCTTGCATAACTAAGATCCAAAACTCATCCGAAAGGGCTTGATAGATGTTGGTGGGTTCAGTCATTTAGATAAAGGCAGAATGGTTTACTTCCTTCCTAAGTCTATGCCTAGTCCTAACACCTTTAGAAGGGTCTCCTAAGATCAGTTCTTTAGGATGACTCGAAGAATATCTCCAATCTCTAGGTAGTGTGGTTTGAGGTTCTATCCTTTCCTCCAGATTTGTATTTTCAACCCCTTGGGTAATCTCCTCTACCTCTTCTTCTTCCTCAACTCTATTCACTTTAGGATAAGATTCATCAAACACTACATGAGTTGTCTCTTCCACCACCAAAGTCCTCTTATTGAACACCCTAAAGGATATCCCCATACTAGAATAGCCTAAGAACACTCCTTCATCAGATTTGGGGTCAAATTTTTCTAAGGGTGATTTCCCGTTGTTCAGAATGAAAACCTTACAACCAAAGACATGGAGGTGGGACAGGTTTAGAGTTCTACCCTTAATAATCTCATAAGGTGTCATGTTCAGATTTGATCTCACATTCACCCTATTCAGCACATAACAGCCAGTTTTCATCGCTTCATCCCAAAGGTATTTTGGAAGTGAATACTCAGTAAGTATGGCTCTAGCGGCTTCCACTAAGGTCCTGTTCTTTCTTTCAGCTACCCCATTCTGCTGAGAGGTGCTAAGAGCTGAACAATTGTGACTAATCCCTTGCTCCTCATAGAAACTTCCAAACTTTACATTTTCAAACTCTCCACCATGAACACTATGAATAGTCAAGATCTCACAGCCTAACTTTCTCTGAATCCAAGTGGAGAAGGACTTAAACTCATCAAATGACTCAGATTTGTGTGACAGAAATTTGAATCAAGTGAACCTTGAGTAGTCATCTACAATCACAAACCCAAAGACTTTCCCCCCTAAGCTGGCAGTGCTAATGGGTCCAAAGAGATCCATGTGAAGGACTTCTAAAGGTCTAGAGGTGCTAATGTCCTTAACAGAGTGAAAGGAGGACTGAACTTGCTTTCCTAACTGGCAGGCATCACACAGGTGGTCCTTAGTGAAGTTAAGCATGGGCACACCTCTTACTAAGTCCTTTTGGGTGACTCTCCTAAGGGTTTTCATACTGGCATGACACAATCTCCTAAGCCACAACCAGGACTCATCAGCAGTAATTTTTAAGTAAATTGAATTTTTAGCCTTAATGCAACTTACATCCAGCTAGTAGACATTGTTGATCCTTTGTCCCTACAAAACAATTTTGTCATTTAAGCTAAAAATACAGCAAGTATACAGGAATTTGATGCTGTATCCTTTGTCACAGAGTTGACTGATGCTCAACAAGTTATGTTTCAGACCATCTACAAGCAAAATATTATCAATCATAAAACACTTTGAATCACCAATTATACCTGAACCTACCACCCTCCTGGTGGTGTTATCTCCAAGTGTAACCTTGCCTCCAGCCCTGGCGTCCAGCAAAATGAACTGATTTGCATCTCCAGTCATGTGTCTAGAACATCCGCTGTCCAGGTACCATATGCTCTCACGAGATCTTATATGAGAGCACACCTACAAAATCATCAAACATCATTTTTAGGAACCCAAATAGGTTTGGGTTCCTTCTTATGAAAAGAAGAATGCAATGCATGTGTGTTGTGCTATGAAACAGGTAATTTGGGCCTCCATACCCAATGTGTACTACGGTGAACAGTGCAGGTGTGGGAAATGTGCCCTAACATTCCACAGGAAAAACATCTAACACCAGGAAAAGGGTTAACTAATCTACGTGGGTGATAGTGCCTCTTCTTAAGTTTATATGAAACATGCTTTGATGATTTTGAACCGGATTCTACAAAAAGTGGAGGTGCATAAAACTGTGCAAAAGTAGGAGGTGTTTGGTTTTCTCAAAAGCACTGATTTTAACTTTCAAAAATTGATTTTCTTTATTTAAACTCGCAATTTCAAATTTCAAAGCACCATTGCTACTCTCCACTTCACATGCCATGTTATCTAATTCCTTAAAAGCTCTTTCTAAATCAACATGTGTGGTTTTCAATGAATCATGCTCAGTAACTAAATCAGAATATTTTTTGTTCAATTCATCAAACTCATCAAGTAAAGACACGTGATTGCAATCAATAGAGGAATGATCCTTAATCAAAACATCATGCTCTTTTTGCAAAGCCAAATAATCCAATTTTAAGCTAGCATGGGTTTTCTTAAGCTTCCTATACGATGCATGAATTTTTTCAGATATTTCAAGTAATTGATCGTAAGTAAGCTCACATACCTCTTCCTGGTCAGACTGACCAGGATGATCATCAACCATCAAACACAGATTTGTTTCCTCCTCTTCAGCTTCAGTCTCAGAAGAGTAGGATACAGAATCTTCCTAGAACGTCTTCTAAATCTGCTTCTTGTCCTTCCTGAACTTGTGTTTCTCCTCACCCTTCTCCTTGCTTGGGTGAGTTTTAAGTGTAGGACAATGAGCCTTAATGTGTCTAAGCTTCCTGCATTCAAAATAGACAGTGTCAGATGAACCCTTAAAATTTTTATTGGACTTACCCTTGTTCCACTTCTGAAAGTTCTTGTATTTCTTCCTTAGAAAGCTTTTGAATTGCCTAGTGATCAAGGAAACATCATCGCTATCAGACCCAGAAGCACTAGTATCACTCTCGTTGGCCTTCAGTGCCACTATTTTCTCCTTCTTCTTCTCACCTGCATCAAGTTGTTTTTAGTTCACCCCTTGCTCATAAGCAATGAGTGATCCAAGTAACCTATCAATAGAGTAAGTATTCAAATCTTTAGATTCAGTGATTGCAGTTATCTTAGCATCATATGAAGAAGGCAAACATCTAAGTATTTTGTTCACTCTTTCGTAGTTTGTAAGTTCTCTACCAAAGGCATGCAAATAAGTGACGATTTGAGTGAATCTCGTATACATTTCAAAAATGGTTTTAGTAGGTTTCATGCGAAAAAGTTTGTAGTCATGAAGCAAAATGTTTAACCTAGACTGTTTGACTTCAAGTGTACCTTTGTACGTGATGCACAATCTATCCCAGATTTCCTTACCAGTTGTACACGTAGAGACACACATATAATCCTCAAATTTTAAAGCACATAAAAAATAATTCAAACATTTGGCATTCAATTGTGCTAAATCACGATCATCAAAAGTCCAATCAGTAAAGGGCAGTTCTATTTTAACGTTGTTAATCATCCTAAAAGGTGGTTCGTATCCATCATTAACTAGCATCCACATGCAATAATCAATTGATTGAAGAAACGTGGACATGCGAGTTTTCCAAAAATCAAAAAGTATGTTATCAAATAATGGCAGTCGTGTAACTGAATAACCTTCAGCAGTATTACGATTACCAAAGTTAGCCATGGATCAAATTCAAAAGTTTTTAAACTTAAATTTTGAATCCCACTCTGATACCACTTGAAAGTTTGATCGGGATGCTAAGCCCTGATGAACTAGTCCCGAGGCTAACCAAGAGGGGGGGGGTGAATTGGTTATTTAAAATTTTGAGAGCAACAACAAAAATCTTTTCTATGATATGCAACGAAAATAAGTATATACTCAAACGAAAAGATTAAACACAAATTTCACCCAAGCAGATAATCAGAAAAAAACTAAAGTGCAGAAAGTAATCAGAAAGAATACATCAGAATTTTATAGTGGTTCGTTCAACTTGACCTACGTCCACTCCCCGGAGCCTCCCCTCTGGGTTTTACACTAACTCAAAGTGTCTCTCTTTTTGCTCCCACAGCAAGGCGGAGAAGCCTGTACAAAAATCTCCTTTCCACCGACACGGTGAGGCAGAGAACCCAACCTCCTTTTTCTTCCTCCTGAAGAAGGCAGAGAACCTCGAACTCCTTTTGCTTCCTCCTGAAGCGGGAAGAGAACCCCGGATCTTCTTGCGAACGATCCTCTCACAAAGAACACCAACACGATGAAAGATGACGAGCAGAGAAGATGACTCTGATCCTTGCATGGAGCAACCTTCGTGAACCCCTCACGAACTCCCCCTCACAAGATCCTCTCTCTCTCTCTCCCAAACTCTCTCTCTCTCTCTAGGGTTTCTCTGGAAAGGAAAGTGACAAAATATTTTTCTTGTTGAAAGAAAAAGATGTTTTATAGGAGGGCTCAAAATTTGCCCTAAATATCAACTGGTCGGCCTAGATTGTCCAGGACGATCAGTTCAAAATCAGCTGCTTTAGCCTAGACGATCTGGCTCTTCTAGACGATCACTAGAAAGTTGTTCATATCGTCCCGTACGATTCTACGATTGTCCGGGATGATTAGTGTAAATTGAGGAATTTCGTCCAGAAGACCGCTCGGGTCATCCAGAGAAACTTGTGCTGGACGACCCAAAAATGACTTGATCGTCTAGGACGATCAGGGTATCGTCCGTTATGATTAGTCCAAAATATGCCCAAATCATCCTGAGCACCGCTCTGGACGTCCGGCTGAAACACACTAGATGATCATATTCATCCAGGATGATATGATCGTATCAATTAAGTATTAATTACTTTCCTTAATCACCAGCTAATTTAGGAATGATTGTACAGGATCGTCGAGGACAAAATACGTATCATCCAGGACGATCAAACCAAATATCTTAAAATAAAAACTTGCCTAACTTGATCTGGCGGCTGAGAATTTTTTATTTGACCATATCGGCCCGTACGATGTCTGTATTATCCAGGACGATCTACTTAATCAGACACACTTAACTTGGTCATCCTAATTAGGGTTTTTATTTTTACTTGATCGTCCAGGATGATGTGACTATCGTCTAGGATGATCTAAATAAAAACTTGAACAGAAAATCTAATTCACTCAAGCTCTCACCCTGAGTGTGTGTGTGCAAGGTTACTTAGCTTGGGGATCAGTTACATTATAATCGACTCAAGAAAAGGAAAATAGTACACTTAGACACACTTGAACCCGATCTTGAATTGGCTTGAGTTGCTCGTGATCTTTTGTGCCTGAAACGGGTTAGCCAAGTAAAACATAATAGAAATATGTTTATCATCATCAAAACCAGATTTGCAACACTTAATCCAATCATATTTTACAGGCTGGTGGCAAACGATCTAGGCATCAGGGTGCTAGTTCCTCCTGGGGAAGGGTCGATCCCCGCTTTCCTGATACAGCTGATCAGGCTGCCTTCCTGCACTACCTTGACATCGTGATCACTTAATCAAAAATTGTCAACCCCCGCATCCTCACGTATCCGATACTTGACCTTTTTACCCACACTTCCCTCACATTCATTCTGACTCTCGCTTTCCCGTTTAGCTCTGACCTTTTATGTGTTATCTTTACAAATCTTTGCATCGACTCTTCTTACTCCGCTCTTCACTCATATGTTAACCGACGTCCTGTTGAACTAATAACCCAAGATTTTCACTATATTCTCCAACATTTAACTTCTGGCGATAAACTCCTTCTTGTGTCATATGATCCTGATTTTAACTTGAATGTCGCCAATTAATTTCTTAGAAACACCAATGCCCATTACCACGATAATGCCTGTTCTTCCCTAGTCAAGGATGTAAGGACAATCCATCCTTCGCTCCTCCATTATTCCAGAGGCTGGAGACTGCATCCACATTACCCCCATGCTTTCCCTGACCACCTATTACATCATGGCCCATCGTGACTTCAATGCAATTAACCTAATCATTCAATACATTGAACACGTCACTAGCATTAGGGATCCAGGCCACAAGAGATGCCCAAATCTAGCCTTAGGACACTTCATTGCCTATACTCTCGAAATGAAGTACAATCTGCAATATCTGGTTCCATCTGATATCAATCCTTCCTTCTACTCCAACAACTCCTTCCACATTCTTCACATTATACGTCTTCATCCGGAGCCCAGCACAGATATTGAGGGAGAAGAGAAAGAAGCTGCTCTTGTACCTACTACACCTGCTCCTCTCCATATAGAGTCACCTCTTGATCACCTGGTGCACCGATTTAACTAGTGGGATGCACGATTTGACTCCTACGTTGTTACCTAGGAGCAACAACATACTGAGGATGTCAATCGCTTCAATGCCTTTGTAGCCCAGCAGCAGTAGCAACACAACTAGGATATAGCCTAGTTTGGCAATAGTTTTCCTCTACCTATAATGTATTTTAGCCACCTCTGCCTCCATCTGATTAGGATCCCCCATTGTACAAATTTGTCTGCTTTTGCTGATGTTTTGTGTTATTTTTGTACTATTTTATTTTCTTCTACATTTATGTTGTGTTTTCCTTTTTTGTGATGTCAAAAGGGGGAGTAGTTTATGTTATGGGTCATTATAAATGTTCAGTTCAGTACTTTGAATTATCAATGTTCAAATGATCAGTGTTTTGGATCATAATTGTTCACAATATTTATTTGCTAATTTTAGAATTACTAATAGATGTTTGCCATAATGAAAAAGGGGGATATTATAGTGAATCTAGATTCAAGGACTATAACTTTGATGATAGCAAACCTTTTCATTTCTATTTAAGTGTCTAACATTTTAGGTACACAAGATTAATTATAATTCAAGCCAGCTCAAGATCGAGTCTATTTGGTTGTGTTTTCAGGTTCAATATAATTTTTTTATCTTTTTTGAGTCAAGTGTAATGTAACGGATCCTCAAGCTAAGTAACCTTACACACACACACTCAAGGGGAGAGTTTTAGTGAGTTAGAGATTTTTTGTTCAATTTTTGTTCATATTATC
This sequence comes from Dendrobium chrysotoxum, assembly GCA_019925795.1. Classification (NCBI taxonomy): domain Eukaryota; kingdom Viridiplantae; phylum Streptophyta; class Magnoliopsida; order Asparagales; family Orchidaceae; genus Dendrobium; species Dendrobium chrysotoxum. Next base: position 43,239,194 of record CM034300.1, on the reverse strand, counting down.
CTATACGATATTCACATCATCCTAAATGATATTCACATCATCCTGGATGATCCATTGAAAATGAAAACCCTAATTAGGGTGATGATGCTAAGTCGGTCTGATTAAGTAGATCATCCTGGATGATACACCCATCGTACAAGATGATATGCTCAAATAAAAAATTCTCAGTCGCCAGGCTAAGTTACCCAAGTTTTTATTTTTAGAGTATGGTCTAATCATCTCGGACTATACGTGTATCATCCTGGATAATCAATTACAATCATGCCTAAACTAGTCAGGTGATTAAGGAAAGTAATTAAGGTTTGAGTGATTCGATCATATCATCCTGGACGATCACAAGATCATCCTGGATGATCAATTGGAAACCCTGTCTGTCTATAGCATTTCACCTGGATGACTCGAATAATCCTCAAGATGATATTCTTGATTTTGAACTAATCATATGGAATGATAGAAATATCATCTTGGCCAATCAGGTCATTTTGTAATCGTCCAGCATGGTTTGGCTATACGACCCAAGGAATCTGCTAGACGATTTTTGTCTTTTTGAACTAATCATACATGACGATATACATATCATCCTGGATGATCAAGTCATTTTCTTCAGATCATCCAGGCTTTTCTCCTGGACGTCCTAAGCTATCTTCTAGATGATATTCCTAGTTTGCACTAATCATCCTTGGTGATCGCAGAATTATCCCAAACGATATGAATAGAATTATCTTCTAATCGTCTAGAAGAATCAGATCATCCATGCCAAAAGGGTTTGATTTACACTAATTATACAGGATAATCTACCGTTCATCCTAGATAATCTTTGGCGCTAGTTAAAATTTAGGGCAATTTTTTAGCCCTACTATTTAATATCTCTTATCTTCTATCATTAAGATCTTTTGCCATTGTCCTTTCCTGTGAGTGCTTTGAGAAGGAGAGAGAGAGCTTGGGAGAGTGAGAGAGAAGATCTTGTGAGGGGAACTTGTGAGGTGTTCACAAAGGTTGCTCAAAGCAAGGATCTGAGTCATCTTCTCCAGTCATCGTCTCTTATCCTTAGTATCTCCGTGGAAGGATCGTCTGTAAGAAGATCAAGGTTCTCTGCCTGCTTCAGGAGGAAGCAAGAGGAGGTAAGGTTCTCTGCCTGCTTGAAGATGAAATGAAAGGAGTCTGGTTTCTCTACCTCACGAGGTTGGTGGAAAGGAGTTTTTGTATAGGCTTCTCTACCTTACTGTGGGAGCAGAAGGAGAGTCACTTTGTGTTAGTGCAATACCTAGAGGGAAGGCTCCGGGGAGTGGACGTAGGTCAAGTTGACCAAACCATTATAAAATCTGGTGCGTTCTTTCTGATTATTTTTTGCATTTATTTTTTTATTGATGATCGTGTGATTGTGATTATTATTATGTTATTGTTGAACATCTGCACATCATCATGAAACTATAAACATTTTAAAACATTCAAAAATATTTTTTCAATCATTTTTGCTCACAAATTTTTAAAATTACCAATTCACCCCCCTTTTGGTTAGCCTCGGGCTAGTTAATAAGGGCTTAACATCCCTAACGAACTTTCAAGTGTCATACCTTAAGTCAGATAAAACCCTCATATATTCTTAAGTAGTGGGTTTTACAATTCCATACCACCCTTCTAAAATTGATCAACCTTAGATATACGAAGCCTACGATTTTTCTTGGGGGCAATTGACACACTTAGTGTGTCTCCTATTGGCCTTACCTCGAATGTTTAAAAATTAAGGAAGGATTTGCTAACCTTGTAGCATTATAATCAGAGTATCCTTAGTTTGGTGTAGGATTGAGGAGTTTCCATTTTTCCCTCAAACCTTTATAACTCTACCATAGGTTTGGGCCCATATATTTATGCTCTTTATAACTTAATGATTAAGAATATAACTCTAAAATTAAGTTATAATTAATTTACCCTAAAATGTTAATCACGTAAAAATAAATCTCTAGGTTAATAAATTAAACTAAATAAAGTTGACCTTATAATTTGAACCCTTGACCTAAATTGGGATAGCTGGTTAATACTAATTTTGCACATACTTACGTGTCAGATAGGACACTTTTCTATAGGCATGCCATGGTAGGTGTAGCTAGGATAACATTTTTAATTTATTTATTTATCACTTTATATTTTTATGATGTGATATTATATTTTTGGTTTGGATTATTTATGGTTGTTTTATTTTCTATTTTATGGATTGATGAGTGGACACTTTCTATTAAGTGGTTAGAATTTTTAACGAAATTTCTTCAACATGGGGTCATATTCATAAAGGACTAATAAAATACTATAATTAATATTATAATGAGCTATGTGCTAACCCCTTTTTTGTAGGGAGATTATGTAATTTTCCTTTTTGTATGTACTTTAGTTAGGAAAGGTAAGTAGGTAAGTATGTTGGCATTTTAGAATGAAGGAGGCCAAACATGTAAAGATCAATTAAGAACTCATATACCATTCAATTGATGCATAAATTTAGGCTGAGTTATAGTTATGGTAGAGCTCAGTTAACTTTTTTTTTCTTTTCCAGGGAATATTGTAGAACCCAACTGTACTTTTGGCTTTTCATTTATTATTTATTATTTAATGGTTAGTGTGTTTACAAAGGTTGTGTATTAGAACTATATGCCTTTCTTAGGTTTCTTTTACTATTTTGCTTGGGGCTTGGCTCGGACAGAGTCTTACATTAGGCTCTTAGGATAGTAAATTCTTTATAAAAGATAAAATCAACTTAAGCAAGGTAAAAGGAACATAGGGCCTGAAATCAAACAATCTTTGAAAAATAATGCTTGGCCACTTTTAGGGTAATCTTTTAATATATAATTAACATTTTAAACCTAGTCCACTTCACAGGGACAAGTAGCTAATTTTGTTTAGCCCCACTCTTCATGTATAACCTGAGTCAATCATATAGATTTTATGTCACATAGAGGGATAGTTCACCACTATATTAGCATAATATCATTCATGGTCGGTCTTGAGGCTCAATCCCCTTTTATGCCTCCCTGCCACTCTTAGATTTGCATAAGATTGGACTACATAGATTTAAAATAATAGGTGGAGTTTTAGCTAGAACCTGTTTTTGAGCAAGGTTGTAATGTAGATCTAGGCTAATTAGATCGCTGGTGGGATTAAAGTTATAAGTCCCCTTATTATCATAAATTAGCTAGGTTGGGGGGGGGGGGGTAGTACCGAGGGTATAATATGTCTCTTATTGATCTAAGATTAAAGACTAGCGGTATGAGTATATCATTACATGCTTTATCTTTGGGTAAGCTCTCCATTCTTGGGAGGATATAAAACTCACTTATCTATATCACACTAATAGCATATCTTCCATCCCTCTCTCTGATATACCTGAAGTGTGATTCCTGTTCTCTTGAATTCTCCCTTTTTGACCAACTGATTGAATGTATGAATATTTAGTGTGCTGAATATCCTGTTGAGCCTATCTCCTTCAGATTAGAAGAACCTAGCAATCCAACTATGCACCAAACTAAGAAGAGAATAAAATATCATCCATAATCAAGAATATTCTTAGGCTAAGGCTTAATATATAATTAATCATGGGAGCTTGCAACTGTGGGAAATTGACACCTATATCAAATAAACCCCATTTGACCTAATGTATTAAATGGGTGAAATCTTATGACTTTTTAATTTTTTATATATATATATATATATATATATATATATATATATATATATATATATATATATATATATATATATATATTGAGCTATCCATTGAGATGTATAGGAGAAAAACACTATTTTCATGGATAATCATATATACAATTTTATCTGCTCTTCCATTTACCTGCTTGTGTAGAGTGTAAAGATTTGTGACAATTTTACCATATGGGATAGTGCAATCATACATTTTTTAATTTTGACCCCAGGGAGTAGTTCCCTTTTGAAGACCCATAGATTTTTAGTGACAATAGTGGGACATATTTCTCTCTCCATCTTTGGATGGTATATTTTTCTCTTCTATGTGTACTCTTAGTTTGGTGCCCCTTTGTTACGGTTATTTCTTTTCTTAGCCTTCTTGGTTATTCCACCTACTTCTTCAGCTCATGTTTTTTTTTTGAGCTAATCATTTCCTTTATAGAAAACATTTCCATGGCATACTTTGGCTATTCGGTAACCTTTTCTTTTGGTCTAGATTCCAATTTAACTCTCCCACAGTTCATGGGCCTATAGTACACGCTATCATGTGACATGCACATAAATTGCCTATAATTTAGATAGCTCCGACCCCTTAGTTCTGGCAGTTGGAAGTTAGCAATTCCATTACACGCTACACCAATGAAGGCTACTCATTCTTGGGTCTCCCCTCATTCTTCTTGCTGAAGGAAGAGTGGTCCTTAGGCTGAGCTACCTTCCCCTTCCTCCACCCATCAGGTTTCTATTTTCAACCTACTCTCTCACTGTAAGACCACTGGGCAGACCCCAACATTCACTTCTCCAATAGCTCCTATCCCACTTACCACTTAGCCAGTTGGCTTTACTATTACATCTTTCTTCACCTTTAACCTTAGGTGAAGGGCCCAAAGTATTGGAATTAGAGGTTATGTTTAGCAGTGTTCGAGGTAGTAGCACGGTATATGATAAATTCTATGGCTCATCAGAAGCAGGTACAACTTAGGAGGGTTCCTTTATAGTGAGAGCCACACCGAGAACCAATTCCATGGGTCCCTAAAATAGTAGTTCCCCAGAGATTTATGCTATTTAGGGAGGATGCTTCTCTCCACTAGTACATAAAGATGATGAGGAGGTCGTTGCTCGTATTGCAGGGACCCCTCATATAATTAATACCTTTTCATGCACTAAAGTATATAAAGATAGTGCTACTAGAGCCCTCTCTTAGAGGATTTTTTGAATTTTTTAATTTTTTAAGAGAAAACTGACGAAGGGGCCTACATGTTAATTAAAAATAGAGATTATAAGTCCTTAAAGAACCTTCAGCTCACTAAACATGTAGCCATTGAAATAAAACCTACGAGCTAATGGTTCTACCTATTCTAATGAAAAGCAAGGAAAAAAACTAGGAAAAGCAAGCAAACCAAATGAAAAAAGCTAAAAGAAGCATCAAGTAGATCCACAGCTCGAGACCAAAAGTCAAATGAAAAACAGCCACTAAACCTGTAAAAAAAACCTCCAAAGAAAATCTACAAAGGGAAAAGAAGACAAATAACCCAAGCACTAACAAATTGACACCTGAACAACCACTAAAGAAACAACACATCCAAGCAAAAAACACCCAAAACCACAACCCCATAAGAGCAAGAAAAGGAGAATGAACCAAGACGACTTAAAAAAATAGCATGACCCAACCAACCCCAACAGGAAAGAAGGCCACAACCCAAAAAGACCACACCACCCAAAGCGCAACCAACGAAACCAACCCCAAGAGTAGACAGGAGAGGGCTAATAAAACCAAGCAGAACAAACTAACACCAAAATAACCCAGCCACCAAAGAAACCAGCAAGAGCTGATAGGAGAACCCAAACACTCAAAAACTACCTCTTAGATTTTCTCTTACGCCTTTTTCCCCCACTATGAGAGAAGTCTTTATGAATCATTCTCCTAACAAAAATATCATATAACTCATTAAACGCATCGACCGCACTACCCAAATCATCCCCAATACCTCTGCAGGGCAAAATAGATCTATCAAGCCAATCAGATTGATCAACATAGACATTATTCACAATTAAAGCCAATTGAGGTAACAAAGCTTCAAAAGAAATAAGAGAAATAGGATCATCAATAAAAGGTACAATTTGATTATTAACGATACTCGGTGAATAAGTAATATCAGCCAAAATAGAGTCACAAGAGAGGGACACTAAACCACAAGAAGAATCAACAAAATCAACATTGTTAACATCACAAACACCCACATTAACATCATCTAAAATATCAAGAGTACCCATAGCATCCTTCTCCACAAGAATAGAGGGATCAAAGAGAAGATAACAAACATGAATTAAAGACAAGCTAATATCAACCCCCCCCCCCCCCCCCCCCCCCCTCCCTAAAAAATCTTCTTGAGCAAGACACGACAAATTAATTAAAAGAGAGGTACATTAATTATCAAGTAAGTCTATCACATATTCATTGTGAACATCATCCATCTTAATTGATAAACCAGCCAGACCTGACAAAACTGGCACCAAAGAGGGACCCGAATAACCATCTAAATATTGTAAATGCTCACTATTTAAATTTTCTACCTTATCATACCAAGTTAAAACTTTAGAAGCATTGCAAAACTCAGAAATAACCATTTTCTCACCCGTAATATCTAATTCCCGAACCTTTAAAGACAAGTCCCCAGCCAACACAACTGGCTGAACAGAAACATCACCCTTCCTTAGATGAGGATGCAAATTAATACATTTAGAGTTTCTATAACCCACATATTTGCAATGAGAGCTAAAATAAGGCAAACCTTCCAAAATCATCTTTTGAATATACTCAAATTTCCCAGGTCCATGCCAAACTGAATTGGGATGAGACTTAGAAATATCCAATTCTATAAGAATACATGCAACAGATAGTCTAGAACCAATAGCAATAGCATTATTTGTATGAAGCGGTCTCCTAAATATGGATCCAAAATTGAAAAAAATTTTAGGAGAGAAAAGATGGGGGCGAAGTTCAAGAAATTCAATCCAAACAGGGAGAATCAAACATTCTTCCAACAAATATAGAAAAGGGGTCCATTTTATCAACTTCATAAATTACCCATAAACAAAATAAGATTTTTCTGGAAATACCCTACCATAATCAAGATAGTTAGCAAGCTTGATTAGAACGTTCTTCTGATTCAAAAGAGTGATAGAAAAATTGCCCCATAGTTTGAGATTAAAAAAGGCATTTCTAATCTAATCTAGAACCGACCTATAAAGTGGAAACTTCCCATCTAAAGCATAATAAAATGACTTAGGAAGATGCAAAACTTCAGCCTCAGATATCCATAATGCTGGCAAACCTCTATGAGTAGTCACTTTTAGATCCAAAAATTTCACCGAAGAATCATAAACCCTGGCAGCACTTGGCTCAATATTGGGCCATATATTGCAATATTAGAGAGAACGATACATTTATGCTTAGGTTATTTATTAACAGCTTAGTAGGTGTGGTTTTTTAGTGGTATGTTGATCTCCCCAGCTATTTAGTGCACATATTTGTAGAGCTCGAATAAATATTCATTCAAGGGTTTATTAGTACAGAGCACCGAGTTATAGTTGGTGTGTTGGTAATGACTAAACAGCACCCCCATGAGTCCTTACCTAATTATATCATTAGGTCCAGTAATGTTTGCCTTCAGTGTGAGCCTCTACTGTTAGAGTAGTATATAATTGAGATATTGATAAAGAATATTAATGATCCTTTTGCTCTATACTAAAAGGTTTTTAGAATTTAAACCTTTTAGAAGTTATTTACTAAGGTCACTTATTTGCAGGATAATGTGCCAATTGTAGTCCCTCCAATGGGTAAGAGTCAATCTCCATATAGACTTTAATGGAAAGAGTTTGCAAGGGCACCACCTCCTAGGTAGGTTGAAGTTCATGATACCATTAAGTCTCAAGAATGGGGCACAAGGCGCATAGTCAGTTCAGTAGCCACAAATATTTGTACAACCATAGACATATTTATAGTCACAACCATAGGTCCAGCACTAGTCTAGACCACCCTACAGGACACCAGAGAGTCAAGCATTTTTATAAGAGAAGCTTAGCAAGGAATAATCTTTTAAGCAGGAAAGTGTGTAAATTTTTTTTTAAATTTGTTGTTAAAAAAATAGCCCAACATTTACATTTAATAAGAAAAGGGAAGAAACGGACAAATAGAGCAACCGTTGCATTACCCCTTCCACTGGCATATTAGGCATGCCCTTGAGGATTATTTTATATCAAGAAAAACACAAAGAGACTCATGGCTAGTGGTGAAATTCACTTACAAGATTGTGATCTAGTATAACCTCAAGGTTTGGTGGCTCAGATTGTTCATGTGATTACAGACTCCTATCTGTGTGATAATTAGTGAACTAGTCAGAGCCGTGGTAAGAGAGCATCCCTTAGTTCTTAGGGAGAGTTGAAGCTTGTACTCTCCCACATGAAAAGGTATATGATCAAATAGGCAGTATAGATTACTGATATAATTAAGAGGCGGACTGCACAGGCTAAGTTAGAAGTGGTCCGTTTAACTACTATACCTGTTTCACTTCCAACATCCCATGTAGTATATACTGAGCACATTTAATTACTTTCATATACTAAGAAAATGTATTAGAGAGAGAAATTTATATTATTTTTAGAAGGGAAGATGTGATCCCTTCTACCACTTATGTTGAAGGATTTCATCCCCCTCATATTGATGATGAACTAATAAAGGATGATTTTTCTAGCTACTTTTGGTCTCGTGTTCCTCTTAGCTCTACTCTTCCTAGCACTTCTTCTTTTCATATTTTATATATCTTTGGTAGTGATATTCATGAATAGTAAGAAGAACCTATATTTGTTTTTACTATGGGTTATTATTACTTGAACTTTAGAGATGAGTCTACATACACCCCCAAGTTACCTCCTATAAAGCAAATAAAAGCCATGGCCCCTGAACCAAATAAATATTCTATTCAGCTTGACTAATTATAGGAGATCCAACTATACTCAAGGATGGTCCTTCTATCTTAAATGAATAAGAATTATAAGCAAAAAGATAAAAATATTATTATCCAATAAGATGATCCTACCCCTCCTTCCCAAGCACACGTTATGGAGAAGGGAAATGACCCTTAATTAGTTGTGGATTATATTATGTTGGATCATAAGAGAAATATTTCTTTCCTTCTTAGTGTCTATGATGCACTCATGAAGTCTTCTAACTTAAGGGAGACTTTGGTGAAAGCTTTGCTAGAGCCAGAGTCCTATTTAGCTTCCTTTGCCACTGAGTCTATTAAGGATGTTTATTATTTGAGAGAAATATCATGACCTTCTCAAATCAGGATCATCTTTTAGGGACCACTGAGTATGACCATCCCTTATATATCACTACGGAAGTTTATATCCATGTGTTGAATATAGTCCTCATTAACCAAGGAGCATCAGTCAACATCCTAAATTATGCCACTCTATAAAGTCTCTCCCACAATCACTTGAAGCTTACCTCAGATAAGATAATGCTAAAGGGCTTTAATGATTAGGGGCAATGTACTTTTAGGTCTATTACCTTACTTTTGTTGTTTGGAGAGCTCTAAACTGAGGTAAAATTTCCTATTTGTAAGGCAAATACATCATACAAGGATCTCTTACGAATGTTCTAAACTTGGACCCAAGTCTTGTGATTTTGATGATAATAAATATTATTGGATTTTTCACTAACATTTCATGATCATAGCTCACCTGTAACCTTGATCAGCTTAAGATAGGGTAGACTAGGAATAAAGTTTATATTTTTCAATCTTTTATACTTTTTACCTTCTTGAGTTAAATATATATTATGGTGGATCCTAAAGCTAAGTAACACTGCATACACACACTCAAGGGAGTGAGTTGGTGAGTTAGAAAAATTTCTATTTTTTAACTAATGGTACAGTCTGATTTATATCATAGTAGATGATCAGTTAAACCTAATTAGGCACCTAAGTTAATTTAGAGTAATTAAACTAATTATACTATATGATCCATATCATAAAGGATAATCAATTATAATCATAAAAATAGCCAGCAATCACAATTTTAGTATTATTTTAAATTTCAAATTTTCTTCTAATTATACTGTACGAAATGCATCATATTGTACGATATATGATAATCATGCCTAAATTAATCTTATGATTAGGTGTTTAATTATAGTTAAAGTATTCGATTAAATTGCACAGGATGATCAAAGATGATCATATTTTATGACCCAATTCCTGCATGGGATGAAAATAAAATGCCGCCCCTTATACTGGATGATTAGCTATGTGTTTGTACTAATTATATAGGATGATATTCCCAATCATATGGGATGATCAATATAAACACTTGAACTGATCGTATAGTGGGTTATAGTTTGTACTGGCTGAAAGTGCTATTTTGAAATAATCGTACAGTGCGATCTTGGATTATACTGGATGATCAGATGCTCTAGATTAAAAAATAGGGCTTTTTTTAGGCTCTCTGTTTAAACAATCACGTTGTCTTATTTGAGAGACTTTTTTCTACTAAGTGTTTTTCGTGAGGGAGCAAAGAGGTGCATAGGAGAGCTTTGGGAGAGAGAAGACGGAGATATTTTTGTAAGGTAAATTTGTGAGGGATTCACAAGGTTACTCTGAGTAAGATTCTTCCTCATCTTCTTCATGCTTCTGCCTTGATTATTTGGAGTCTCTAGGAAGACATTGTGTAGCAACAGTCCTATATTCTCTACCTTCTCCAAGAGGATGAAAAAGGATTGCAGGTTCTCTGCCTTCACTAGGAGGGTGAAAAAGGATTCTAGGTTCTCTGCCTTCACCAGGAAGGTGAAAAAGTGTTGTAGGTTCTCTGCCTTCATCAGGTTGGTCAAAAAGATTTTGTAAGGGCTTCTCAACCATGCTATGGGAGTAAAGGGAGAGACATGACTTTTAGTGCAATACATGGAAAGGAGGTTTTCAGAGAGTGGCAGTAGGTCAGGTTGGACTGAACCATTATAAATTTTTATGTGCTTTATTTTTATTATTCCGCACTTTCATTTTTCTGTGATTTACTATGTTATTGGTAAACTTTGAATTTCTGTTATCATGATTAAGGTGCTTTCTTTTTATTTAAAATTTTTAAATAACTAATTCATCCCCCTTTTGGTTAGCCTTGGATTGGCTTCTTTAGGTTTAACAACCTACACGGACTTTCAAGAGGTATCAGAGAGGGATTCGAGAACTAAGTTTTAGAAAACTTTTGAAAAATGATTCATGGCTACTTTTGGTAATTATAATACTATGGAAGGGTATTCAATCACACAACCACCTTTATTTGATAATATTCCTTTTGATTTTTAGAAAATTTGCATTTCTACTTTCTTGCAATCTATTATTTATCGCATGTGGATGTTAGTTCAGGAAGGATATTCTACACCTTCACATTTTGTAAATGGCATTATAACTTAAATACTTTTTTCTAAATAGAGTATAAATGATAGAGATTTAGTCCAACTGAATGTAAAATACTTAATCAATTTTTTTATGCATTAAAATTTGGAGATTATATGTGTGTATCTTCTTGCACAACTGGAAAAGAAAATTAGGATAAACTCTCCATAACCTAAGATGGAATAAAGGAAGTAAAATAGTTTTGGTTGAACATTCTACTCCATATTTATGTGCTATTCCGCATGACACCTAGTGTGTCTATTTCTGAAATGTATACTAAGTTCACCTAAATTATCACTTCCCTACATGTATTAAGCATAGAGCATACCAATTCTGAAAAGGTTAACAAAATTAAATGTTATCTACCTAGTTCCTATGATGCCAAAATCACTACTATTACTAAATACTAGGATTTTAATGTTTAATCTATTTATAACTTACTTGGATCACTCATTTCTTATGAACAAGGAGTGAGTCAAAGGTAGATTGATGCAGGTGAGAAAAGTGATAATTCTTTATCTGAAGGCAATGATGACATTACTCTGATGATAAGATAATTCAAAAGCTTTTTGAAGAAAAAGTAAAGATGTTGTCAATAATGGAATAAGGGCAAATCTAATAAAAATTCCCAAACTTATTCTGATGTCATCTATTTTGAATGTAGGAAGCCAGGGCACATAAAGACTGTTTACTTAAATCTTAAAGCTCACCCAATCAAAGAAAATGATGAAGAAAATGTTAAATTTAAAAAGAGCAAGCAACGGACTCAAAAGGCTTTTTGGGCAGACTCTGCTTCAGAATCATCTGAGACATAAGTTAAAGAGGAGGTAACACACTTGTGCTTAATGGAAAATAACCATCTTGATCATTCTAATCAAGAGGAGGTATGTGAACTTTCATATGATATACTGTTTGATGTTTCTAAAAAATTCATAATGCATATTGGAAGCTAAAGAAAATCTATGCATGCCTTAATTCTAATTTTTTAACTGTATAAAAAGAATACGAATGCCTTAAAAAAGACAACTCTACTTTGGATAACAATCATATGGTCTTGCTTGATAAACTTGATGCATTGAATAAGAAGCATCTTTTCTTAACTACTGAGCATGATTCATTAAAAGTATCTTATAATGAATTAGAAGATTCATTCAAAGAATTCAAAGCATATTTAGATGAAGTTGATAATAGGGAGCATGCATTAAAAGTTGATAATTCAATCTTGGAAAGTGCAAATAAAATTCTGTAAGAAAAATTAATTGCTCTTAGAGATAACAAAATATGTGCACAATATGCATCATCTAAACCTAGGAAGAATCACCATAACCCAAATAGACTTATAAATCCATTCCTAGGAGTTAGATATTTTGCTTGTGGCATACTAAGACATATCACCCACACTTGCACTATCAACCATAGAACACATTTAGTGTGGAGGCAAAAATTGCATCGACCATAATATAGCATGCAAATATATTATCTTCAATCCATAAGGTGGAACCCAAACTTATTTGGGTTCCTAAATCTAACTGTTAATGATTTTGTAGGACTTCTCTCACAAAAGGCCCTATGAGAGCTAGTGGTACCTGGATATCAGATGCTCAAGGCACATGACTGGAGATATAAAGCAATTCAGTAAGCTAGAGGCCAGGGCAGGGGCGAAGATAATACCACTAGGTAAGTGGTTGGATCATGTATAGTTGGCAACTCAAAAAATTTTATGATTGAAAATATTTTACTAGTAGATGGCTTAAAACTTAGTTTGCTCAGCATTAGCCAACTTTATGATAAAAGCTTCAGCATAAAATTTTTATCTGCCAGCTGCATGATTAGCTTAAATGGAAATACTTTTTTGAAAGAAAAAAAATTAGTAATATTTACATGCTTGATCTTAATTACATTGATTCTGCTACTTCTCTTTGCCTAAAAACTATTGCTAATGAATCCTGGTTATGGCATAGGAGACTATGTCATACAAGCATGAAAAATCTTTGAAAAATCACTCAATAAGGCTTAGTGAGAGAAATACATAAACTAGAATTTAATAAGGATCACCTGTGTGATGCGTATCAATTAGTAAAGCAAGTTAAAACCTCCTTCCACTCAATTAAGGATATTAACACTAGCAAACTTTTAGAAGTCCTTCATATGAATCTCTTTGGACCCGCTAGCAGTACAAGCCTAGGTGGGAAAGTCTTTGGGTATGTGATTTTTTATGATTACTTCAGGTTTACTTGGTTTATATTCCTATCTCATAAAGGTAAATCATTCGAGAAATTTAGGAAATTCTCCACTTAGATTTAGAGAAAGCAAGGTTGTGAAATTCTAACCATTCATAATGAGGATTAAGGGATAGATCATAACTTTTTAGCTCCTAGTACCCCTCAGTAGAACGGGGTAGCTGAAAGAAAGAACAGGACCTTGGTAGAAGTTGCTAGAGCCATGTTAGCTGAATACTTACTTCTTAAAAACTTATGGTAAGAAGCAATAAATACATCCTATTATGTTCTAATAAGATTAATATTAGATCCAAACTAAACAAGACACCCTATGAAATCTTTATGGCTAGGACACCCAACCTCTCTCACCATCTTGTATTTGGATGTGATGTTTATTTTAAGCAATGGGAAATCTCTGCTAAGAAAGTTTGACCCCAAATTTGATGAAAGAGTGTTCCTAGGATACTCAAATGTTGGAAAATCTTTTAGACTTTTAAATAAAATGATACTGGTGGTAGAGGAGACTACTCAGGTAATATTTGATGAATCTGATAATTCTGGAGGGTCTAGGCTTGAAAAAGAAGTGATTGATATCACCCAAGGAGTTGAATCTACAAATCTTAAAGAAAGGGTAGAATTTAAAATTTTATTTCCTAGAGAATGGAGATATTCTTCAAGTCATCCTAAAGAACAGATCTTAGGAGACCCATTTGAAGGTAATAGAATTAGGCTTGGACTTAGGAAAGAAGTTAACCACTCTGCCTTTATCTCAATGATTGAACCCACAAATATAAATAAAGCACTATTTGATGAATTCAGGATCCTAGCCATATAAAAAGAACTGAATCAAATTGCTAGAAATGATGTTTGGGAGCTAGTTGAAAGATTTAAGGACCAGAGTGTTGTTGGATGAAAATGGGTTTTCAAAAATAAAATGAATGATTCTAGTGTAGTGGTTAGAAACAAAGAAAGACTACTGGTTACAGGTACAACCAGGTAGAAGGGATTGACTTTGAAGAGACTTCTACCCTGTAGCTAGACTAGAAGCAATAAAGGTGCTACTAGGTTTTGCCTTCTTTAAGGGATTCAAATTATAACAAATGGTCGTTAAGAGTGCCTTTCTTAATGGGGTGATAAAAGAAGATGTGTATGTTGAACAACCCCCTGTCTTTGAAAATTCATAATTTCCCAATCATGTGTTCAAATTAAAAAAGATATTATATGGACTAAAATAAGCACCTAGAGCATGATTTGAAAGGCTAAGCACATGTCTACTGGATAGAACCTTTGTTAAGGGGAGCTAGACACCACCCTATTTTTAAAAAAGGTAGGAGAAGAACTACTCATTGTCCATATCTATGTTTATGATATTTTATTAGGATTGTTTGATAAAAAGTTATTTAATAAATTTTTTAAGATAATGAGTAAGGAGTTTGAGATGAGTATGATGAGAGAACTGATCTACTTTTATGGATTTAGTATAAGGCAAAAGGATGATGGAATTTTTATTAGTCAATCAAAATGCATTAAGGACATCCTTAAGAAATATAAAATGGGTCACTCCTCTTGATTATGGTAGTCAGGTATTGGACTGAACTTAATCCTGACCCTTTAGGGACATATATGGTTCTCTCTTAAATCAGGCTACGACATTCAAGAGAAAATCTACCATTTCGAGTCTTAAACCATTAGTAGATTTTATCTCTACCTTCCAAGGCGGTATGTTATACCTAATGGTCTATTTGACTTCAAAATAAAAATTTAAAATTAATTCCCAATTTTCCCAAAGAAATTTAATTTAGATTTTTTTGCACTCTTCAATAAAAAACACCTTTTCCAACACCCAATAAGAGCATCCCTCAGATGATATATTTAAATATAAGGGCTTGAACTTATGGCAAATTGAGAACTCTAGATTAAAATAAACCTTTTTTAATTCTTATAAAATAAGGAAAAATCTTTGGGAATATAGATGATCTTTACCAAATCCCATTTCTACTTTTAAGTGTTAATTATGGAATATTGTGATTATTTTTTAAGATAACATGATATTCTCTCTGTTATATTTGGTACTAGGATTGACACATTTTTAAAAATTTATTCTTGTTATTAAACCCCTTATAGAATATTATATTCATCTTTTCAGATAATATACCATTTTCTTTGATGTGTTTAATTTCAATAATGACAAATTTAAACTATTTCTCTTTCAAATCCTTTCTATAGATTTTGTTATTAATATCTTGAGATGACATGTTATTCTTTAAATTTTGTTTGATCATAGAAATGATATTTTCTAAAACCTTTTTTGTTTTTTCTTTAAATCCATTAAAGAATGTTTTGTCTTTCTTGCAAGATGATGCATTATTCACAATGTAGAATTTCATCATAAAAAAAGAAGTTCCCAAAATGAATCGGTGTGGTTCTATATTCCCATAACAACCACTCAAGAAATTTAGCTACCCAATTTATTTGAATTCCTCATAAGTATTATTAAAACTTTGACTCTAATGCCCCTGAGCCAATGCAAGGATTAAATCCCTAAACCTAACTGTTAACTCAACCACAAAGTAGAATAAACTAAAGCTGACTATGAAATCCCAAAAAAATAATACCAAACTATTTGATTTCATTTCCCAATATTGATATATAATAATCTTTTTTATGAGTAAACTATATGTCAAAAGAATTAAAATTAGATTACAAAAGAATGCCTCAAATTTTCTGAATAAAATGACTAGGTCTTTACCTATTCATCTATCAATCTTTCTCTCTACTGCTTTGCCTAAAATATCAAAGAAATAAAATAGAGTGAGGATAAATACTTAATAAATGTCTTTCACTCCCATAACATAGATATCAATATCCATTAAAAATAGTAATGATTTATTTACTATTCAATTAATTAATAAAGTGTAATATAAATGCTTATGTAAAGTGAACTTTTAATAGTTATCAGCATTTACATGGTTTTGAAGTCATCATGCTTACATAAGTAGACTTCATAGAAAAGTCAAGAGAACAAGAATATAAACCATCCCTATAATCAATCCCAGTAACCATTTACTATTTGTTTGGTCAAAAAATCAATAAAACAACCTCAAATGGTCAAACCACCTAATACATTCCATTTCTCTCCATGCCAGCTCATCCAAGCTGTTCAAAATCACTTCAAAACATTCCTAACATCATCTAAACTATACCCAACCATTGATTTGCCCTAAAAGAAGCTAGGTGGTCACCATCCATGTGGAATGACCAACCTCATTTTCACCCTGAGCAGTCACTCCCTCTAGCTCCCTAATGATCTGGGACAATTCGTGAACATCTTGAGCACCCACCTGATCAATCTCAGCAATCTAAATAAGTCCCAGCACCTAAATTGGGCAAAGGCTTGCATACCCTCTTTCCACCAAATCTCACTCTACAAACTTCCTCCAACGGCACTCTAGTTTCATTTTGTTCTCTGAGAGGCAACTCCATATCTCCCAAATGTTTATGAATTATTTGGACCTCACTAGTAGCAACATTGATGAAGCACAATGAGTTTGTCCATCCCAACCATTCAAACATCTCATCCATACATCCTCGAAGCCTTTGGTCTTCACCAAATTATACCAAATCATTCTAGGAAGAAAAAAAAGCAATAAACTCCTCTTAAGATCATTTCTATCTAGGTAAATCCCAAACCCTAGGCATTTTCCTATGCATTTAAATAGATCTTAAATTTATGCATGAATGGCCATAAGGAATTTCTCCCACTCTTTCTCTATCTATTTCCTATCTCCATTTGAAATCTATCATCATTTGGACTGTTGTATAAAATGTTTAAAGAAAAATATAGGTTTAGGGTTTTTGGCTCTTTGCATGAGGAAGATGTAATCATGTACATTTGATTCATTTTATTTGATTGAACATCTATAATTTAATCGATTCTCGAATCCATCCAACCCACTCTAATTGCCCTAACCGTAAGATTTAATCTTGACCATCGAATTGAAGGCATGGGATCGAGTGGCCTCGATTTGTTGCCAGCTCATTTAAGTGAGCTGAGGCGGCTAACCACTGCCATTCAGATGGACCAACAATAAATTGTCGCATGTAAAATTTAATGAATATCTATTAAATTTAATTTTAATTACTAAAACTTAGAAAATTCATAATAATTTCATTTTTTCACCAAATTCAACAAATAAATATTCATCTCTTTAGAATTTAAATTACTATATTTTAAAAATAAAATGGAGTTAAAAGGATGAATATATAGGGAGCAACTTCATCTTGAATGTATACCAAATTTTATTAAATGATCCTTATATATTAATCACAATAAGTTCAAATTTGGCTTAGATAGATTGGATGACTTTCTTTATATCTAGTAATTTTCCTAGAATTATTTCAGATTAATATTGCTCACATATGAATTTACAAAAACTAGGTCATTATTTGACTTAGATATTTGAAAATTCATAGTTAATTGGTTACTCGTCCAACCTCTACAATCATGGGCTCTATGTATTCAGTGAAATGAGTTCTTTAATTGAAAAATAAGATTCATATATGGCAAACATAATATGATTACTATTTATATTTCATTGTTCATTGGATTTTCCAAAATACTCTCAAAATATGCACAGTTATGATCTCGAATTTGGATAGGGTTTAATTAGAGATGTACCTTGCATCTCTTTTCTGATCTTGCCCAATTTGATCCAATGTATTATTCATGCATGAATTATAAAGTTGGTAGGTTATTATATAACCTATTAGCCTAATAATTCATTATAATTCATCCATAGAACATTATGACACATGATTGTTGTGCTATATTTGTATGTATGTGAGGGTTAGATACTATGATTATTCAATACTATCTAAACACTAGTGACACATAAGAACAACAATTAAGGACAGGGTTAGCTAACCTTGAAAAATCTTAGGAATTTATACATATATCCAATAGGGGTAAAGTTTTAAATTAGTGAACTTAGATACATTATACACCTTAGGATTTAAATATACCCTAATCTGACACTAATTGACCATAAAATAAAATTAAATAAAAATCAATCCTTAATTAAGAGATTGTTGCAAATCTGGTTTTGATGATGACAAACATGTTTCCAGTGTGTTTTGCTTGGCTAATCTATTTCAGGCATAAAAGACCGCGAGCCACTCAAGCCAACTCAAGATCGGGTCCAAGTGTGTCAAATGTATAATTTTTCCTTTTATTGAGTCAATTGTAATGTAACTGATCCCTAGCTAAGTAACCTTGCACACACACACTCAGGGGGAGAGATTGAGTGAATTAGAGTTTCTATTGCAATTTTGTTCATATCGTCCTGGACGATATCCACATCGTCCTGGACGATCCAGTTAAAACAGAAACCCTAATTAGGGCGACTAAGTTAAGAGGGTCTGATTGAGCCGATCGTCCTGGACGATCTACGGATCGTACGGGACGATATGCCCAAATAAGAAATTCTCAGCCGCCAGATTAAGTTAGGCAAGTTTTATTTTAAGTATTTTGGTCTGATCGTCCCGGACGATACGTGTATCGTCCTGGACGATTCACTACCATCATGCCTAAATTAGTCTGGTAATTAAGGAAAGCAATTAATGTTTAATTGATACGATCACATCGTCCTGGACGATCGCAGGATCGTCCCGGACGATCGTGATCGTCTTGTGCATTTCAACTGTACGTCCAGAACTATGTACAGGACGATTTGGGGCCTTTTTGAACTAATCGTACCGGACGATTACCCTATCGTCCGGGACGATCAAGTCAATTTTTGGTCGTCCAGCACAGATTTCTCTGGACGACCCGAACTGTCTTCTGGACGATTTCCTTCAATTTGAACTAATCGTCCCGGATGATCGCAGGATCGTACGGGACGATAGGAACAACTTTTTCTACTGATCGTCCAGAAGAGCCAGATCGTCCAGGCTGAAACAGCTGAATTTGAACTGATCGTACAGGACGATCTACCGATCGTCCTGGACGATGTTGGCCGACAAGTTGAGATTTAGGGCAAATTTTAAGCCCTCCTTTAAAAGAACTTTTTCCTAGATTTGGAAAAATCTTTTGCTGCCTTCCTTCCCTGAGAAATCCTAGAGAGAGAGAGAGTTGGGAGAGAGAGAAGAGATCTTGTGAGGGGGAGTTAGTGAGGGATTCACTAAGGTTGCTCCAAGCACGGATCAGAGTCATCCTCTCCGCTCGTCGTCTGTCGTCTAAACGGTGTTCTTCGTGGGAGGATCGTTCGCAAGAAGATCCGGGTTCTCTGCCCGCTTCAGGAGGAAGCGAAAGGAGTTCGTTGGTTCTCTGCCCGCTTCAGGTGGAAGCAAAAGGAGTTCGAAGGTTCTCTGCCTGCTTCAGGAGGAAGCGAAAGGAGGTCAGGTTCTCTGCCTCACCGTGTGGTGAAAAGGAGGTGTTTTGTACAGGCTTCTCCGCCTTGCTGTGGGAGCAAAAGGAGAGTCACTTTCGTTTAGTGCAATACCCGGAGGGGAGGCTCCGGGGAGTGGACGTATGTCAAGTTGACCGAACCACTATAAAATCTGGTTTGCTTTTCTGATTCAGTTTTGCATTTTACTTTTCAATATAAACTGCTTGGGTGAATATCGTTGGTTGATCTTTTCGTTATTGTTTACGTGTTTCCGCTGCTAAGTATCGAAAAGATTTTCATAGTTATCGTGAAATTTTTAAATAACCAATTCACCCCCCCTCTTGGTTAGCCTCGGGACTAGTTCACTAGGGCTTAACATCCCTTTCGAACTTTCAAGTGGTATCAAAGCGGGATTCAAAATTTCTGTTTAAAAACTTTTGAATTTGATCTAATGGCTAACTGTAATAATCGTAATACTGCTGAAGGTTATTCCATTACCAGACCACCGTTGTTTGACAATATTCCTTTTGATTTTTGAAAAACACGCATGTCTACTTTTCTGCAATCTATTGATTATCGCATGTGGATGTTAGTTAAGGACAGATACGAACCACCTTTTCGAATGATTAACAATGTGAAAACTGAATTGCCGTTTGCTGATTGGACGTTTGATGATCGTGATTTAGCATAGTTGAATGCAAAATGTTTGAACTGTTTCTTTTGTGCTTTGAAATCTGAAGACTATATGCGTGTTTCTACTTGTACCACGGGAAAGGAAATCTGGGATAGGTTATGTATAACATACGAAGGTACAACTGAAGTCAAACAATCTAGGTTAAACATCTTGTTACATGATTACAAACTTTTTCGCATGAAACCTAGTGAGACTATTTCAGAAATGTACACAAGGTTCACTCAGATTGTTACCTCTTTGCATGCTTTAGGTAGAGAACTTACCAACTACGAAAGAGTGAACAAGATTCTTAGATGTTTGCCTGCTTCTTATGATGCTAAGATTACTGCTATTACTGAATCCAAAGATTTAAATACTTACTCTATTGACAACTTACTTGGATCACTCATTGCTTACGAGCAAGGGGTGAACCAAAGGCAACTTGATGCAGGTGAACGCAAGAAAGAGAAGACCGTGGCACTAAAGGCCAAAGATTCAGATGCTAGCACTTCCGGGTCTGATAGCGACGAAGTTGCCTTAATCACAAGGCAATTCAAAAGCTTTCTAAGGAAGAAACATAAGAACTATCAGAAGTGGAACAAGGGTAAGTCCAATAAAAACTTTAAGGGTTCATCTGAATCGATTTGTTTTGAATGCAGGAAGCCTGGACACATAAAGGCTGATTGTCCAACACTTAAAGCTCACCCAAGCAAGGAGAAGGGTGAGGAGAAACCAAAGTACAGAAAGGACAAGAAGCGAATTCAGAAGGCGTTCTGGGCAGACTCTGCATCCGACTCTTCTGAGACTGAAGCTGAAGAGGAGGAAACAAACTTGTGTCTGATGGCGGATGATCACCCTGGTCAGTCGGACCAGGAAGAGGTATGTGAGCTTACTTACGATCAGTTATTTGAAGTTTCTGAAAAGATTCATATATCGTATAGGAAGCTTAAGAAAACACATGCTAGTTTGAAATTAGATTATTTGACTTTACAAAAAGAGCATGATTCTGTAGTTAAAGATTATTCCACACTTGATTCCAATCACATGTCTCTGCTTGATGAGTTTGATGAATTGAACAAAAAATATTCTGATTTAGTTTCTGAGCATGATTCTTTGAAAACCACGCATGTTGATTTAGAAAAAGCTTTTAAAGAGTTAGATACAATGGCATGTGAAGTAGAAAGTAGCAAGGGAACCTTAAAATTTGAAATTGCAAGTTTAAAGAAAGAAAATGAGTTTTTGAAAGTAAAGATCAGTGCTTTTGAAAAGAACAAAACACAGCCTACCTTTGAACAGTTTTATGCACCGCCACCTTTTAAAAATTCTGTTGCAAGTTCATCAAAGCATGTTTCATACACTACTAGGAAGAGGAATTATCACTCATGACGTTTAGTTAATCGTTTTCCTGGTGTTAGATGTTTTTCATGTGGCATGTTAGGACACATATCACACACTTGTACTGTTCACCGTAGTACATATTGGGTGTGGAGACCCAAACTGCCTGTTTCACAGCACAGCACGCATGCATCGCATTCTTCTTTTCATAAGAAGGAACCCAAACCTGTTTGGGTTCCTAAGACTGACATTTGATGATTTTGTAGGTGTGCTCTCACACAAGACCTCGTGAGAGCATGTGGTACCTGGACAGCGGATGTTCTAGACATATGACGGGAGATGCAAATCAGTTCATTTCGCTGGAGGCCAGAGCTGGAGGCAAGGTTACACTTGGAGATAACACCACCAGGAAGGTGGTAGGCACAGGTATAATTGGTGATTCAAAGAACTTTATGATTGATAATGTTTTGCTTGTAGATGGACTGAAACACAACCTGCTGAGCATCAGTCAACTCTGCGACAAGGGATACAGCATCAAATTCCTGCCCACTGGCTGCATTTTAAGCTTAAATGATGAAGTTGTTTTGCAGGGGCAAAGGATCAACAATGCCTACAAGCTGGATGTAAGTAGCATTAAATCTGATAATTCAATTTGCTTAAAAACTGCTGCTGATGAGTCTTGGTTATGGCATAGGAGATTGTGTCATGCCAGTATGAAAACCCTTAGGAGAGTCACCCAAAAGGACTTAGTTAGAGGTGTGCCCAAGCTTAAGTTCACTAAGGATCACCTGTGTGATGCCTGTCAGTTGGGGAAGCAAGTCCAGTCCTCTTTTCACTCTGTTAAGGACATTAGCACCTCTAGACCTTTAGAAGTTCTTCACATGGACCTCTTTGGACCCATTAGCACTGCCAGCTTAGGGGGGAGAGTCTATGGTTTTGTGATTGTTGATGATTATTCAAGGTTCACTTGGGTTAAGTTTTTGTCACACAAATATGAGTCATATGATGAGTTTAGATCTTTCTCTACTTGGATTCAGAAGAAGTTAGGATGTGAGATTATTACCATCCATAGTGATCACGGAGGGGAGTTTGAAAATGAAAGATTTGGAAGTTTTTGTGAGGATCATGGGATTAGTCACAATTTTTCAGCTCCTAGGACCCCTCAGCAGAACGGGGTAGCTGAAAGGAAGAACAGGACCTTAGTGGAAGCCGCTAGAGCCATACTTGCCGAGTATTCACTTCCAAAATACTTTTGGGCTGAAGCGGTGAACACTGCCTGTTATGTGCTGAATAGGGTGAATGTGAGAGTCAAACTGAACAAGACACCTTATGAGATCATTAAGGGTAGAACACCAAATCTGTCCCACCTCCATGTTTTTGGCTGTAAGGTTTTCATTCTGAACAACGGGAAGTCACCCTTAGGAAAATTTGACCCCAAATCTGATGAAGGAGTGTTCTTAGGATATTCAAGTGTGGGGAAATCCTTTAGGGTGTTCAATAGGAGGACTTTGGTGGTGGAAGAAACAACACATGTAGTGTTTGATGAATCAGATCCTAAGGAGTCTAGATCTGAAGTAGAAGATGAAGAGATTGTTGAGGTTACCCAAGGAGTTGGAAATACAAATTTGGAGGAAAGGGTAGAACCTCAAACCCCATTGCCTAGAGATTAGAGATATTCTTCGAGTCATCCTAAAGAACTGATCTTAGGAGACCCTTCTGAAGGTGTTAGGACTAGGCATGGACTTAGGAAGGAAGTAAACCATTCTGCCTTTATCTCAATGACTGAACCCACCAACATCAATCAAGCCCTGTCGGATGAATTTTGGATTTTAGCTATGCAGGAAGAATTGAATCAATTTGTAAAGAATGATGTTTGGGAGTTAGTAGAAAGACCTAAAAATCAAAGTATTGTGGGAACCAAGTGGGTCTTTAAGAATAAGATGAATGATTCTGGTGTGGTGGTGAGAAATAAGGCAAGATTGGTGGCTAAGGGGTATAATCAGATAGAAGGGATAGATTTTGAGGAAACTTTTGCCCCTGTAGCTAGATTGGAAGCCATTAGAGTGCTACTAGCCTTTGCCTGTTATAAGGGATTTAAGCTGTTTCAAATAGATGTCAAGAGTGCCTTTTTAAATGGGGTAATTAAAGAAGATGTTTTTGTAGAACAACCCCCAGGTTTTGAGAGTTCCCAATATCCAAGTCATGTCTATAAATTAAAAAAGGCCTTATATGGATTGAAACAGGCACCCAGAGCTTGGTATGAGAGGCTTAGCACATTCCTGTTAGAAAGAGAGTTTGTTAAGGGGAGCGTAGACACCACCCTTTTTCTGAGGAGATTAGGAGATGACTTACTCATTGTCCAGATCTATGTTGATGATATAATTTTTGGATATTCTGATAAATACTTATGTGAAGAGTTTTCTAAAACAATGAGTAAAGAGTTTGAGATGAGTATGATGGGAGAATTGTCCTACTTTTTGGGGTTTAGCATAAGGCAAACGGATGATGGAACCTTTCTCAATCAATCAAAATACACTAAGGACATTTTGAAGAAATATAAAATGGACAAAGCCAAGCCAATCAATACTCCCATGCCCTCCTTAGTTCAGTTAGATAAGGATTCAAATGGAAAATCTATTGATCAGAAGAAGTATAGAGGGATAATAGGGTCACTGCTTTACCTGACTGCTAGCCGACCTGATATCATGTTTAGTGTTTGTCTTTGTGCTAGGTTTCAGGCTGATCCTAAAGAGTCCTACCTGACTGCTGTTAAGAGAATTCTTAGATATCTTTTAGGAACCCCAAACCTAGGAATTTGGTACCCTAGGCACAGCACCTCTTTTGAGATCATTGGATATTCTGATTCTGACTTTGTGGGGTGTAGGGTGGATAGGAAGAGTACTTCTGGGACTTGTCAATTTATAGGACAGTCGTTAGTCTCCTGGTCCAGTAGAAAACAGAACTCAGTTGCACTTTCCACTGCTGAAGCTGAGTACATTGCCTTAGGGAGTTGTGTGGCCCAAGTTCTTTGGTTGAAGCAGCAAGTCTTGGATTTAGGAGTACCTGTTGGCACAATTTCTGTTCTGTGTGATAATACTAGTGCCATCTGTATCTCTAAGAATCCAATCCAACATTCTAGGACCAAACACATTGACATTAGGCATCACTTCATTAGGGACCATGTTACAAAAGGGGACATTGAGCTACACCACGTAGCAACTGAAAATTAGCTGGCTGACATATTCACTAAACCACTGGCCTTTGACTCATTCAGCATTTTGAGAACCAGATTAGGAGTGATTGATATAAATGCTTGATTCTGATGACTACTGATTTATGATTGTTATGATTGGTATTCTGATTTCTGCTAGTTAGTTTTTTGTATTCTATTTTCTGATTTCTGTTAGTTAGTTTTTGTATTGTGATTTTTGATTTCTGTTAGTTAGTTTTTGCCTTAATTATTTTATTTTCAGTTGATTTTATTTCTTCTGCTAATTTCTGTTTTAGCCTTTTTGTTAGTTTGATTTAAGTATTTACTTTGCTATGATTTTCTACCTGTTTTTATGCCTTTCAAGATCTGATCACCGCTCACTACTTCTGGTGATCTGAATTTTTGACTGAGAGTTTTTACCTTGTTTTGGTTTGGAAGCTGATAAGCAGTGATTGACTTCGCTGAATCTGTTAAAGGGAAGAAACATTGATAATTATTTCTCTTCCTCTAACTCCTTTACTGGTGTGTAGTTTCTTTTGAATAAAAATCCTTTTCAAAATTAAAATGTTAGTTTTTGAAATAGAGATTATTTTATCTTCCTACAGTAATCTGCCTCATATCAATAGTGTTTTTCAAAGTCTTGAGTCATTTGTTTGATTTTCTAAACCAAGTGATTGCATTTATCATATGTTGTATGGATTTTGTTTTGTGAATCGTTCTTCCTTACTACGGAGAGTCATCTCCTATGTCTGGAAGATAATCTCACAGCTGAGACTCTTTAATGATTATGAAAAGGAGAACGCTTATAAAAGATGCGCAGTGCGCCAGATAATTTGAAAAAGAGGCATAAAATGAGCCCAAAACTGAAAAGATGCGAAATTGCCAAATTGGATACACAAAGTGTATCAAAAATCAAAAGATGCGCAAAGCGCCAACCAATTTGAAAAAGAGGCACAAAATGAGCCCAAAACAAGCTTTCTTTCCTTTCAGATTGTTAAATGTCTTAGAGAAATCTGTGCGCCACTTAATATTTTCAAAAGCTTGAGTTTTGAAAATCCCGATTTCTGATTTTTTACTTTGTAACACTATTATATCAGATATTTTTCTGGAACGAGGCTTGAAAGGATTTCTTTTCAAATCTAATGTCTTTTATTCGAATCGGATTTTTGTTTTGAAAGAGGTTTGCATCGATAAGGTGCCCGGGGTCAGAGTTACGAAAGTTGATTATTTCCAACCTTTTCTGGATTTCAGCGCTGTCAATCGTCCTGTCATTGGTTTTTGAATCTAAAATCAAGGAAAATTTTTGATTTTCCTGTTTTGTTGTTGTTCTGTGTATGTTTTATTTTATGTTTTATTTCCGTGATATGTTTTTCGCTCCTCCTTTTTGTGATGTCAAAAGGGGGAGTCAGAGTTGTAGTCGTGTCGTGTCTTTGTTTCTGTTTTCTGAGTCTTGTTTCCTGTTTTGTTTTAGCTGTTAAATGAAAATTTAAAAAATGTTTGTTTGTTTGTTTACTTTTACTGTCAGACTACTTTACAAATGTTTGCCATCATCAAAAAGGGGGAGATTGTTGCAAATCTGGTTTTGATGATGACAAACATGTTTCCAGTGTGTTTTGCTTGGCTAATCTGTTTCAGGCACAAAAGACCGCGAGCCACTCAAGCCAACTCAAGATCGGGTCCAAGTGTGTCAAATGTATAATTTTTCCTTTTATTGAGTCAATTGTAATGTAACTGATTCCCTAGCAAAGTAACCTTGCACACACACACTCAGGGGGAGAGATTGAGTGAATTAGAGTTTCTGTTACAATTTTGTTCATATCGTCCTTGACAATATCCACATCGTCCTGGACGATCCAGTTAAAATAGAAACCCTAATTAGGGCGACTAAGTTAAGAGGGTCTGATTGAGCCGATCGTCCTGGACGATCTACGAATCGTACGGGACGATATGCCCAAATCAGAAATTCTCAGCCGCCAGATTAAGTTAGGCAAGTTTTATTTTAAGTATTTTGGTCTGATCGTCCCGGACGATACGTGTATCGTCCTGGACAATTCACTACAATCATGCCTAAATTAGTCTGGTAATTAAGGAAAGCAATTAATGTTTAATTGATACGATCACATCGTCCTGGACGATCGCAGGATCATCCCGGACGATCGTGATCGTCTTGTGCATTTCAGCTGTACGTCCAGAACTATGTACAGGACGATTTGGGGCCTTTTTGAACTAATCGTACCGGATGATTACCCTATCGTCCGGGACGATCAAGTCATTTTTTGGTCGTCCAGCACAGATTTCTCTGGACGACCCGAACTGTCTTCTGGACGATTTCCTTCAATTTGAACTAATCGTCCCGGACGATCGCAGGATCGTACGGGACGATAGGAACAACTTTTTCTACTGATCGTCTAGAAGAGCTAAATCGTCCAGGCTGAAACAGCTGAATTTGAACTGATCGTACAGGACGATCTACCGATCATCCTGGACGATCTTGGCCGACAAGTTGAGATTTAGGGCAAATTTTAAGCCCTCCTTTAAAAGAACTTTTTCCTAGATTTGGAAAAATCTTTTGCTGCCTACCTTCCCTGAGAAATCCTAGAGAGAGAGAGAGTTGGGAGAGAGAGAAGAGATCTTGTGAGGGGGAGTTAGTGAGGGATTCACTAAGGTTGCTCCAAGCACGGATCAGAGTCATCCTCTCCGCTCGTTGTCTGTCGTCTAGTCGGTGTTCTTCGTGGGAGGATCGTTCGCAAGAAGATCCGGGTTCTCTGCCCGCTTCAGGAGGAAGCGAAAGGAGTTCGTTGGTTCTCTGCCCGCTTCAGGTGGAAGCAAAAGGAGTTCGAAGGTTCTCTGCCTGCTTCAGGAGGAAGCGAAAGGAGGTCAGGTTCTCTGCCTCACCGTGTGGTGAAAAGGAGGTGTTTTGTACAGGGTTCTCCGCCTTGCTGTGGGAGCAAAAGGAGAGTCACTTTCGTTTAGTGCAATACCCGGAGGGGAGGCTCCGGGGAGTGGACGTAGGTCAAGTTGACCGAACCACTATAAAATCTGGTTTGCTTTTCTGATTCAGTTTTGCATTTTACTTTTCAATATAAACTGCTTGGGTGAATATCGTTGGTTGATCTTTTCGTTATTGTTTACGTGTTTCCGCTGCTAAGTATCGAAAAGATTTTCATAGTTATCGTGAAATTTTTAAATAACCAATTCACCCCCCCTCTTGGTTAGCCTCGGGACTAGTTCACTAGGGCTTAACATCCCTTTCGAACTTTCAGAGATAAATCTTCCAAAATTAATGATAATTTAAATAAAATAAAATAATACAAAATCAATTTTATTTAACTCTAATTAACCTCTCCAATCAAATAAAATTAAATTCTAGATCCAATTTTAATTGAAATTTAATTAATAATTAAATAACACTTAATTGAATATTAAATTAATAAATTCATTAAAAAAAAATTTAAATCAAATTAATCCTAAATTTTTAGGGATTTATCCATTGGTTATCCCTAAATAATGTTATCAATTTCTTTATTTCCGGAGTTAATTTGATGTCAACACTAAATAGCCCAAATTTATGTAAATAAAGGGGCTATTTCATAAATAAAAAAATAATTAATTTTGAATCTAACTAAATAAAATTAATAAATAAAATTCAAATATACATAATAAATTAAAATACAATGAAAAAAATAGGGCGTATTAATTTGTATTTAAATGAATTTTTTTAATAAAAGCAATTAATAATTTGTCAATAATTAATGGATAATTAATGAAAATTAATTAATTAAAATTTTCAAAAAATAAAATTAAAATCAGAAAAATTTGACAAAATTTTAAAACATAAAAAAAATAAATTTCATAATTCATTTTATTGAAATTTATTTTTAATCAAATGAATTTGAGAATTAATGCTAATTAAATAATGAGACCTTTTATGCATAATGCTCACTTCCTTTTGCAAGGCATTTTAGAATTAATTTTCAAGGTCTCAAATACATCATAAGTCACCCAACAATCTCTCTATGTGATGAATAAATCCTTTTAGGAAGGCATTCCCTTATTTGATTAGGTTATTTTAATAAAATTTAATAACCAATTTTGGAGTTTAATAAATATGCTAGCCTCCATTTTTGGAAGGCATAGTGTATGGGATTATCAATTCTTTAACCAACACTTAATTAATATATTGACCTTATAGGTCATACTTAATTTCACTTAGAAGTTATGTATATTAAATTGAGAGATCCCTCTTCTATCCCTTACAAAATCGTTAACAAACCATAAAGGTTTCTTTTAACCATCGATCCTATATGGGGGATGATTAGATTTTGATTATAAGTCATAGAATTTGTAGGTTAGTAGCTCCCACACTTGCAATTATTCAATTACAAATTCTTTAAAATTTAAAAATCAACTTCAATCATTTAAAATTCAGACAATAAAATCCAAATTCATATATGGTAAACTTAATTTAAATAATCCTTTTTAGCCCTTAATAAACAAACATTTTAAACTCATGCAACTTAAAAATTAAACTCCCATAAGACATATAAAAGCCACACCCTCCTTCACACACATGATGATTTGCTAGGACAACCAACTTTAGCCTAGGTTAGGTCGGTGGTGTGAATTCCTTACTTGGTGCTTTGCTTGGAGTGCACCATATGTATGTTTTATTTTTTGGGCAATCTAAATGTCATTCTTTTTAAATTCCTATTGGTACACATAGGCTCTTTAAGGACTGTATTAGAAGCATTATGTTATTACACAATTGCTCCAATACTTTATATATATATACTAATGCTTTTATGTTGCTTTACATTTCCTGTAAGAGTCAAAGTAGAATGTACCTAGGAATGATGTACATGTATGAGTAACTGTAATTGTAGATTATATATTGATCGAGTTATATAGCATACTGAGTTGTAAAAGAATCAAATACATCTGCTTACATATGCAAATGGGGCACCAAATGATGATATCATCTTCTTTGGAGGATAATTTCATTTGGAATTTTGTAGAAGGCTTAGGGCTTGAAGACCATAAGCAAGTATATTTGAATCTACATATATTTAGTAGTCTTAAAAATCCAAGTTTGTTGTGTTGGAGCTAGGCCACCTTTCTTTTCTATAGAGTCTGAGTTTATTGCACATTTTTTATTTAATACACATACACACAAACACACACACACACACAGATATATATATATATATATATATATATATATATATATATATTCTTTTATTTATTTCATTGCACCACGCATTGTATTAATATAGGTGATAGTTTGCATTAGTGAGTAGCAATTTTCTAGGCTTTCCTCGGTGTACATTTTTAAGACTTTGTAGTAACATATATACTAGATTGAGCATGATATGGTACTAGGTACCATATACACAAATACCTTTACCCTAACATGCATACATACATGTATTTTATTTATACATTGTACACAAACCAAGCACACAAGCCTACAACGAGGTAGCAGGGTCCTCTTGCACCTAAAGTATGCTTAGCTATTTATGTTGGTGTAGGACCGTTATGCTACAAAAATTTCTTAGAAATTTTGGGAGTTAAAAAATTAGTTAGGAAAATTAAATAATATAAAATGTAGAGTTCTTAGCAAGTCATCTCAATTGTGCCATTTGGATTTAAAGTTACAATTATTTATCTGGAGTCACTAATAAAGAGTATTATTCATCCTTTGATCTCTTAGGATAGAGTTAAACTTATCATACACTATGTCTAGGTTGATTGCATGTGTATTAGTTTCATTGCTTGCCGTGCATTCCAAGTAAGCATAAGCTCAGACATATTTATAGACCTTAAACTCCTTTGCAAAAAAGTATAAGGAATTCAAGGATATTTTTGAAAATTTTATAGATATTTTTTTAATGAGTGATTGATATTTTCAAAATATGTAAGGAAACTATCACATGTTTTAAATCCAAAATGAGTCTAATCTCCACATTAATTGAGAGTTTTTTCTTCATAGATGTAATTGACTGTAGGGGCTTGCCTCTATAAGAACCCAAGATCCCATAAAATAAACCCTATTCTAGTTCGCTAAGATAAGCGAAAGATCATTTGGACATAACCTAAATCTAATCCTGGGTTGTTTCATATTTTAAATGATAGGTATATGTGAATACTTTCTCTGGAATGAATTTTATATCACATATGCTGAATTTGAATTAAAAATGAATTATTTTCTTTTCTCAAGTCGATTATGTGGTATTAATTTATCTTTTGAGATAATTAATGCTAATTGTGCAAATTTGTCAAAAGAATTACTAAATCCCAAATCAGTGGTCAATCATTTAATTTGACCATAGATTTTTCTGGAGGGATTGGGTTTACTTTCCATTTTTATTGGATATTAGACTCTAAATTCTTAATACAATCATTTATGTGAGTGAGTTGCCGATCAAGTAGAGCCTCAACAATGTAGATAAAAGGTAACTCCACCTCTAATGAGAAGGAGAGTAACTTTTGAGAACCACAAGTAAGCTATGAATGAAGAATGCTCCCAAGGATCAAAGAGGTTTCCAAAGCTAGTGATATATCAGTATATAGTAGCTATTATATCATTAAAATCATAGAAGGTCTTTGCGATACATAATGTTAACTCAAAGATGTTACAACCCAATTTCCCCAACTTAGAGATTATCAAAGCAAAACTCCTCATCACTCTTGAGATCATCACTCACAAAGAGGGGATAGGCCCCACTT
Organism: Dendrobium chrysotoxum; assembly: GCA_019925795.1. Classification (NCBI taxonomy): domain Eukaryota; kingdom Viridiplantae; phylum Streptophyta; class Magnoliopsida; order Asparagales; family Orchidaceae; genus Dendrobium; species Dendrobium chrysotoxum. Next base: position 43,207,509 of record CM034300.1, on the reverse strand, counting down.
TTCAGGTAGCCAATCGTCATCTCATTTTGATACAACAATGCTGAATTAAACAAATCTACTGACTTCCTTGCCTGATGGGAAGAAGGTTTAACAGCCTAAGATGGTAGCCACTCCAACTGCATCTAGTTATCACAGAAGTAATGCAGTGGAGGAAAAGACAAAAAAGCGGAGTTTGTAATTGATTTATCTCCAACTAGAGAGTACACTCCAATAGATCTGCATCATGTGGAATAAAAGTTAATAAAAAAGATGATGGACCATCTAAAAGAGAGTATCCATCACATTAATGAGAAGTAACTTACAAAAAATGCAAAAAAGAATTTGCAAGAAGAAGAGATGTCTGGTAGTGTAAACATGGTGGATACTCGTTCATCTCTATAAAGAGAGAAGGAAAAGGGTATAAGTGAAGTAAGAGCTATTGATGATGAAGCAAATGAGCAAGATATAGCAGATTCAACTTAGTAACATTTATTATAATTAAGTGAGAAAGATGAGAAGATTATAAGAATGGAGAAGACGTTAAAGGAGATGATGTCCATAATTGCTATTATATAGGGAAAAGCTTCCCCTAAACATAATATAGGTTAAATCCTTGATGAATCAGTGTAAGTTAATGTCTCGGGAAAAGCACATCGAAAAGAAGTAGAAAAAAACTTGTAAAATTAGAAGTAGAGTCAGTGTAATCAGTAGTTATCATGTAGATGGTAGAGTATTGGGTTAAAGAAGGACTAGCTAAATCTCAGGGTACGTCATTTATTCTAAAGGGAAGACAATATTAAAAAGAATATGACTTGGTCCCATATTTGAAAGGATTTTTTCCTCCATTCAAAATTTTTTTTAGTATGGGTAATCCTAAACAACATCTCACACACTTTAGTGCTAGTTATTGTGATGCTAGTGATAATGATTCCCCTCTATTCTAGCAATTTATTACTAGCATATATGGTATTGCATTTGAATAGGATGTTGAACGGTCCAATGGGTCAGTCCATACCTTCAATGAGCTAGAATCTTTGTTTGTGAAGAGATTTACTGGTGTAAAGTATCACATCACCATTGGCGATCTAGTAGTTGAGAAATAGAAGCCAAATAAAAGTTTGGTAGACTATATCTTAAGATATAGGAACCCTAGCATGAAGTGTGAGCCATAGCTACAAGAATAGCATGTTATAGAGATCCTTCTAAAAAATATTCATGGTTTTGTTGCCTTTTAGCTCAAAGGCTTCACAATCAAAACTTTTAAGAAGTTATTGAGTAAGGCATCAAATCTTTAAGAGGAGCCTTCTCAAGTAACATTCGTAAAAGATCAGTCCTCTTTACAAATAAAAAAATAAAACCTCAAAAGCTTTTAAAGAAGAAATCAAGAACAGTGTCTATAGTCAATAAGGGGAACAATCAATATTGATTCAAGTAGGTAATCCGAGTCAATCTCCTCAATATCAACAATATAATAGACTCCAATGTGATCAGCAGTCTTGATCTCAATGTTATCAGAATTTAAAATAGAGAAAGGATAAATTCGACTACTTTATGAGAAAAATATATCGATTTAAAAGATAGGCAATTAAGAAAATTTTTAAAAGCCTCCCAAAGAAGCCATGATTTAAACTTCTTGATCCTAAGAAACTTGAAGTGGTGGGCAAAGAATGATAACCCAATTATTATCCATATCCCAAAATACTTCGCCATGGTTTGGAAGATTGTATAACTTTCAAAGAATTTCTTGATAGAAATTATAGAGATGTAACAGTTGTGATACCTAAAGAATATTTAGTGGATTAAGGTCAATGATCTACTAAGTGTATATTTTGTGAGCATTCTACACATTCTCCTATTTAAAAATTCAATGACAAATAGGATGTTGGATTATCCTATTTTTTTAAAAGAAACTTTAATAAACTATATCATTCATCTCTTCAAGAATCCCTAAGAGCATAGAATCCCATCAAGATTGATTTGGTAGCTCGTGGTTGAAAGTTTGTTAGGGATGTTAAGCCCTTATGAAATAGTTCGAGGCTAAATAAGAGGGGGGGTGAATTAGTCGATTGTCCTGTATGATTAGTGTAAATCAGTACCTTTTGGCCTAGACGATCTGGCTCCTCTGGATGATTAGAAGACAAAGTTTGTTTAGATCATCTAGGACGATTTGGTGATCATCCTAGACTATTAGTTCAAATCAGGAATATCATCTAGAAGATAATTCAGGGCGTCTAGGAGAACTTATGCTGGATGATCTCCAAATGACTTGATCATCCAGGATGATATCACTATCATCGTGTACGATTAGTTCAAAAATGCCAATATCATCTGGCACATAATTCGGGTCATCCAGGGTAACTTATGCTGGGTGGTCTCAAAATGACTTGATCGTGAAGGATGATATCGTTATCATCCTATACGATTAGTTCAAAAATGCCAATATCATCATGTACACAGTTCAAGTCATCTAGGTGAAATACACTGGATGATGAGGATTTTAATTGATCGTCCAAAATGATATTGCGATCGTCTAGGATGATGAGATCGATCCATCAACCTTTAATTACTTTTCTTAATCACCTGACTAATTTAGGCATGATTATAATGGATCATCCAGGATTATACACATATCATCCGGGATAATTAAACCAAAAATCAAAAAATAAAAACTTGCCTAATTTAGTCTGGTAGCTAAGAATTTCTGATTTGAGTGTATCATCCGGTACTATGGGTGTATCATCTAGGATGATCTGCTTAATTAGACCGACTTAACATGGTCGCCCTAATTAGGGTTTCTATTTTCAATGGATCATCCAAGATGATATGAATCAAATTAGAATAGAAACTCTAACTTACTAAAACTCCCTCGCTGAATGTGTGTGTTGAAGGTTGCTTAGCTTGGGGTTTTCATTACATTACACTTGACTCAAGAAAGGTGAAAAATTTTATTGAACTTGAAACACAAACAGACTGACTCAATCTTGAGCTAGCTTGAATTGCAATTGATCTTGTGAACTTGAAAGGTTAGGCACTCAGAAGAAATAGAAATATTTGCTATCATCAAAATCATAATCCTTGTTTGATAATTCCAGATTTATAATAATCTCCCCCTTTTTGATGATGACAAATATTTGTTTGATAATTCCAAATTCAGTAAATAAAAATAGCACTATGAAAACTAAGGAATGCAATTTCTATTAGCCACGCAAATAGTATAAGAACATTGACCACTAAATATTGATAATTCAAACAGTACAATGACCTAGAACACAAACTACTACCCCTTTTAACATCACAAAAAAGGGAAAATAGCACATAGACACATACAAAAAATAGTACAAAAATAATGATAAAAACCAAAATGGATTGTTTTTTGAATCAATCTGCTCCAATGAATCAGAATTTTTTCTTAATTTTCAATTCAAAAGTCAATAAGAAGAAAATTGACAACGTTGAAATCAAGCAAAGTTTGAAAATAAATTTTCCTGATATCTTCCTTGGACACCTTACAGGTTCAAATTCCTTTAAAAAAGTCTAATTCAGAAGAAAAGAGATTAGAATTGAAAAGAGATCCTTTCAAGCCTCATTCTAGAAAAAATATCTGATAAAATAGTATTAGAAAGTAAGGAATCAAAAATCATGATATTTAATTTCAAGTTTTTTAAAATATTAAGTGGCGCATAGACTTTCCTAAGACATTTAAAGATCTAAATGGGAAGAAAGCTTATTTCTTTGTGGGCTCATTTTGTGCCTCTTTTTCAATTTATTTGGCGCACTTTGTGCATCTTTTAATTTTTGATACACTTTGCGTATCTTTCCAATTTTTGGCGTCATTGCGCATCTTTTCTTTTTTGGCCCATTTTGTGCCTCTATTTATTTCTTTTGCAAGCTTACGTCCTTTCATAATTGTTAAAGAATCTTAGTTGTGAAATTACCTTCCAGATATAAGAGAAGACAAACTCACTCTCTACAATAAGGATGAGTAATTCATAGAACAAAATCATACTTCATATGATAAGTGCAATCACCTGATTTAAAAAAATATAAAAATGATTCAAAGATTTGAAAACACTATTCATATGAAGTAGATTACTATCGGGAGATAAAATAGATCACTATTTCAAAAACTAACTTTTTAATTTTGAAGAAGATTTTTATCCAAAAAAATAATACACTATTAAAGGATTTAGAGGAAGAGAAACAATCATCAATGTTTTTTCCCTTTAATAGATTCAGAGAAGTTAATCACTGCTTATAAGCTTCCAAACAAAAATAAGGCAAAACTCCAAGCCAGAAATCCAGATTATCAGCAGTAGTGAGCAGTGATCTGATTCTAAATTAAATAAATAGTAAATAAATAAAAAGAAGAAAGCCAATAAAAAGAAATAACCAAATTCAATAAGCAAATCAAATAAACAAAAATTAGCAGAAAAATAAAAAATCTAAAAAGAAATAGACAATCAAATCAAATAAAACTAAAAGAAAAATGAAAAACTGAAACTTTAAAAATCAGTAATCATCAAATTCATGCATTTATGTCAATCACACCGAATCTAGTCCTTAAAATAATGAATGAGTCAAAGGCCAGTGATTTAGTAAAGATGTCAGCCAGTTGGTTTTCAGTTGTTACTTGGTGTAGCTCAAAGTCCCCTTTTATAACATGGTCCCTAATAAAGTGATGCCTTATGTCAATGTGTTTGGTTCTTCAATGTTGGATAGGATTCTTAGAGATGCAGATGACATTAGTGTTATCACATAGAACTGAAATTGTGCCAATAGGTAACCTAAATCCAGAATTTGTTGCATCAACCAAAGGACTTGGGCCGCATAACTTCCTAAAGCAATGTACTCATCTTCAGCAGTGGAAAGTGCAACGGAGTTTTATTTTCTACTAGATCAGGAGACTAAGGATTGTCCTATGACTTGGCAAGTTCCAGAAGTGCTCTTTCTATCCACACTACACCGTGTAAAATTAGAATCAGAATATCCGATAATCTCAAAAGAAGTGTTGTGTCCAGGATACCAGATTCCTAAGTTGGGGATCCCTAAGAGATATCTAAGAATTCGCTTAACTATAACCAGGTGGGATTCTTTAGGATCAGCTAATCTAGCACAGAGACAAACACTAGATATTATATTAGGCCGGCTAGCAGTTAAGTAAAGTAGTGAACCAATTATTCCTCTGTACTTCTTTTGATCAACAGATTTTCCCTTTGAATCCTTATTTAACTAGACAGTGGAGATCATGGTAGTGTTTATTAGCTTGGCATTATCCATTTCATATTTCTTCAAAATATCCTTAATGCACTTTGATTGATTGATAAAAGTTCCATCATCAATTTACCTATTGCTATATCCCCAAACTAGGATAATTCTCCCCTCATACTCATCTTAAACTTTTTACTCATTATTTTAGAAAAATCATTACATAAATTTTGATCAGAAGATCCAACAAGTATATCATCAACATAGATCTGTATAAAGAGTAAATCATCTCCTACTTTCCTCAGAAAAAGGGTGGTGTCTACGCTCCCCTTAATAAACTCTCTTTCTAGTAGGAATGTTCTCAGTCTTTCATACCAAGCTCTGGGTACCTATTTCAATCCATATAAGGCCTTTTTTAATTTGTAAACATGATTTATATATTGGGAACTCTCAAAATCTAGGGGTTTCACTACAAAGACATCTTCTTTTATTATTCCATTTAAGAAGGCACTCTTGACATCCATTTAAAAAAGCTTAAACCCATTAAAACAAGCAAAGGCTAGCAACACTCTAATAGCTTCCAATCAAGCTATAGGGGCAAATATCTCATCCAAATGAATCCCTTCTATTTGGTCATACCCCTTAGCCACCAATATTAGCTTATTCCTAACCACCACACCAAAATTATTCATTTTATTCTTAAAGATCCATTTGGTTCCCACTACACTTTAATTCTTAGGTCTTTCTATGAACTCCCCAACATCATTCCTCACAAATCGGTTAAGTTCTTCTTGCATAGCTAAAATCCAAAATTCATCAGAAAGGGCTTGATTGATGTTGGTGGGTTCAATCATTGAGATAAAGGCAGAATGATTTACTTCCTTCCTAAGTCCATGCCTAGTTCTAACACCTTCAGAAGGGTCTCGTAAGATCAGTTCTTTAGGATGACTCAAGGAATATCTCCAATCTCTAATCAGAGTATTTTGAGGTTCTACCCTTTCCTCTAGATTTACATTTTCTACTCCTTCCTCAGCTCTCCTACTTCCTCTTCTTCCTTAGCTCTAAACTCCTTAGTATCAAATTTGTCAAACACTACATGAGTAGTCTCCTCCACCACCAATGTCCTCTTTCAAAAATCCTAAAGGATTTCCCCACACTTGAATATCCTAAGAACACTCCTTCATCAAATTTGGGGTCAAATATTCCTAAGGATGATTTCCCATTATTAAGAATGAAGACCTTACAGCCAAGGACATGCATGTGGGACATGTTTCGTGTTCTACCCTTAATGATCTCATTGGGTGTTTTATTTAGATTTTATCTAACATTCACCCTATTCAACACATAATAGGTTGTATTCACCACTTCTGTTTAAAAGTATTTTGAAAGTGAATACTTAGCAAGCATGGCTCTAACAGCTTCTAGTAAGGTCCTATTCTTTCTTTCAGCTATCTGTTCTGCTGAGGGGGTCCTAGGAGCTGAAACATTGTGGCTAATCCCTTGCTCCTCATAGAAGGTTCCAAATCTAACATTTTTAAACTTCTACTATGATCACTATGAATGGTCAAGATCTCACAACATAACTTCTTCTGAATCCAAGTGGAGAAAGATTTAAATTCATCAAATGACTCAGCTTTATGTGATAGAAACCTGATCCAAGTGAACCTCGAGTAGTCATCATTAATCACAAATTTATAGACTTTTCCCCTTAAGCTGGCAGTGTTAATGGGTCAAAACAAATCCATGTGAAGGACTTCTAAAGGTCTAGAGGTGCTAATGTCCTTAATTGAGTGGAAAGAGGAATGAACTTGTTTCCCTAGTTGATAGGCTTCAGACAGGTGGTCCTTAGTGAACTTAAGCTTGGGGACTCCTCTCACTAAGTCATTTTGGTTTACTCTTCTAAGGGTTTTCATGCTGGCACGACATAACCTCCTATGCCACATCCAAGACTTATCAGCAGCAGTTTTTAAGCAAAATAAAGTAGCACATTCAATGTTATTTTAATCAAGCATGTAGATATTGTTGATCCCCTTGCCCCATAAAATAGTGTTATTATTTAAGCTGATAATGCAAGTGTTTGCCAGGAACTTGATGCTGAACCCTTTGTCACAGAGTTGACTGATGCTGAGCAAGTTATATTTCAGTCTATCTACAAGAAAAACATTTTCAATCAAAAGGTTCGTAGAGTTTTTGATTATACCTGCGCCCACCACTTTCCTAGTGGTGTTGTCTCCAAGAGTGACCTTGCCTATAATGTTGGCCTCGAGTGAAATGAATTGATTTGCATCCCCAGTCATACATCTTGAGCATCTGATGTCTAGGTACCACATGCTCTCACGAGGTCTTATGTGAGAACACCCCTCTTCTTGGTTAGACTGACCATGATGTTCATTCGCCATCAAACACAAGTTTGTAGTCTCCTCTTTAGCTTCAGTCTCAAAGGAGTCAGATATAGAATCTGTCTAGAAAGCCTTTCGATCCATTTCTTGTCCGTCCTGAACTTGGGTTTCTTCTCACCCTTCTCCTTACTGGGGTGAGCCTTAAGCGTAGGACAATTAACTTGTATATGTCCTGACTTCCTACATTCAAAACAAACCACATCAGAAGAACCTTTAGGATTTTTGCTACTGTTACCTTAGTTCCAATTTTGAAAGTTCTTATGTTTATTTCTTAGAAAGCATTTGAATTACCTAGTGATTAAGGCAACATCATCTCCTTCGGACCCAAAAGAATCTGTCTCTATATCGTTGGCCTTCAGCGCCATAATTTTCTCTTTCTTCTTCTCTCCTGCATCAAGCTGCCTTTAGTTCACTCCATACTTGTAAGCAATTAGTGATCCAAGTAAGTTATTAATAGAATAATTATTCAAATCCTTGGATTCAGTGATAGCAGTTATCTTGGAATCATAGGAAGAGGGAAACATATCAAGACTTTGTTAACTTTTTCATAATTTGTGAGTTCTCTTCCTAAGGCATGCATGGAGGTGACAATTTGTGTAAACCTAGTATACATTTTAGATATAAACTCACTAGGTTTCATGTGAAAGAATTCATAATCATGAAGCAAGATATTTAACCTAGATTGCTTAACTTCTGATGTGCCTTTATAAGTAATGCATAATCTATCCCAGATTTCTTTAGCAATTGTGTAAGTTAAGGCACGTATGAAAGCCTCAGATTTTAAAGCATAGAAAAAATAGTTCAAGTATTTTGTATTCAGTTGTGCTAAGTTACGACCATCAAATGTCCATTCAGTAAAAGGAAGTTCAATTTTAACACCATCAACTATTCTAAATAGTGTAGAGTATCCATCTTTAACAAGCATCCACATGTGATAATCTATAAATTATAAAAATCAAAAGGTATGTTATCAAACAAGGGTGGTCGAGTAATGGAATATCCTTATACAGTGTTTTTATTACCAAAGTTAGCCATGGATCATATTCAAAAGTTTTTCAAATTTTGATTTTATGAATCCCGCTCTGAAAGCACTTGAAAGTTTGTTAGGAATGTTAAGCACTTATGAACTAGCCCAAGGCTAACCAAGAAGGGGGGGGGGGGGGGGTGAATTAGTAATTTTAAAAATTCGTGATCAAAAATGATTTTGAAAACCTTTTCAGATGTTTTAAAATAATTACAATTTTATGATGATCTGCAGATATGTATCAAAATAAAATAATAACTTCAATCACATGATCATCAATAGAAAAGTAAAGTGTAGAAAATAATCAGGAAGAACACACCAGATTTTATCGTGGCTCGGTCAACTTGACCTACATCCACTCCCCGGAGCCTCCCCTCAAGGTGTTGCACTAAAACAAAGTGACTCTCCTTTTGCTTCCATAGCAAGGCAGAGAAGCCTTTACAAAACTCCTTTTCACCAACTCGGTAAGATAGAGAACCCAGATTCCTTTTACTTCCTCCGGAAACAGGCAAAGAACCTTACCTCATTTGGCTTCCTCCTGAAGCAGAAAGAGAACCTTGATCTTCTTGCAAATAATCCCTCCCTCAGAGCACCAAAGGAGAAGGGACAATGACTGGAGATGATGACTCCAATCCTTGCTTGGAGTAACCTTCGTGAATACCTCATAAACTCCCCCTCACAAGATTCTCTCTCTCTCCCAAGCTCTCTCTCTCTCTCTCTCTCTCTCTCTCTCTCTCTCTCTCTCTCTCTCTCTCAAGACTCTCTTAGGAAAGGATAGCTGTAAAAGATTTCAAAAGTAGTATGAAAAGATCTTAAATAGACGGGCTTAAAAATAGCCCTAAATTTCAACTTACCTTCAAAGATCATTAAAGATGATCTATCGATCGTCCTGTATTATTAGTGTAAATCAGTCACTTTTGGCCTGGACGATCTGGTTCCTCCGGACGATTAGAAGACAAAGTTTGTTCAGATTATGTAGGATGATTCGATGATCATCCTGAATAATTAGTTCATATCTAGAATCTTATCCAGAAGATAGTTCGGGGAGTCTAGGAGAACCTATACTAGACAATCTCTAAATGACTTGATTGTCCAGGATGATATCTCTTCGTCGTGTATGATTAGTTCAAAAATGCCAATATCGTTCGACACACACTTCGGGTCATCCAGAGCAACTTATGTTGGACAGTCTCAAAATTACTTGATCGTCTAGGATAATATCGCTATCATTCTGTATGATTAGTTCAAAAATGCCAATATTGTCCCGCACACAGTTCAGGTCATCCAGGTGAAATGCATAGGACGATGAGGATTTCTAATTAATCATACAGGTTGATCTTATGATCATCCAGGATGACATGATCAATCCATCAGCCCTTAATTACTTTCCTTAATCACCTGACTAATTTAGGCATGATTGTATTGGATCATCCAGGATGATACACATATCATCTGGGACGATTAGACCAAAAATCTAAAAATGAAAACTTGCCCAACTTAGTCTGGCAGTTGAGAATTTTTGATTTGAGCATATCATCCTGTACGATGGGTATATCGTCCAAGATAATATGCTTAATCAAACCGACTTAACATGGTCACCCTAATTAGGGTTTTTATTTTCAATGGATCATCCAGGATGATATGAACAAAATCAAAATAAAAACTCTAACTCACTAAAATTCTCCCCCTGAGTGTGTGTGTATAAGGTTACTTAACTTGGGCATCCATTACATTACACTTAACTCAAGAATGGTGAAAAATTACATTGAACCTGAAACACAAATAGACTGACTCGATCTTGAGCTGGTTTGAGTTACAATTGATCTTGTGAACCTGAAAGGTTAGGCACTCAAAAGAAGCAGAAATGTTTGCTATAATTAAAATCATAATAATTGAATCTAGATTTGCAATAGTGGTGAAGATAAGAATAAAGTTCCATTGGAAGAGCCTATGGAAGGGCGAATTGATCAAGCTTCTATAATCTTAGGGGAGGAAGAGAAGAATAAAATAGAATTAAGTTTTGATAAAATAGTTATTTTTGTAAATGGAGAGCCTATGTTTCCTAAATCTTTAACCCCGTATTACTTTTACTTTGTCCCACTAGGGACTAAGAAAGTAATAAAAAAAATCTTCGTGTATCATGTTTATTCGCGCTAATGAATATCAGCATCAAAATTCAAATAATAAAGAAAATAATTGTCAAGAAAAACTTATACATGACTTGTTGACCTCTTTTTTTAAATGAGGTTGATTTATATGAGCTCATCCTATTGCCTAGGTCTTCAAAGCCTAGTGTAGACATATCCATTGGTAGGATTTCTCTTGGGTGGATGCCCAATGACAAAGCACTAACTTGGCCATATATTTAAACTCAAAGAAGACCAATTTTGACCCAAATCCAATTTATTTTTGAATGTGATAGTGTAATAAAACATTGTTTAAGTTTATTGGGATCCATTAAATTTAAACACAACATGTTTGATAGATGCTACATAAACCATCTCATGCTAATTGGAGTTAAATGGATACCAAATCGAGACATTTGAAGTCAATGCAAAACTAAATTCACTAAATTGGACACTAATCATACCTATTTTAATCAAATCAACATCAATTCAATTAAAATTGCTCTATTTTGATGCAATTCAAACAAAATTTGATCATTTTGAAGTGATTAAAATAAAATCAGTGTCGATCAAAGTATGCCAATGCAAATCAATTCAATACCAACCTAAATCGACACAATTCGAGTTTATTTTAACATTGGTTCCTACGATTTGCTTAAATCAATGCATTTCAGAGCAATCAAGGCTAAATTAGCATCAATCAAAATGTGTTGAGGTAAATCGACGTGCTACTGAGTTGAATTGACTCTATTTGATTTTGATTCAATGACGCTATCATCAATTAGCTCAAAGTGGTGTGTAATAGATAAATTGATGTCAAATTAATGTTAATTAAAGCTTATTGAAGTAAATTGATGCAGTTCCAAGCAAAATTGACTCAATTCTAGTTCAATTTAATGCTGATAACTCTGATTAGCCCAAATTGATGCGTCACAAATTGAGCATCTCAAATCAATTAATCGAAAGGTAAGGTAGTAGCCATAATGTATTCATACAATTGCATAGATTTTCTACTCCTCAAACGATTGAAGAGGTGGATACTTTTGTAATTTTTCTAGTTGGCTTTTATACCAGAATAGTGTAAATACATTCATGCAATGTTAATATTTCCATTAGATTATGACATTATTTCATGGAGCATAAAATGTTAATGTATATGCTTGGGCTTCGCTCATACACAAAAAACTTCTTAATGATTGTAAGAGAATTAATATATATAACTAAAATCTAATGGTAGGTATATGTTTGATATTAAAAGTTATAAAATTATCGGGAGGATTCTGTGCTTGTTTGAATGTATATTTTATGATCTAGTTACCACATTATAGTCACATCAAGTTGTATTCAATATTTAAAGTTAATAGGTGTATCTTCAACAAAGAAGTGAAGTCTCATTCACTATGTCTCTTAGATTAAATTTGGCATCAGTATTAAGTAAAAACATTTTGGAGTGTTGGTTCTACATTCATTCGCAACTATATGAAAATGAAATATGAAATTTTGGGATGGAAGAATTTAGAGACCATGAAAGAATTATATGAGTATAGATGTACATTTCTTTATCTCTTCTTCTTCTCTTTCCCTTTCCACTCTTCTTCCATCACCTTAGTACAATCTCTAAAATGTGAAAAATACTCTTCAAAACTGTAACTCAGAAGAAATATTGAACCTCAATCAGCAAAGAAGCTTGAAGAAAGGAAAATACTAATTCTCATTTAAAATTGCAATAACATTGCTTTCAAAATAATTTTTTTAACCACTATTTTACTTGTTTACATTGCATAAACTATAAGGAATGGTGGTGACTACATGAATGAAGAGAGCTTTTGGAGTTCAATCTCCTGCATTGCTTCTTAATGAAGTTGCTACAAGCAGATCCCACCAGTCATTTGCTTCAGTGTTGTGAGTATTCTTAAACTTAGATAGCCTTAGGTCTTATAAGCCCCACGATGTGCCTTTTTGCTCTTCTAACTATAGGGCCCTGTAGAAACCCTCATCTTTATTTTATGATGCATTTTATAATTAAATTTAATTTACAAGTTAATATTATTTTGTTAGTTACAACCCAAACCCATCGATTGTATGTGTTGAGCTCATTATTCGAGGTCAATTTTCTCAAAATTCATTTCTAGCACCTAGGTCTTCATAGCCTAGTATAGATGTCATTCCTTTAGGACTTCCCTTAAGTGGGTACCTAGTGATGTATCATCAACTCGACTTGTTAAATCAACCTAAATCAAAATTAGTTCAATCTAAGTCTAATTCAACTCTAAAACTAAACCCAAATTGACTCATCTCAAATCGACTATTTTATATTGAAATTTACTACACTAATTGACATGAAACTAAATTAAATTAACTCAAATTGAGTCTGATTTAAATAAAAATTTGAATAAAATTTGTTAAACTAACGATTCAACCATCTTAAAATCTCCTCTTTATATATATTCATTAATTAAAGTTAATCAAAAATTTGTTTAAAGAAATGTTAATATCAATTAAATCAATTTTAAACAAATAATTATGTCAAATCTTTAATAAATAATTAAACTAAATAAATTTTAATTCAATATAAGTTGGTTACCATTTAAATGGTTGAGTTAAGAGATAATTTGGATGAGCCAAATCCATGTGTGATAAGTAGCTCGGTTAGGGCCGATCTAACCGCCCACTCCACGTTCGCCTCCAACTCCTTCTAGTTTGCAAAGCTACCCTAGCTGCCTCCCCCACTCTCTCTATTCACAAAAAAAATGAAACCTCTTAGGGGGCCATACACACGGTTCACTCCTCTCCATCTCCCTCTCATTTGCAAAAGTCCACAGCACACTGTAGAAATCAAAAACCCCCTCTCCCTTTCTATTTGATAAAGGCATGACCGGATCCCTTCCTCTCGCACTATCCCTCTCTCATTCTCTTTGATAAACGAACCCTAGCCGAGTTGTCCCTCATGTCTCTCCTGCCCAAAAACAACCCACCAGGATCCCTGCTCCCTCCGACCCCATCCCGACTTGTGCATGTCCAAGCCTAAGGAGAATGAAAAAGGCATTGCAACATTGCTTTGGGTGTGAGATCTGAGCTAGTAGCAACGAACATAGTCGGTAATCTCTTCCTCCATCTTTCTCCTTACCTTTTTCTTCATCTACCTTCCTCTACCCAATCTTCCACTCATCCTTCTCAAGCCCACTTTTAAAAATCTCTCAATTATTTGCACTACCTGAGATTTCTTTGTTATTGAAAACTTTTTTTTAGGTCTACTGCAGTTCAAGGTGTTGTTAAAAAAAAGGGAGGGGGGGGGGGGGGGGGGGGGGGGGGGGGGGATAGGGGAAAGCAAGTAAATGATTCTCAAATTTATCATAACTGTTCATAAATTTGAAGAGTTTGTGTGTGAAGCCACTTTCAAATTACTTCTTCAATTTTCTTGGAGAAATACATATTTAAATTTGTACTTAAACTAAATCTCTAATGTCCTTAACTTTAAAAGAATAATGTTCATGAAATCTTGTTGTAGTATGGGTATTTGATGGATCAAGATTGGTGAAGGTTTATATATATGATTGTATTTAATTCTATCTATGTGTATTTTCTTCTTACATTTTGGAAGAGGAAAGGGTTTAGTTTTAAGACTCTTGGCAAGGTTGGTTATGTATATTTTGACATTAGGAGAGGTTTATGAGTATGGGTTAATAGTTTCCTTCGCACATCAGATAACATATGGTGAAAAGGTATTTGTTTTAAAAAAAGATATTGTGTGTGAAAAGTGAAAGTGGAGTGTGTGTGGAAAGGTGATTTGTGCGGAGGGTGACATGTGTAAAGAGTGCAAAAGTAAAGTGTTCGATTTTGTGGTAAGTGTATATTTTTGAAACTCGAAACATGTGTGTGCTTTAAAAGATGATTGTGTGATCTTTAGAAGATGAAAGGTGTTTGTTTGGAAATGTGAAATGTGTAAAAGTGTATGTTTAGAAAGTAAATTGTAAATGTGAGTGTTAAAGATGAATTGTGTGTATATGTGTTAAGAGACAAGGTGTGTGGATGCTGGAGAGTGTGTTAGTTGGGTGTTTATTAGAAGTTGAAAGTTTTAAAGAAAGTAAAAGCTCTTTTTCTCTCTACCTCTCTCTCTCCTTCTTCTCCTTTCTTATGCCTTAGGGTGAATTTTGGAAAAATGTAAAGTATGCTTTCAAAAGTAAAAGGTTCCAAAAGCAAGCCAACAAACCAATGTGCAAGACTAAGAAAAGGTACGTTTGGATTTAAATTATATATTTTTTTCAATTATGTTAATTATAATTATTAAATGTGCTTCTAACCCCTATTTTTTTTCTTTATTTTCTTGAACTGCGAGGAACGGTACCGATCAAGGGGACAAAAGAAAATAGACTAAAGGTGTTAGTCACTTCTATCCAACCGAGTAGAGGTGCTACGGGCAAAATCACCGGACGTTAGCTCCACTGTATGTGAGTATTCTGAAAACTTAGATAATGTTAAGGCCCCAAAACCCTTATTGTGTTTTGCAAGTTCCCAACCATAGGGCCCTGTAGAAACCCTAGTTTTTTTTTATTACATAGTTTAAATTCGAATGTAATTACAAATTATGTTTATTTTTGTTATTTGGATTTTATTTTGTTAATTAGAACCCAAAACCCATTAGCTTATAGTCACGTGTATGTTCAAAGGGTTAGTGATAATAATTATCATCCTACAAAAATTAAGGATGGGTCTTAGAGAACTTAGATTTAGGATGCATGCACCCATTAGGAAGGAAAATGCTAAACATAGAAAACTTGGTGACATCTCACTTTAGGATTAGTGAATACCTTTAACCTAAATGCAATCATTCCTAAATGATAATAAAACAATCATTAAAATTCTCTTTTAAAAATTGAAAATTGCAACTACAAGCAAATAATTCAAATCAATTACAAATTAAATGTATGAATTTAAATTATGAAATTGGAAGGGGTAAAATTCAAAGGGAAAAGAAAATTCATCTTCGGGGATGAGTTTCTTTTCATTTGGATATCCAAACCCGATGAATTCAAGGAGCTCACATAAGGAAAGAAGACCAACAAGAGAAGATGAAGAACTGAAGAAAAGAAGAGATATCCCAATTCAAAATCACTTGCATCAGTCTTAGGATTAAAATTCGAGTTTGTTGTCAATGGTACCCAGCCACTTTTCTTTTCCAGTAGACCCTAGGCTGTAAGTAAAATGGCACTTCCCATATGGGCTTGGATATTATATTTTGGATTATTTGAATTTGATTATTTACATTGCCTGCACAGTGAAATTGCCTATTTTTCTAGGTTTTCTTGCATACCGTATTTTATTTTAGCCTGGATACGATAAGAGTTTTGTGAAGGTACGAATAAAATCTTTTATATTTAAAACTTAAATAAAATTTTTAGTCTCAAATAGAAATAATAACGATCTATGAAGTAAGCTCGGGAACACCAAGAGTCATTATATATGCATATTATTAATTTCTCTTCCTTGTTAGGCACCTCCCGGCCTACTGGTTCTGGTAGACCATCTGGCCTATTAGGGTGCAGTTCTATCAAGGAGATATTTTGCAATCTCTAGAAAAAAATATATTTTCTAAGCCTGATTTTTAAAACCGTTTCATAATCATTTTATACATTTGAGTCAATTAGCAAGCATTGCATTAGATATATATTAAAAGAATCTAAAATTTTAATTATATTTTATTCTCAAGCATCAGTTACCCTACATAAGTTGAGGGGCCAATTTAGATTTATCTTAGATGTTAGCCTCCTTTTTCTCCAAACTTAAACAACATCCCTACCCATCTTTCCTAAAGAGACTTGACACATAACTTTAAAGCGCCTAGGTGGTTAGATGGCTCCCCAATCCAAGATGAGGTAAGTCCAGATTTGTAATTCATTAGATAGGTTCAGGTTACTACTTTGTAGTACCCAATGTAGATTTAGGTTCTGAGGCAGATTTTTAAATCTTGAGTCCTCACCCTCCGGGAATATAAACCCAAATTTCTATTAAAATGCCAACTCAAACATAAAAAATTTTCTCCTAAAATGTAAAGCCCAACATAGGGCAGATTGAGGTTACCTCTGAGTTTCTTAGAATCCGGCACCTCCAACTTTTTCTCCTTTGACTCATTAAAAACTGTTCAACATTGAGCTTTCTCCTTGGAAATTTTGTACTCCTTTCTTTTTCTTCTACTTTGTAATCAAAGGGTATGAAATCGCTTCTTTAATCTAGAGTTTTCTTAAGAGCACCCCTCCTAGGTTGTAATTAACTATTAGGGATTTCCCTTATTAGGATTTGAGAACTCCAGATTAAAATAAACCTTATTGTATTCCTATAAAATAAGGGAAAAATCTCTGGGAACATAGATGTCTTTTAAAAAAATATATTTCTAATTTTAAATATACTTGTAGAATGTTATTATTGTCTTTTTAGATAATATAATATTCCACTTGTTATATTCGATCTTAGAAATGATGAATTTTATAAAACCCCCTTCTTATTTTTAGATGTCTTGAAGAATGTTATGTTCGTCTTTTAAGATGATATGATGTTCTACTTAATACTTCTAATCAAAAGAAGGGATAGATTTTAAAAACTATATTTCTATTTTTAAACACATTCTACAGAATTTCATGTTCATCTCTCGAGATGATATGTTATCCGTTGAATTGTGTTTGATCAAAGAAATATTATTTTCCAAAAGGCTATTTTGATATTGAATCAGAATATTGTGCCAGTCTCCCAAGATTATACTTTATTCTCGATACAGTATTCGATTATAAAATAGGAGAAATACAAATCTACGTTGCTGCATTACAATATTTTACACATCAGCATGTTTGGCGCTTGTGTTAGCTTTAAGGGTGTTTTAGATCTTTTCTTCTTCTTTTTTTAACTTAGTGCACATCCCAAAATAGTTTTCAAATATTGATGACTTTCAATATGTGGAGGTTTTTTAGTTAATAATTTAAATCATGCAATAATAATTAAAAATTTATATAAAAATTTAATTTTTAAATAACAAATAAAGAATGTACACATATAATTAATTAAACTATACATCAATTAAATATGTAAGATAAAAATCAAAATAAAAAATTATGAAAAAATAATTATCTTAAAATATATAATTAAACATTCTAAACTATAATAATAATTAAAATACGCCCACCTTAACATAATATTTAAACCAATTCAATTTAATCATATTTAATAAATAATAAAAATAATTATAATGAGAAATGTAATAAATAAAGTAATAATACATGCATAAATAACCAAATCAAATTAGAAAATAAATTAAACATATAACAAATTAAATACATTAAAAATCAGAAACATTCACAACTACAAAAAAATAGCTCATTAGCAACCAAGAAAAATGGTAGCTAAAAATAAAAAAATTGACGCTAAAGTAAATAATGACCAAAAAATCTTGGGTCGCTAGTTCATCGAAGTATCCTCGTCGCTGAGGCTTAATATTAGCAACCACACATTATTTTGGTTACTAAATTAGTAACCATTGATTAAAATTGGTTGCCAAAATTATTCATATTAATGACCATTTTTTTGACGCTAATTAGTATTTATCCGGAAGGTATGTAATATTTTCGGTTGCTAATTTAATTTATTAACTTTTAGCTATTGCAATAAAAATAAAGCTTGGCGCTAAAAAAGTAACCAAGGCATGCACCCTTAAACTTGCCATTTAAATGTTTCTCGTTAATTCAATAGATACATTTTACAATAGAGAAACAATGGTAAATTTTTTGCCTTGAGGTACAAAAGAAAATTTATTGAATCAAGAAGAATATTAACATTTATTCATCAATTTAATTGTTAAGAATTTGCTAAGATAAAATAAAAATTATATTCATTTAGATATTTTTAAAATGCAATCATCAATAAACACATAAGATAACATCTCAAAAATAAAAATAAAAAAAAAACATAAAATTCCATTATCTACAAAATGATGTAGTATAATATCTACTTCATGTCAAAATATTTTAACGCCTTTATAAATAAATAGAAGAAATTACAAAAGTGACTTTTTCCTACTCATATCAACACAATTAAAGTAAACTGTCCAACACCAAGATGTAGCCATACTATTGGCCTCCCCATATTAACTATTAAATGCAAATGCATGACACCAAGTAGTAAACATCTTAATGAAAATATGCAAAATAAATAAATAATTAATAAGAACAATAATTAGAAACAAGAAAGAAGAAATATAACAATAAATAGAAATATGATGCTACAAATATGATCATGGCCCATATTACATGTGTTATTACTGTAGTATGTTTCAAGCTAAAATTTAAAAATGTCTAATAGAAAGTAGAAATTTATATTACATATATTAATCTGAGAAGGCTCAAGTTTATAACTTATTGGCCACCATTTAGATAAGTCCAATACAATCTATCATGTTCAAAGATAAATTTATTTACCATTCTTTTCTCTGGAAGATTATGCTTCAGTATGACATAATCTCAGCCCGATTAACCTTCAGCATAATATACCCTCGTCTTTTATCATTAAGCTTAATTTATTTTCTTTGTAAATCCTAAAATTATAAAATTTGAACAAATTGCAAACAAATAAATCAAATTTAAACTAATTAATATTAAGGCTCCAACCTAATAAGCAATGTTCATAAATCAAGTCAAGAATGAAAAACAAAATGAAAAAAAAAAGTACCATTTTGATCAAAGGAGGAAAAAGCGACAAATTCAGTTTGACCCCCTCAACAAGGAGTAGCTGTGAAAGTTTGAGGAAACATAATATGATTATGTTTAGTGCATTTACCTGGAAGCATATATTTAGAACAATCTCTCATAAACTTTTGTTTCATGCTAATTATAAAGCTAGCATTCATTTCCATCAACAATGAGACCACTGGAAAAAAAAATAGTAAATTTCAAAGAAAATAAATTAGTTAATATTATGCCGTGTAAAGGCTTTGTGCTGTGAATCATTTAGTTAAATTTGAACTTTTAAAAATTTGTGATTTCATCTTATATATGATGTAAAATATTTCTTAGATGAACTACAACTCTTATAATAATAAGTGAACTTCATTGACAAAAACCTTTTTAGCAAAACTAGTAACATAACAATATTAAGACTTCTCAAGTCTCATTTAAATAATGTCAGAGAATCCAAACATTGTTAGAAATCTCTTCTAAGCTAATTCTCAAATTAATTTCTTTTCTGTTTTGTTGCTTTCATGCTAAATACATACAATTAAAGGAATGAATGCTATTAAAAAATATGTGTGCTAACCTACACTAAAAAAAATTACAAATAACATCTTATTGGAGTAGAACTTCAGAATTTCCTTGAAGGGAATTTGTCATTTGCAAAATTTGAGCGAGGTGGAGCACTGTGAATTAGTATAAAAAGTTAAAAAAAATTAAATTTATTTTATTGATATATCCTTAGATCTCTCCCAAAAATTTGAGTCATGTTAATTTAAATGCATCAATTCATAGATTAAAATTATAAAAATAAGCAAATAAAAATATAATCCCGTTTGATATCATATTTAATATTATTTGAAATCAAATTTTATCATATATACATAGATACATACATACATACATATAAAATATAATTCTGTTTGATATCATATTTAATATTATTTGAGACAGAATTTTATCATATATACATACATACATACATACATATTTACGCACACACACACACACACACACACACACACACACACACACACAGATATATATATATATATATATATATATATATATATATATATATATTGGGGGGGGGGGGGACCCACAAAGGGGCCTACACGTTGATAAAATAAAGGATTACAAGGTCCTGAAAAGGGACCTCGAACACACTACTGCTCAAACGAGCTGCAAGAAAATTAAAATAAAATCCTATGAGCTCAAGTTCCCTCCTACTCAAAATTAAAAAATTACCTAGGAACATTCTATGATGAGGGAAAGAAGCCAACACCCCAAAAATAGGGAGAGAACCTTTGATATTCCGTAATTGTAATCTCTTAACCTCAAAACACAAGAACCTGCAAAATATAAGGTTAATACAGGAGAAAAAGCAAAACCAAAAATAAAAAGTATAAGGATAAATAATATCAGTAGAAACCTTAGTAATGACAGCATTAATAGCATAATATAGCTCTAGCTTCCGAGGCAATTTCAAGGCAATTTAGGGTTTCTTCTCCCGCGCATTTGATTTTTCCCTCCTAGCTTGGTTTATTGCATTTTTTCATTTGATTTCTTTCTCTTGGCTTCTTTTGTGTTCATTCCTTCATCAGTTTTGACATTTTTATTGGTTTTTTGATGCTAGGAGAGAACGACCCCCTCGTCATCTAATCCATCGTCTACTTCTCTTTTTGATGGGAAAACTCGGTCCTTCATAGATGTGCTAAATGGTTCATCATCATCTTCTCCTAAACTATCTTTTGTTCATTCTTCATTTAAGTGGTGTTCAGCCTTGTTGTTTGAGGATTCTGTGGTTGCTTAGTTAGCTGCTCCTTATGCCTTGACGCTGGTGGGTAAATCCATTCATATTGGCTGTTTAGATCAAAGACATGTTGCTATCCAACTCTGTAATGTTCTCTATTATAGTTGTATATTTTCTAGATGATCTTACTATATACAAGCATGTCAAATAGAATTGCTCAAATGGACTCCAAATTTTAACGTTAGGGATGAATCTCCTACTGCACCGGATTGGATTTCCTTCCCTAATTTGAGACTTCATCTCTTTAATCATAAAATCTTATTTAGTTTGCTTTGATCTTGGGATGGCCGTTGCAAACGGACCAAGCCACTACTATTTTGCGGCCTTCTGCGGCTCGGGTATTGGTTGAATTGGATGTTTCTAAGAAACACCCAAATGAGAAATGGATTGGGTCGGAGGTGAAGGGTTATTTCCAAAAAGTGGAATTTGATACTTTACCTATCTTTTGTTCTTATTGTAAGATGCATGATCATGGTATTAACAACTATTTCCGTAAGCATCCCCATCTTCGTAAAGAGAAGGATTCAACAAAACAAATGCATGGGGATGAAGCCAATTTGATTTCTCAAGATGTTACTACTCCTAACCCTATGATTTTAGAGGGCATTACCTCTAATCCGTCTCAAATTATTGAGGAGCCTTTGGCATTAGCTGGTGATGATCTTGTATCAACTATTACCAATGTAGCTTTTTTGAATATTGATTAGGAAGTCATTGCTAAAACCTCTTGTATTTCTTCTATTGATTGTGAGAATAGGGTGGACCAAACTTTTCCTAACATTGATATTCAAAATGATGCTAATGTTGATTCCATCCATCCTTTTATGATTAATAAAAATTTATTGGATTTGAATGGTCACTTACTTTCTAACACTCTCCTTAATCCCTCGAATGAACTGGAAAATGAGATTGAAGTTAATGCTTCCATTAAATTACCTTATAAAGATCGTGAGAGGAATGATATCCCATTGGAGGAAGGTGATAGAGTTTCTGTGGAGGTTTGCCCTACTCTTGGAGAATGTATTGAAGGCCTTGCTGTGAGGAGTAAAGCTAATAGGGATGATGATGGTATATTTATGGAGGATGAATGTCCTCAATAGATTAGTCAAGGGATCCATGATAGTAAGAGTCCTTAAACTTCTAATTATAATAGTGACGCTTTTACTAATAATGAGGATATGGATATTGTTGCTAAATGTTTTGCTAAGGATGATCATGATACTAGTTTCATTAAGGTTCATTGTAAAAGAGGTAGGAAGAAATGCATATCATATTATAATCTCCTAGGACAACTCGCCCGTATACTTGTCATTAATTCTATTTTTTATGTTTAATTCTATTATTTGGAATGTGAGGGGCATTGGTTATGCCTCTATAGAATTTGTGTTAAGAATTTATGTCGTGTTCACAATATTTCTATTATTGTTTTGCTTGAGCCTCTTATTTCTTCTACTAGATTGATTAGAACCTCTCGATTTTTGGGTTTTAATTATGCTATTTCGAATGTGGCTAACAATATTTGGGTTTTTTGGAAAGATCTGATTAAAATTGATGTCAGTTGTGATTTTACACCAGTGATGCATTGTAAAGTTGAGGTTTTTAATTTTCATTGTTGTGCTTCCATTGTGTATGCTACTTCTTCTTGTTACATTAGGAAATTGCTTTGGGATTAAATTATTAATTTTCATAATATTTTTCATTTACTTTTGCTTGTTGGTGGTGATTTTAATGCTATTACTAACCCTTTTGAGAGGATTGGCAGTTCTTCTCCATCTTATCGTTCTATGGAGGATTTTAGAAATATAATTCTGGATTATAATCTATTAGATATTAGTTTTTCTGGTAATAACTTCACGTGGAATAAGGGTTACTTATGGCTACGTTTGGATCGTGAGCTTTTTAATGACTCTTAGCTTAATTATTTGAGTTCTATTAAGGTGCAACATCTTAGCAGAACTCTTTCTGACAATTCTCCTTTGCTTATTAGCCTTAATTTTAGACAATTTAATGCATCTTCTCAATTCAAATTCGAAAACATGTGGTTACTTCATGATTCTTTTTTAGATGTTGTTCAAAATAATTGGCAAGTTCCTTTACATCCTGATAATTCTAGTTTTGGTATGAGAAGACTTTGGTTTAAGCTGAAAGGGCTTAAGTTGGTTTTAAATTGGTGGAACCATAATGTTTTTAGAAATCTTTTTTCTAATATTCTGGAAGTTGAACAACTTGTTGATAAAATTGAATATACTTATCAACTTGATCCTTCTTATGCTAATTTCACTCTTTTAAACAATGCTATAGAGGAGCTTTTCAAATTCCAAGCTCAGGAAGAGGTCTTTTGGAAGCAAAAAGCTGTTGCTAAGCCCTTGGCTGAAGGTGATAATAATACTAAATATTTTCATGTGTTGGTTAAGAGGAAAAGGGATAAAAATTGTATTAATAAAATTCAACATGAGGATGTTTATGCTACTGAGAATATGGTGGAGATTGCTAATTTAGTTGTTCATCATTTTCAAACCCATCTCAATAAAAACTTTACCCGGCTCATATTATTGATCATTCTTTTTTTCCTAGCCATATAACCCAAGAGGAGAATGTGACTCTCTCTACTCCTCCTTCTTTCGAGGAAGTTAAAAAGACTGTGTTTGGTATAAATAGTGACTCTGTGGCTAGGCCTGATAGGTTTACCACTCAATATTTTCAAAAAACCTGGCACATTATTAATAATGATACCTTTACTATTATTTTGGATTTCTTTGTCGGTAACTCTATCCCTAAATTCTTCACTTCTACTTCTATTGTGCTTGTTCCCAAAAATAACTCTGTCAACACGTGGAATGATTTTAGACCAATGAGTCTTTGTACCTTTTTCAACAAATTGATTTCTAAAATCATCATGAATCATCTTACTTCTATTTTACCTAAAATTATCTCGCCTTCCCAGATGGGGTTTGTGAAAGGGAGGTCCATTGTGGATATTATTTTGTTGGCTCAAGAATTCTACCAAGACCTGGTTGTCAGAGTAAGAGGGGGGAATATGATTCTGAAGCTTGATATTGCCAAGGCTTATGACAATATTGATTGGAACTTTATTTATCATATGTTGGAGTTGTTTGGCTTTAATTCTATTCTTATTAAACTTATTAAGAGTTGTATTGAAGATGTTTACTTCTCTATTATTGTTAATGGTTCTAGTAAGGGCTATTTTGAATCCTCTCATGGCTTAAGGCCAGGTGATCCTATTTATCTTGCCCTTTTCATTATTGCTGCTGAATTTTTATTTAGGGGCCTTAACAATCTTTTTTAGAATACTCCTAGTCTTTACTTTAGAACTTTGGGTGGTTTTCCCATATCCCATTTATGCTTTGCAGATGACTTTATTGTTTTTCCTAACGCTTTTGTTAATATGATTCAAAAACTTATGGATTTCTTATCAATTTGAAATGGTGAGTGGCTTATCTCTTAACAAAAAAAAGCTGTTTTATTGCTTCTAAGAGGATTACTAATGATCATATTTTTTCCATTAAAGATTTAACTTTTTTTATGCATCGTCAATTACCCATTAAATACCTTGGTGTTCCTCTTTTTAAAGGTAGAAGGAAAACTTTTCTTTTTGATGATCTTATTGCCTCTATTCAAAATAAACTTTTATCCTGGGATTCTAATTTTCTTAGCTTCCGTGGTAGAGTTACTCTTATCAAAAGTGTTCTCTGTTCTTTATCGGTTCATAGTTTTCAAACTATTCTTAAAACTCAAGCTGTTTGTAATAGTGTACATAAGCTTATCAATAATTTTTTTTGGAAAGGTGCTTCTACTAACTCCAAAATTGCATGGGCTGCTTGGGATAAATGCTGTGGTGTGGTAGCTGAAGGGGGATTAGGCTGTAATATATGAATGACTTGGCTATGGAATTCTCCTTTAAATTATGGTATAATTTTCATGCTAAAGTAAGCCTTTGGGCTAATTTTATGTATGCCAAGTACTGTTTTGGTAAGCACCCTACTACTTGTCACTTTAAGCAAGGTGATTCTAGAGTGTGGGAAAGGCTTTGTAAGGTTCAATGGGATGTCGAGCCCTACATTTCTTGGGGCCTTGGTGAAGGTAACGCTTTCTTTTGGCAAGATCGCTGGTTGGGCAAACATTCTATTGATTCCATTATGAACTCTTCCTCCATTGCTTCTATTAAGGTTAATTCTTTTTTTACTGATAATTGTTGGGACTATGAGAAGCTTGCTAATGTTTTTCTTGATTACATTATGAATCAAATTTTGAGCTTGCCTATCAATACTACTGCTAAGGATGTTATTTTATGTGATTTGTCTAAAGACGGTGGCTCTCACTTAAAGAATGCTTGGCATGTTTTTAGATCTAGGAGAAATATTAATAATATTTTCTCTTTGATTTGGCATAAGAGTATTCCTACTATTGTGGCTATCTTCGTCTGGAGAATTTTACATAAATTTATTCCCAGGGATGATAATCTCACCAAAAAAGGTTTTATTTTGGCTTCCAAGTTTCAATGCTACTACCATATGGAGAATATGCACCATGTATTTATTGTTGGACAGGTTGCTGTTAAAACAAGGGTTTATTTTAATGATTTTTTTAAGCTGAACTATTTTAATGCTCATTTATCCCTAAGTCTATGCTTAATGCCTGGTTCATGAACTCTATAGGGCACATCAAAATGTTATTCCTTCTCTCATATTAGCGTACTTATGGTTGGAGAGGAATAATTCTATCTTTAATTGTGTTAGGATGAATCATCATAACGTTATGCAGAAGGTGAAGGATAAGATTTTGTCTCTTATTTCTATTAAACTACTTTCTTTGAAGAATTTTAAAAACTATTATTTTTTTTGGACTGCTTTATGCGTTACTTTAGAGGGTGATCCTATTGCTTTATAGGATAATATTATTTATTGGACCAAACCCCCCATAATTTTTTTTAAGTTGAATGTGGATAGTGTTAGCAATGGTTCTTCTGTGGGATGTGGTGGAGCTATCAGAGACTGTAATGGTAGTCTTATTATGGCTTTTGCTGGTCCTTCATAGAATGGTAATACTTTTGTTGCCACCACCATGGCTATTCTTTATGGTCTTAAGCTATGTATTTCTCTTTATTTAACTAATATTATTATTGAGGTTAATTCTGATTATAATTTCCAATTCTTATATGCTGCTTTCCTGACCTATTTTTTGAAGTTAGGGAAATTAATAATTTATTATTTTTTCTGAATTACCTATTTTATCAAATTTATAAGGAGGGTAATGCGTGTGCTTCTTGGCTTGCTAATTGGGGATGTAATCTCAATTATTTTTCTAATGTTATTGGGTCCACCATTCTGGTGGCTCTTAAAGGTATTCTTAGACTTGATGCTCTTGGTCCTCCCTATGTTAGAATTTAAGTTAGTTGTTTGGTTGTTCTATTCTTCTTCTTTGTTCTTTGGGCTTTTGTGGCTGTCCTGGCTACTGTGGTGGGGATTGAGGTGGATTCACTTTTGTTTGGCTAGTCTTAAGTGTTCTCAGTCTGCTTTAGTTCCCTTGACTTATCTACTAGTGGTTGGTGGTGTTTGTGCTATTTCTTATGTTGATGGGAGCTATTACTTTGACTGCTGGAGTTTCTGTTGGGTTGCTACTTTGGTTCCTCATGGGTTGGTTGGTTTTTTGATCTATTTCTGGTCTTCCACGTGGTGTGTGGTCTGCTCTTTATATTTGTTTGTTTTCATGGTCGTCTGTTCTGGTGGTTTCTTGTGCTGGCAAGTGAGTTATTCTAGGTGGGGTTTGTTTCTACTTTGGAGGTTTCAGTGGTGCTTTGTGCTTGTTTCCTTCATCTTCCATTTCTATTTTTTGCTATTGCAAAATTACTGCTAGCATTTCTGTGTGGCCTTCATTTTAGCTATTAGCTTTGTGGATTTAGGCTTGAGTTGTGATGACACAGGTTATATAGCAGATGGTTTATCCCATTATTGCTCTCCTACCTTCAGGTTGCTGTTTTGCCTGGCTGGGGGTTTCAGTGGGAGTTTAGCTGGTTTTTGGGGCTATCTTGGTTTGGGTATCAGAATGGAAGTTGCCTATATGATTTTGTTTGTCTCCTATAGTCTTTGGATTTTTGGTTGGTTTCTTGATTATCTATTATTGTTGAATTGCTTGGGGCTTAATTTCGAGCTAGGTGTTTATGATAACCTGGAGGTTTTGTATTGCTACTCTTTGGGGCATTTTGAGTTGGTGTTTTGGATTGCTCTTGGTGGTAGGATGGAGTGGCTTGTGGACATCATTAATGAGATTTATTGGTTTAATTCTACCCTGAGCTCTATTAGTCTTCATCCTCTTTTTGATTTAATGTGGTGGCATGGCTGGGATCTCTTGTTAACGAAGCATAAATGACAATTTTATAGCAGCTTGTTTCTTACTTGTATATTTTATATTATGCGCTATATCTTGTTTCATAGAGTTTGGTTTTGCAGTCTTTTTCAGGTGCAGATTCAAGGGATCGATATTTTGGTGTACAAGAGGGATATTTTGGGAAGGAAGACTGTGCTGAATGTTTCGATTTTTGTTTTCCTTTTTTGGGTGCAGGCATCTAGCCGCCCTAGAATGTTACTAGGATATTTTGCAAATTTTAGTATAGGGAACCATCGGCTTATAGGTTTTCTTTTGACTTTTTTTATTGCTCTTTCGAGCATTAGCGAGTTGAAGGTTCCCTTTAAGGAACTTGTAATCATTTTTTATATTAATGCGTAGGCCCTTCAAAAAATAAAAAAATATAATAATTACAATTAGAATCAAAAGTATTGTCCAAAGGATAAGAAGGCACAATTAAGTAAACAACAGCCCACGGAGTAATATTTGAATACATCCAGGTCCAGCCAAAACAAAAGCCATGGGTATCATCTAGAATCCAAAATGAAATAGAGGCTGATAAGAATATAGGTACTATCAGTATAAACCACCAGAAAACTAGAAAAAAAGCATCCAAAAACTTTCATACAATCATGCATATAAACTAAGAAATTATTAAAGGGAGATCTCACCAGCAGTAAAGTACGATTATAAAAACTACTCAAAAATATGTTACACGGATCAATAATACTGAACTGATAAATTTGAACCTAGGATTTAAAGAAAGAGATAAAATAATCAGTACATAACTCATTATGCTCAACCTAATAGGACCACAACCAGTAACTAGAAAACAAGCACCCTTCATTACCCCCAAAATAATAAAAAAGTAAATAGGAAATCGATTCTGGCTCATGTGTGAAGAATTAAAGAAAACATTAACCCAAAAGCCCATCAGCCACTCAATTCTCTAGCAAGACCCAAAATTCTAGAGCAAATTAACACACCACCAATAGCAAGAGCTGATGCCAGGGCCAGAACCACATCAATAATCCTCCAGCATAATTGCAACACAGATAGACCCCAGGCTAAAAGAAGGAAATGCCCAAACAATATTGATATGAGATGTCCAAACATAAAACCAAACTCACAATATCAGCCCCAGATAACCGTTAAGAATGCCAGATTTAATAAGCCAGATTTAAAAGCATGTTAACCATCATAATTTTCCAACTCCCTCTATCGCCCACCAGAGAAGAGCAACAAATGAGCCAAGGGTAATATTCCATGTTAATACAATCAAAGCCACCAAAACCTGAACAAACATAATAAATCTCCAGAAGCAAATGATAATCATAAAAAAACTAGACCCAAACCAGAACTGAAATATGCCTCAACCAAAAATCACAACCCAAAAAGAGGACACCAGAACCACCAAACTTAAAAGGAAGATCTAACATAAGGCAGACCAATCTTGTCAAGTCTGAGGATGCCTTTAACATAAAAGTGTAGCTGGTTATATGAAAAATCCGTAAGGAAATGGAGATTAGAACAATGATTGGCTAGCCAATCAGCATAGTCATTCCCTTCTTTATGAATATGAGTCAACTTGACATTGAAAAAGTTGAAGAGTTGCTACATTTCCCTAATCAGATAAAATAATTCAGAATTGCAAATCTGATCATTACTCTCTTTAAGATAAAAAATCCTGTGTAAATCATCAACTTCAATCCAAATGTTAAAAATACCCAGAGGAAGACAAAGTTTCATACCACTTAAAATAGTAGATATCTCAGCAAAATTAACAGAACAACTAGGTAAAGGTCCAGCAAAAGCCATAACAAAATCACCATTAAATTCTCTAATGACACCACCATAGCCACAAGCGATTCCTTTAACAGAGCCATCAGTACTAAGTTTGAACATGTTAAGGGGAGGTTTAATCCTAGAAATCAATTTAGGAACACCATTGTTATAATTATCTTGAAGCACAATCCTATATTCCATAGCAACATGAGAAAAACCTTTAAAATTCTTATATTTCAAAAGATTGGCATTAAATAATTTTCTAACTTTATCAATAATGTTCGGAATAATTTTATCAGGATGCATAGGTATATTATTAAAACGTGAGTTATTCCTAGTAAACCAAATGTACCAAAGAATAAGAGATGGAATGAGATTGGAGATATGACCTCGTGAGTTATTGAACCAAAGATTAAGGAAATCTTTGATAGAAATGTTACTATTATAATGATTAAGCTTGAAAATATCCTTAAAATGAATCCAAATCTTAGAAGAAATAGGCACCGATATACACACAAGATGGATCTTCTGCACATAGTAACAACATTGACACTTAGAAGGTAAAAAAAAACCTCTTTTAATTAACATATCATTGGTAGGCACATACTTATGCATAATTCCTCAAATAAAAATTGCAATTGTAGGAGGGATGCTTTTATGCCAAACTATGGTGATGATTTTAGAAGAAGTATGTTTAGCTCTAATAATATTCCAAGCATCCTTGATTTTAAAGATGCCACTATTAGCCATATTACAAAGAAGAAAATCATCGGCATCAGTATTTAACAGAATTTGAATGATCTGATTAATAATGGAATCTAGAATAACTTGAGCAAGTTTCATATAGTCCCATCTATTATTCTCATTAAAAAAACTTACCTTAATATCAGAAGTAGAGATAGAGTGAAGGATATGATCAATAAAAGTTTGACCCATCCACTGATCCTGCCAAAAGAAAAGATTAGCATGGACAATACCCCAATTAATATAAGGCTCTGCCTCCCAGTTGATATTACAAAGCCTTTTCCAAACTCTAGAGTCCCCCGTGTTGTAGGTACAATTAGTTGGATGTTTGCCAACATAGTATTTAATAGTCATAAACTTGGACAAAAGAGTAGTTTTAGCACGAAAATTAAACCATAAATTAAAAGAGAATGAATGAGCTAAATCCACCATATCCTTACACCCCAAAGCAGCTTCCTCCAACAGACCATAATAATTATTCCATGATTTTAGAATTATGTCTTTTGCCTTTCCAAAAAAAATTATTGATTAATTTTTTTAAGTGTAATACGAATAGCAATAGTAGGTTGAATAGATTGAAAAATATAAATAGGGAGGGAACAAAGAATACTCTTGATCAGCACCAATCTACCACCAAAGCTAAGTTAAATTCCCAAGATTTAAGCCTATTATTCACAGAAGTAATAAGATCGTGAAAGAGGAAGGATCTCTTAAAGCCTTTGAAAAGAGGAACAACAAAATATTTTAGGGGGAGAGAACTTTTTAAAAAACTAGAAATACTCCTATAACGTTAATGCGATTAGTCGAAATATTCTTAGAGTGGATAAAACAACACTTATTTTTATTAAAATTTAAGCCACTCAAGAAATCAAACTTGTTCAAAAAATGGATATGAAATCTAACCATTTTCGCAGAACCATTAGAGAAAATAATGACATCATCAGTAAAGCATAAATAGGAGATAGGCATGCCACTATGAGTTCTATAATAAAGGTTAGGGTAGGTATCATAGAGGTAGAAAAGATCTCTGAAAACATATTCAGCCAATATGTTGAACAAAGATAGGGAGATAGGTTCCCCTTGTTTGATGCCATGAGAAGATTTAAAGAAACCATTGCTTTTGCCATTAATAATATTAGATAAATAAGAACCTTCAATACAGTTTTGTATCAAAGTAATAAAGTTAGTGTTAAAACCAAACAACATTAAAATGTGGTATAAAAATTTCCAATTTATGTTATCATAGCTTTAGCAATATGTAACTTAAAAATAAAATTACCACCTCTAGCTTTAAGATCTAGATCATGAACAAGCTCTTGGGCCAATAAAATATTATCAGAAATAGTTCTACCTTTGATAAAGCCCGTTTGATAAGGAGAAATAATTTTAGAAAGAAAACGGGATAAATGTTCCATCAAAATTTTAGAAAACCATTTACTAAAAAAGGAACAAAGGCTGATAGGACGAAAATCATCCCACTTATGAGCAACAACTTTTTTGGGGATAAGCACAATCAAAGTTCTAGAAAAAACTTAGGCAAGGGATTACCATTGAAAAAATCCAAAATAGCAGCAAATAAATCATCACAAGTAATCTTGCATGATTTTTAAAAAAAATTTAGTAGTAAATCCATCAGGTCCAGCCATAGAATCAACATTCATAGCAAAAATAGGCTTTTTGACTTCTTCCAAAGAAGTTGGCATAGTAATAATATTATTATCCCCTTCATTAATGATGCAAGGAATAAGCGCAAGGTGGTCAATAGGGAGAGGTTCAAATTTTTTACTAAACTTATTAGTAAAATGCTCGACAGTAGAATTAGCAAAGTCCTCCTCATCCTCAATCAAGGATCAATCATGAAGATCAATTTTGTGAATAAAACTTTTAGCTTTATTATTCTTCCCCAAAGAATGGAAATATTTAGTATTACTTTCCCCTTCAATAAGATGTTTCGAAGTAAATTTTTTTTTACAGTAAACCACTTCTTGCTCTTGATGCTTGAAAAGGGAATTCTTAGCCTCTTTCAATTTGCTATAATTAACATCAGAAGGATTGGTTTGGCAATTATTCTCAAAATAAAAGACTTTCTCCTCAGTAGCTAAAATATTAGTAAAAAGGTTTTTGAACATCTTTCTATTCCACCAATTAATGATATATTTAAGTCTTTTGAGTTTGAGCCATAATCTAGTCATACCAATAACGTTATTATCAGGATGCAGATGAGCCTCCCAATTATCTTTGACCAAATCATAGAAAGAATTATCTAAGAGCCACATATTTTTAAATCTAAAAGTACGAATAGAGTTATGCTGCCTACACTTAATACCAATAAGCATGGGAGAATGATCAAAGCAAGTTTTACTTAAATGTTCAATAAAGGTGTTAGAAGTAGAATCAATCCAGAGATCATTAAAAAGTACATGATCCAACCACTGCCCAAATTTTCCATGGTTCGAAGTAAAAGGATTACCATTATAACCAATATCAACCAAATTACAATCCATCACCATGCTATTAAAATCTTCCATAGATTGGTAAATAGGATTAGAGCCACCAAGCCTTTCCGAGGGGGTAGTAATACTGTTAAAGTCACCACCAACTAACAAAGGAGAGTTTATTAAGTTACTAAAAGTAGTAAAATGATTCCATAGAACCTTTCTAATATAATGGGAGGATGAAGCATATATAAGGGATACATAGAACACAAAATGCATAAACTCAATTTTACAATGCAAAACTTGTGGTAAATCTTCAATGACATCAATGAAGACCGATTCTTTCCAAATAATCCAAATTTTGTTAGACACACTTGCCATACTATGATTAAAACCAAGGGCTCTAACTGTCTCACCCAGCTTAGTAACAGAAATAAGCGGTTAAAGTAAAATAAGGAAAGAAATATTATGAATATGACATAGATTTCTAACTCTAATTCTTGAATTCGAGTAACCAGTACCCCTAATATTCCAAATGATTGACTTGATCACTAGATAGCAATTGTAAAAGAAGTTTGAGCATGAGTACTTCTAGTAGAATGAACATTTAAGTTTTTCAATTTTATATTTTACTTACTTTTAGCTGTAGTAAAATCATACATATGATTGGCAAAATCTTTAGTAGCATTAGTAATATCACTTGCATCTTGATTAATAAAGGAAGAAACCATATTAATTATGCCATTATAAACCTCAAGTTCAAAAGTTTTCCTAGGTGACTCATAGCCACTGATAGGAGTAAAGCCATTTCCCTGGGTACTAACATGCTCGACCAGCTCATCCTCCATAAATTCTCCTTTTTCCAAACTTCCTTTTGAACCCATATCCTTTTCATTCAATTAAGCGTGAAAAGAATTCTTATTAGTACAATCATTATTAATATCAAAATAGTTAAAGTTAAGTAAATTTTTTTTAGTATCACATGACACATAAGAAGCAGTTGGTATGGAATTTTGTCTAAAAGTAATTGCCACCATTTGCTCATCAGCATTCTCAATTATATTATAAACATGATTATTAAAATTTAGAAAAACCTGAGGAGGGTCATTAGACCCTCCCATAACCATCAAGGTTTTATCGGCATCAATCTTACTATCTTGTTTAGCATAGCCCATCTCCATAGGAAACAAAAGATGATCATTCCCTGAAATTTGAGGAAGCTTATTGGGGTTGTCATGGGAAGGATTTGACTATGAAAAAGCATCATGCACTGGGTTAGAAAGCTTATTTGATATTTGATGAACTAAAATATTTTTCCCCTTAGATACCTTGTCCGTATCCTTATTATTATGTAAATGAGGGTGTAAAATAAAGCATTCTAAATTATAATGGCCATGCATCTTACTGTGGTTAAAAAAATTAAGCAAATTTTCAAATTCCTCTTTTTGTTGATACCTATTAACCTCCGAGCAAACCATATTTCATTAGAATGTTTCTTTGAAATATCCATTTCAAACAAAATGCGAGGGCTTGTGCCCTAGTCGTCGCCTTATATGGTGCTGGCTCTGCTTCTTCCACTATTTGTTTAGCTGATCATCTAGTATCGAGGGGAGTTCTCTCCTTTCTTAATTTTTGCATTAGCCCCTCTTTTGTGTGTTTATGTTTCTGTTGTTCTGCTTCTCTGTTCGTAGTATAATGCCACCAAATCTCTTAAGTGACCCTATTTTCTGAATAGAATTTGCTCTTCTCACTCATTTAAAGATGCTTTATCTGGTTCATGTTCTTCTTCATCTTCCTTCCAAGAACTTAAAATATCTTCTCATCGTGCATTGCCATCTTTATGGATTTTGGAAGCAATGATTCTTACTCTTACTACCCCCTTTGAGTTTGCGTTGGTTGGCAAATTCTTGGGTCATCGCCCTTTCATTGATGCTATCAAAAAATTTCTTTTTTAAACTCAAACTGATTGGTCAATTTTTTATTACTTTCGTAAACCATAAGTATGTTTTGATTAAGGTTGTTAATGATTTGGACTATTATAGAGTATTTTCCCATCGCTCTTATTTTGTGAATAACTATTTTATGAAAATTTTTAAATGGACTCTAAAGTTTGATATTGATGTTAAATCTCTAATTATTCCTATTTAGGTTTCATTCCCCAACTTTGGGACACATCTATTTTCTCCCCGAATCCTCCACGGTCTGGGTTCCCCCTTCGGTCGGCCTCTTAAGATTGATAATGCTACTTCTATTGGATTTTGTCCATTCATTGCTAGGGTCGTGGTCTAATTAGATATTACCAAACACTTTATTGATCATGTGTGGGTTGCTCCCAGAAACTTTGGTTACATCCAATGTATGATTATGGAGGATTTTCCTTTTTACTATACTCATTGTAATTCGTTAGGTCACTTGAAAGTGGAATGTAGTATTTTACATCCCCATGTCAATAGTTCCCATAAATGTTAACCATTCTTCAATTAATACAGGTGTTAAACCCTCTATTGGTTCTCAAGAAAAATTTCATGGTGGTGATGGTGCTTTGCTCGGTAATGTGAAAGTTTGTGTTGCTGGTGATGTTGGGATTCTGTTGGTGGTTAGTGATGTTGGGCTTTTTTCTATGCTTATAGCTGGTGATGCTGGCATTCCCATTTAGGTGACTAATTCTATGGTTTCCCCTCCAACTATTTTGGTCTATGATGTTGGGCTTTCTTCCAATCCAATTGTTAATGGAGTTAATTATCCGTTGTCTAGTGCTTTGCCGGTGGCTTCCTCTAGTGGAATTAATGAGGGAGCTGTAAAGGCTTATGATCTTAATAATTGTTTAGTCGATTTGGCAGCTAGTCCTATCATATCTCCTAATTCTAATATTGATGTCAGTGATGGTGAAGCTATGATTTCTGTTGATTTTTTCCCTTTGGACCTTGGTGACCGAGATTGTTTTCCACCTATGGGTGGGATTTTGCTTGTTGATAGTTGTGTGGCCGCTAATGTTTTGGACACTCCTATGCCTTTTAGTGCTTCTTTTACATAGGGTGTTGATCCTGTGTTTAAAAATATTACTGTGCCACTTGTTTATGTGCCTATATCCAATATTTTCAATGATGCTTTGTTAGCTCACCTAGCTTATAAATCAAGGGAAAATGAGGAGATGTAGGGTGACTGGTTACATGATGACAATTCTTTCGCTACTGGTGAGGAAATTAATGAGAATGTTTTGGATTCTCAGGATAACTTTAACTTAAGTATTCTTCATATTGCTGACACTGGTTTTTTTTAAAAGAAGTAGTAAGCATAGAGTTCGTAAATCAAAAAAGAAATATTTTTCTTTTTAGAATTGGCCCTACTTCTGTTGTTGCTATTTGCTTGGTTAGTTTTGGCTTATTTCTTTGGACTGTTGTAGATGGTGGTCCTTTCAGACCTGAGGTTGGATGATTTGTTATTGGATTTTATTTTTGGACTATGATGAGGCAAGCTTCTTGCTCACCCCCCAGGATGGACATGGCTTATTTTGGGAACCTTGGTGGTTCCTTCTTCTATGTGTTCATGGGTGTTTGTCGTATTTGGGTCATCTCATTGATGTATATTCTTCCTCGAATGGATGGTCCAAACTTGGCAACCAGGTAGCGATTCTGAGTCCACCACTTTAGATTATTTATCCTTTCCAGTTTACTTTGTATTTTATCAATTAATGTGGTATTTTCAGCTTTGTATTTTTATTTCTTTGGCTTTTTTGGCCTTTTGGTTATTTTTCCCTCTTTTTATTTAATAAAATCTATTATTTTAAAAAAAATTCCATCCAAAAAAAAAACCAAATACATTAAAGCATTAAAACATTATTCAGACTAAATATCCCTTGGCTTTTAACAAACAAAATTCAATTTGTAGAAAATTTAAATAATAAAAAACCCAGGATATATTTGAACCCCCAAGCCTGTTAGGTATACTTAGCATTGTTTATTAGGACACCAAGTCTAGCTTTAATTTAGGCTACTGTTATTTTTTGCAACTTTTCTGAGATATAAATAACTTGCAAGTAAACTAGTGTTAGTTGTTATAATTTACTGTGATGGATTTTTCTGATGCCTATATTTTGAAGCTCTCTTTGGTAATCTGTGATGGATGTTTATATTTTTATAAGTTAGGAACATTTTGGAGGTTCAATACTAATAAGATTTTTTGTAGGTGGCCATGCGTATGTAGATTATTATTAAAGGGGGTTAAAATTATTCATTATTTATAGCTAATCAAATTTCTTGTATGTACTTTTATAGCGTAACCCCTTAGTCATATTAAAAAAAGCATGGTCAAGTTCATAGGTCACAAAAAAATGAGTAAAATGTTAAATGATGATTATGTTATTGTTTGTTGTTGTTATGACGAGTATAAAATGCTTTTCATTCTAACCATGCAGTGATTTTAGAGCCTTTTTTATTTACAAATTTAATTTAAATAAAAGAGTTGAGAAGGACTTTAAAAAACTTCTTTATTTATTCAATGATAATTGATTT
This sequence comes from Dendrobium chrysotoxum, assembly GCA_019925795.1. Taxonomy (NCBI): domain Eukaryota; kingdom Viridiplantae; phylum Streptophyta; class Magnoliopsida; order Asparagales; family Orchidaceae; genus Dendrobium; species Dendrobium chrysotoxum. The sequence goes on along the minus strand of CM034300.1, from coordinate 43,170,417 downwards.
AAAAATATAGAAGCTACTTTCTTATATAAGAGATTTCTTTCTTTTGAAAGCCTTTCTGGAGGATGATTGGTGATAAAAGACTTGAAGACAAGTAAAAAAATTATTTTACTTTTGTAAAAAGACTTGCGTCATTCATAAGTTTAGAAATATAGGTTGTTGTTGGTTGAGCCTTGCCACCATTACTTATTACAGATGTTGGGCTGTATTAAGTGGCACTTTCTACATGGACTTTTTTATATTTTATTCTTTATTTTATGGTTTATTTGATGGATTATTTAAATTGATTGTGTAGTAGGAATTGTTTCTTTTTTAAAGGTTTCATTCTTGTAGGTTCATGTGCCTAACTTTCAATTAAGCTAATAAGAATAAATTTTTTTTCTACTCATAACATAGATTTAGGCTTCAAAGTTGATAAAAAATCAAAAGCCCTCATCCTCCTAAAATATAATCTCATATATATAATAAAATGTGAACCTTGAACTATAAAATTCTCTCTTAAAATGTAAAGCCCAACATAAGATAGGCCGGGGTTGCCTCTGAGCCTCTTAGAATTTGGCACCCTCTATTTTTCTCCTATGACCCACTAAAAAATGTTCAATATTCAGTTATCCCCTTGAAAAGTACAAATTTCCATCCTTTCTTTTAGTCTTGTAATCAATGATGAAATCACTTCTTTAATCAAGAGTTTCCCTATGAACACTCTTCTTAGGATGAAATTAATTATAGGGCCTTACCCTTATAGGGAATTGAGAACCCTAGATTAAAATAAACATTGTTTTGATCTTATAAAATAAGAGAAAAATATATGGAAATGTAGATGATCTTCTCAAACTCATTTCTACTTTCAAATATACTTAAGGATTATCATTAGTGTATCCCTAGATGATATAATATTCTCCTCATTATATTTGACCTTAGAAATAATGAATTTTATAAAACTAATTCTTATTTCTAGATGCCTTGTGGAATATTATGTTTGTCGTCCGAGATGGCATATTATTCTCCTTATTGCATCTAATTGTATGAATGGTCAAATTTTTTTATAACTCATTTCTTTTTTCAAACACTTTCTATAGAATTTTATATTCATTCTTTGAGATAATATGTTACTCTTTAAATTATGTTTGACAATAAAAATGATATTTTCTGACATCCTATTTTATTATTAAAACCATTATAGAATTTTATGTTAGTCTCTGAAGTAGTACTTTATTCTCAATTTAGTATTCGATCCCAAAATAGGAGAGGACTGAATTTGCATGGCATTTATTTTCCCGAACAGATTTTTCTGGTGACTCCACTATGGATCATTCCTCTCTCCATCTTTAGTAGTGATTCATACCCTCACATTAGTAGTATACTTATGCTTGCCATAGGTTGTAACTACCTTTATTCTATCAGAGATTTTATTCAATTCGTTCTTAGATAATATAATCGGTATCTCTTAAATTTATAAAATGAGATCTTGTAGGAGCTCATTAATTATTGATGGGAATTTTTTATGCCTCTCCAAATAGTTAAAAAAAAAATTAAAATAATCTTCCTAAAAAAGAAAATTTCTATCATATCTTAAAATAAAAACTTTGTCTAATCTTTAATAATATGTTACAATTATTTCTTTTAGCAGGTAAATGTGTTATTTGGATTGGGTCCAAAATTTAAATTTTCAAACTTAGAATTCCTTTTTAAAAAATTTCTCACTTTCCTTGCCAATATATTATAGTTATAATTTTTGAAACTTTATTTATGTTGTATGGTTGGGTCAAGAAGATCAAACCTTCAAATCAAAACTTTCTGCTTGTCCTAACAACATATTATAGTTACATATTCATTGTAACTTGATATATTTAGTAGGAATGGGTCCATAATCTAACATATACAAGATTTTCAAGATTAAAGTAAATCTAATTTGAGAAAAGTTTGAAAGTTTACCTATAAGTAAGCCTATGAAAATGATTTTCTTAGAGAGAAGTAGTAGATTTTGTTCCTTCTAAAGGAAATTTACCCTTTTTATTTAAATTGTAATATAAAGTTCATTGTAGTTGACTCCTATAAACATTTAAAGAATAAGGCCTATGGTTATCTATCCAAATAAGAAAAGTATGTTCCCTCCCTCCCACCATTTAGATGGATTGATGCCTTAGATCAAGATATATTTCATCTCTTTTTTGGAACCTCAAAACATAAAAGTTTAGCTTACTTCACTAGGTTTCTAGTAATCATCATAATTAAAATCAATTGTATTCTCAAATTTTCTATTCAACCATGTTATGAGTTTCCTAATCTTAGGGATGTATAATTACTAGTTGATTTGTTGAAGTTTGAAAATCCGTTCGTAAGATTCTTCTTCACTTAAAATAACATTTGTAGCTAAAAAAATATTCAATATAGAAAATTATTTGAAATTCCCTCATATTTTTTTTATTCGAAATTCCCTCAACTTTTTTTTATGTGAAACCCACTTTGGGGCCTACACGTTAATAAAGAAAAAGGGTTTCAAGGTCCTTAAAGGGGACCTTCAGCTTACTACTGCTCGACAGAGCTACTAAAAAGTCAAAGAAAAACCTAAGAGCCGATGGTCCCCTAACCTACAATAAACAAAAATCCCTAAAAATATTCTAGGGTTGCAAGCAGATGTGGAGTGAGTGCTGTAAGTCCGAATAGGTTGTTAGACCTATTAGCTTTATCCCTAGGCTAACCAAGAGGGGGGGCGTATTGGTAACTTTTTTTTTTTTAAATCTCTTGGATTTAATGAAACCAATTTCACAATAAAAATTGATTTTAGAAAATAATTTTTCAACCACAGAAAAATTAAAAGTGCAAAAAATCAAAATATAGTAAATAGTAAAAGAAACAAAGAACACCAAATTTTTATAGTGGTTCGGTCCAATAAGACCTACGTCCACTTCCTAGAGACTTCTTCTCCAAGTATTGCACTATACTTAAGTGTCTCCTCTTTCCCCCGCAACAAGGTGGAGAATTCTTTACAACTTCCTTCTCTTCCACCAAACCCCAGTGTGGCAGAGAACCGTCATCCTTGTTTCACCCTCCTGATGAAGGCAGAGAACCCAAAGTCCTTTCTCACCCTGCTGGTGATGATAGAGAACCAATCATCCTTTTTCACGCTCCTGGTGACAACAGAGAACAAGACTCTCCTTCAAAGATCTTCTCTCAAGAGTCTTCAAAGAGATAGGGCAGAGACTTGAAGTACAAGCAATGAGATCCTTACCTTTGGGCAACCTTGTGAATCCCCTCAGAAATTCCTCTTCAAAGATGTCACCACACTCACTCCCAAACACTCTTCCTAATCACTCTTCCTTGCACTCTCAAGAAGAAATTCGTAGAAGATTAGTTTTTTTTTTTTTTTTGAGAATTTACAAATTGCATTCAAGAAAGAACTAATTAGAAGGAAATAATAGCCTCACAATCCTTCTTTAACAAACTAGACAAATTAGAAGGAATATTAGCAAAAGAAAAATTGTCTAAACAAAAACTATCTTGTAAAGCCAAAGTAGCGCAAACATCTGCTACCTTATTACATTCTCTATGAACATGATTAAAAAATACTTTATTGAAAGCATTTAAAAAGAAAATATCCTTAGTACTCCTGTTGTTGAAATGCCACTTCAACTTCTTCAAACAATCTTGAGTAAAATTGATAATATTTATGTTGTCTCTTTCAATAAGAACTCCTTTACTATCCATCATCCAAGGTTGTATGAAATCCTTTATAGCCAAAACAGCCTCCAAATTAAGTTATGACACATCCCAATGAAGTTTCTTCTTCCCAAACACCAACAACAACCTCCCTTTATGATCCCTAAACACACCTCCAATCCCAGCTTGATTAGATTCCAACAATGAAGCATCCACATTGATTTTGATCCAACCTAGCGGTCTAGGGTGCCAAACTTTAGTAAAATCCCTTAGGAGATTAACACCCCAGCTATCTAGATTCGGATACAATTTCAGTTTAGCCAAAAATAGAACATTTTCTACCACCATTAAATTAGAGGGAGCGGTCTTCCCATGCACCAGATCATTTCTATTTTTCCAAGAAAGAAAAACTGCTGTAAAGTAGATTCTCACCATGTTAGGGAAACGAATCGAATGTCTTCTAAGCTCCTTCAAATAATTTTCCAATGACTGAAAAATGGGAATGTAGAATCCCCATTCTCTCAACCTGAGAATGATCTCCTTCATGAATTTGCAATGAACCACTATATGAGCGTAGCTTTCTACTTCTTGACACCCTCTTGGACATACGTCATTAAGACTTAGCCTTCTATACTTAAGATATTCATATGTAGGAATGACAAACTTACTCATTCTCCACCAAAAAAGCTCCACTCTCGGGTTAAGCTTTAGAATTCTTAACCAACTTACAAACTCGTAGTCTTCCTCCTTAGACCATCTCTTCATCGATTCCTCATAAGTCAAAGCAGTGATAGATTTCTCATTATGGTGATACATAGTTTCCAAATAATCCATCTTAGCCTGATGGTCAAGAGGGACCTGCAAAATCAACAGAATAAGGTCATCATTGAAAAACTACTGTAGCAACTCCATATTCCAGCTGCAGTTTGGGGGAAATGAAATGATTTAGTTTTATATTTTCCAGCCCCACACAATCAGCTAGAGTAAGCCAAGTAATGAAGCACCTATCTAAAAGCCAAATATCCTTCATAACATAGATTTTCCTCCCATCAACATCTCTCCATCTAACAATTGGTTTAAGGGACTTCCCACCTTCTAACAAAATCTGCCATGACATAGAAGCTCCAATTTTCCTTTCTCCACTCAAGATATTATCACCATATTTACTAATAATATTCTTATGTAACAAATTCCCTAGATATTGGATACTTCTCTCTGGATACTGGATACTTCTCCATGATAACCTCGATCTAAAAGGCCCCACACGATGAACAGCTGAATGTAATCCCAAACCACAATCTGCTTTCGGTTTGCAGTACATCCCAAGCAACATAATGTAAACCCTTTTTACCAATGCCTTTGTGCCAAATAAACTCTTTGCAAAATTGATCTACTTGATATAAGACTTTCTTTGGAACCAAAGAGTGTGTTGATAAGAAGCTTGGTAGCGATAAAAGGGAGGATTTAACGAGGGTGATCTTACCAGCCATAGATGCATATTTACTACCCCAAGCATTTAGTCTTTCCAAAATATGGTCAATCATACATTGAAAATCATGTCTTCTTAATCTTCTTAAAGCTACTTTAACACCCAAATAAAGCAGCTCCTTAACCACCTAAAAACCCAACTTCTTCCTTTTTTGATTCTTCATTGGATGCTTCATAGCTTTGCCAAATAAAATCAGAGATTTGGAGTCATTAACTCTCTGACCTGTCCACCTACAGAAATAAGCCACAATGGCCTTCACCTCTTGAGCTGATCTTGTAGAAGCTCGAGCAAAAACTAACACATTATTTGCATATAATAGGAGTGTAATTTTTTGAGCTTTGGGTGAATTTTGAACTCCCAATTGCAGCCCTCTTTCATTAATCAGATGTGATAAAAGATGGGAACACATAATTAATAAATAAGGGAATAACAGGCAACCTTGGCGAAGTCCACTCTCAGCTTTAATCCAATTAGAACGTCTTTCATTTAAAATGAAAGCAAACCTGACATTCATGACACATTCCATGATAAGCTTACAAAAAGATAAAGAAAATCCAAAAAATTTTAGCACTTGATACAAGGTTGGCCAACCCATGCTATCGAAAGCTTACTCCATATCTAATTTCACAGCCATCTGCCCCTTCTTATCCTTTGAGATCCTAAATTTGTTGAAGATCTCTTGAGTTTGTAAACAATGTCCAGACATCGATCTACCCAGGATAAAAGCAACTTGCTCTTCCGAAATGATCTTGGAGATACAAACTTTAAGTCTATTAACTTACATAGTTGTGTCCAACTTATAAGTGGTTTGACATAGGCTAATAGGTCTAAAATTTGATGGCACCGTAGGATTCTTTACCTTTGGGATTAACACAAGCAAAGTATCTTTCCATTCATTCTTCATGGAACCAGTTTTGAAGAAACTATCAACAGCTTTCCAAGTTGATTCTCTCACAATGCTCCAAAAGAATTGAAGAAATGAAGGTGTAATCCCATCCAACCTAGGAGATTTATTCCTACCTTGCTGAAAAATCACAGTTTTTAATTCTTCCTGAGTAAAATCTCCACTTAAGAACTCCACATCCACAAAATTAAGCTTCTGGTTTTCTGGAATAAATGGCTAACCAGTTAGAATGCAAGATCTAGACCACCATTAATTAGCAAAGAATCTCTAAAAGATAGATAAAATTTGCTCAAAATTGACCACCAAGATGTTATCATCATCCCTAATTTGTCTTATAAGGTTCCCATTCCTCTTAGTTGAAGCAAACTTGTGAAAGAAATTTGAATTAACATCACCTTCTACATGCCATCTCACCTTAGCTCTTTGGTTCCACCAAGTTGATAATCTTCCTAAAGTAACATTAAGATCATGCACTTTAATTCTAAGTAAGTTAAGCCTTTCCACCGTCAAGCCACCTTCTAAAGCTTCTTCCAACTGTAGTTCCAAAATCTCTTTTTTTAACTCTTCTTTCAACAGATTCAAACTCTTACATTTGTTCTTGTTCTAGAAGAATTAGGCTCAAAGATCTTCTTAGCTTCCTCTGCAAGACATCCATATCATTACCATGATCAAATTTTCCCCAAGAGTTTAAAACAATGCTCCAGGCCGCTAGATAGGACTTCCAAGTCTCCTCAAATCTGATAAATCAAGAGATGTGCTGAGCCTCCAACACCTTCAAAGCAATTGGACTATGATCAGATGCCACCTTTGCTAAATGTCTAACACTTGCCAAAGGAACCTTTTCTATAGCCGCGACATTTAGCAAGCACCTGTCTAGTCTCTCCCAAATTCTCAGAGCACCCTCTTTGTCATTGCACTAGGTGTATCTACATCATGAAAATCATCGTTAGTCATAAATAATTTCATCTTCTGAGGCCCTTTTGAAAAAAGGAACCTCTTGCCTCCTTTCTTATCATCTTTGGAAAATATTCAATTGAAGTCTCCACCAACCACTAAAGGTTTATTACCCATAACAAACCTCTCAAGCATCTCCCAGAAACTTCTCCTCACACGAAAGTCCTTGTTAGCATACACAGTAGCCACATTCCAAGAACCAATCAAAGGAGCTTAAAGTACTCCAATGACAACTTGAGAAGAATGATCCACAACCTCAAAAACACCTTATTCCTATCCCACAAAACCAAGATACCAGCAGAGGTACCTTCTGCATGATGGTGAAAGAAATCCCACTCACTCCTAAAAGCCTTATCAACATCAACCCTATCAATATTAGATAGCTTAGTCTCGGTAAGACCGACAAAACATTCTCCATAATGCTTCACTATCTCTCTAAGATAGAGGGAGGCCTCCTTTTTCTTGGCCCCCTTACAATTCGAAAATATAAAGGAAAACATTAATTACCTGGAGGGGAAGCGTCCCCGCTTCACTTTCTACCCTTAACTTTCCCTCTTCTACTCAAGCAAGCAACATCAACAGGACCCAAAGACTTCAATTCTTTGGCAAGTTTGAATTTTCTTGAAGTTGAGATAATACCTAAAGAACTACTTGAAACTCAATCTCCTGTTTGTACTATATCATGTTTGGAAGAATCTCCCAGTGAAACACATTCTCCTTTATTTACTTTAGAAGAAAGAATGCTACCTTTCACCATCTTATGAATGCATTCAGCTTCCATGACTTCATTCAATCCTGATTCTTAATTCTTCTCCTCTAGAATATTGAATTTTTTTTTCATACAAATGTCAGAATAATTGGAAGGCTGTATCAAACCTTTTAAGCTCCTCAAGTTTTGATCAATAATAGCACTTGTACTTGGAATATGTCCTTCAGCATTCTTATCCTTAGATAAAATTTCAATGATTTCTCCATCTTCAATCTAGATTGCTTATAGACAACCGAATCCTTAACTTGATTTCCATATTTTTGATTCGGACGAAGCAAAGCACCTTCAGCCTTCTTAAAATTTTTAATTTTATTTTTTCTAAACTTAACATGTATCCAGGGGCCATATTCATCATACTTATAAGAATTGCCTTCCTCATGGATCTCCCCAACTCTTCTTTTTGGAGGTACAACATCAACTATCTTTGTAGGAAGACTATTGTTGGTAGGACACATAGACTTCAAATGACCAATTTTACCATAATGATAACAAAGAGATGAAATCTTTTTTTACTCAACTTTTTGAAAAGATCTACCATGCATACCTTCAATCCATACCCCTTTTGGTAATTTTTTGTCTAATTCAATTCAAACACATACTCGGGCATACTCTCTCTTACCCCATTTAAATGAATTTCCATCAAGATACAAAGGCATTCCAATCATAGATGCAATTCTCACAATATTATGTTCATCCCAACAATGTAGTGGTAGGCAAGGCGTACGAATCCATATTGGTGCTGTGAGGCCTTTAAGCGATTCAGGGGAAAATGAAAGGGACCATTTGTCCATGCCAATAATGTGGCCTCCATTAAACTAAGGGCCACCACTTAAGACTTCTTCCAATGCTTCAGGACTCTTAAATGAACAAAGGATCCAATTCAAACCCAGTGTTGTTAAGTGGAAATTACCATACTTATTCCATTGCCTTCGAAGCTCCATACTACAGACTAGAAAAGGGATGTTGTCACCAAGAACTTTAACCACAAGTGATTTCTTCAAAACCTGGGAATGGGCATTTTTGAAATTGGAATTCATAACAACTGCTACTCCATCCTCAGTCACCATGGTAGAATTCACATTATAATCTAACTTAATGTGTTAAGTCCTCCTCTAAGCATTCAAGAAATTTTCCTCAGGGCCACCGACTGTAACGTTCACAGGAAGATCAGAACAGTTCTTCTGGCCATTCTCCAATATGAATGGTGGATTGAGATTTACACTATAAAGCCCATTATCCAAAATACTACTAGCATTCGATAAAGAACCATAAAACAAGTTTAACTTAGCAGGCGAGTCTATGTTATCGCAAGTAGGTAGCTTTCCGTAAGATTCATGAAAAACCTTGTTACCCTTATTCAAGAAATTCACATTTATCCCTGGCCTGTGGCCAGGGATTGCATTTGAATATCAAAATTTGTAAACATAAATTTTCATGTCTGATGAAGAAGCTTCACAATCGTTAGATTTCAGAGGCGATTCAACACTAGACTTCAAATACCGAGGAGTTCAAAAGATGAATAGTTTGTCCTATATGATATCCTATATGAACCATGTAGCCCCTGCTTCATATTCTAGAAAATAATATACGAAACCAAATCGTACTGTACGAACAGTTCAAAAGATGAACGGTTCATCCTGTACGATATCCTGTATGAACCTTGTAGCCCCTATTCCGTAATCTGGAAAATGATGTATGAAAATAATTCATACTGTACGATTAGTACTTTAAAAAATTGTACTAATAAAATAGGCAGGTTCATTTTAGAGGAGTAACTGCACAAATCATTCTATATAATTATACATCGTACAATATGATTACATTTACAATCACACTCTCTCAGGCGCACGAAAAGAATAAAATGTACAAAATTAAAAACTAAAAAACTCTAAGCAATTAACTTGAAGTCTTCCACTATCAGGAATGTGATTTTCCTGAAAAATATGTTAGTACACACAACAACAAACTTTTTCAGCATATGTTAGGAGAAACAACAATCAAATAATAAGATTTTGTTATCATAAAAAATTCACATGATTATAAAGATAAAGTCTTAAAAAAACTAATTTGTAATAATCTCAACAATCTCCCCCTTTTTGATGATGGCGAAATAACTTTTGTTTGAGTTAACAAATAAACACAAATTTTCTCCTTAGCTCCCCCTAAATGCCTAAATTTAAGCTCCCCCTAAATGCCTAAATGTAAGCTCCCCCTAAATGAATGATCAATTCAATTTACAAGAAGGGGAACTATAAAGATCAGAAATAAACATATACACACAAAACATACACACACACATTCATACAACAACCAAAAACCCATATAAAACATACAAAAAACCATACAAAACATAAAATAACATGCCCATCTACACCTCAAACAAACTCCCCCTTTTGACAATAATAAAAAGGGAAGAATATCAATCAAAAATAGTTGATGATGAATAATATGTTAAATGAATTATAAAAAAATTTGATACAAAAGATAAAGACTCAAAAGTTAAATCATAGAATGACAAGGATAAAAAATGTTGATCTATGTCAGTATTGAAATAGATAGATTATATAACCACAACTATTGTAGAAATGATAAAAAAGAATTAATCATTTTCTAATTCAATAGTGTTTGTGTGATCGAGAAATTGATAAAGGAAAAAGCAATTGGCAATATTGCGCATCTTTCCACTTTTCATGGCACACTTTGTGCATCTTGTCAATTTGGGCTAATTTTATGCCTTTTTACAACTTAGTGAACATTGCGCATCTTTTCGCATACGTGGCACACTTTGTGCATCTTTTAGTTTTGGGCTAATTTTGTGCCTCTTTTCAAATTTTTGTCTTTCCAAAATCACTAACTCTTTACACAAATTCATTAAAGAACATTTTGAAATAGAAATATGAGTAAAAGAAATGACATCAAATTTGCAATATTTACAGCTAAGTTATATATGTCTATATAAAGAATATAAAATTGATCTTCTAATCTACACCTAGTCACTAAGTAATCAAAACATTTTGAGAGATTTAAAATTTTATACAGAAATTAATGTTGTAATCAAATTCAACCAACATTCTATAATTTCAATCAACTACATTTGATAGTAAAACTTAAACATTTCAGATCACAAAAAAACATTCACATGTTAACTATGATAAAACATGACTTTTCCTTTTGATTCAACATCAGTGATTTAATATGTACCACACAACATCCATCCAAGCACATCACTCTGTACATAAAAAAAATAAGGAAAAAAGATTAACTATAACAACAATAATAAGAAGAAGCATTACACCCAAGCCTACAAGAAACATCAGAAAATCATAATAGAAGTACAATCATCTAATATCCTGAGGGGCCCTGATCTAGAGGAGGTAGAGGACTGAACATTGTGAAGTAGCTATTTATGCTAGCTACGTTGGCATTAACCGAATCAAATTGTTCATGTATACACCCCATGTCTTCAGTATATCATGCATATTGCTGGTTTATCCTAATCTCAATTTGATCAAAGCGTTGACTAAAATGAGATTCCATTCTGTCAAATCACTGGACCATTTCTTGATACAAATTCTTGTCAGGTCTAGGTGCAGGTGTTAGAGCAGGGGCTCCTTCTCCCATAGTATCATCTCCCCTTGATCCTTGATCCTGACTAAAAATTCCTCTAAAAGAAGCATTCGTGAAGCAAATGGGAAATTCATTAGGAGGATCAGGATGGACCAGGTTATACTTCTTGTCCAAAATATAAGTCACCAAATGTCCTAACGCCACATTTTTCTTTCTCTTACTATGTGGATTTCCAATGTTAGAAAGTGTATAAAGATAATCCATGATTTGTTGGGTTTTATCGATAGGAGTCTCTGTCATAATAAGGTATGTGACAGTAGACAAAAGAGGAGTCATATTTACTCGATCACCAGCTTTAGGAATTATGGATGTTCTCAGAACATGCTGAATGATCCTAGCATTTTGATTGAAAGTATAGACTTGAGGAAGGTGACTAACTTGTTCTACAGCTCTAAGGGTTAAGCTCACATCTGTCCAATCATAGTCAGCCCCTGAAGTCATAGTATGGGCTCTAACACCAATAGTCCTAAGATGCAGATAGTTTCCTAGATCCTCCTTAGCAATTTCTACACGTTGTTTGAGGGCATAATAGGTAATTTTTGTGTGGTCTTGATTCATTTTTATGTTGGCCAAGAAAAGATAGAAGATTTCATGATTATAAGCATGAATCAAGGTAAGAATGAAGGACAGTTGGGTACGATCAAAAAGAGGCATGTTAGAAAAATTTAAATTACTTTGAATAAGAACCCTAGATGCAGTTATCTTGGCAACACTAAACATGTCGTACGCTTCGTAATTCTCCCTACTCAAAAAGTTGTCATCCCTAGTAGTTCTAGACGAAGAACCCCTAGAGAAGCATCCACGTTTGCTACTTTTGCTGGCCATTTCACTGTTTGAACTCAGGAAAATTTGGAAATGACAGTGAATGTGAATGAAAGCGGTCAAATGCCTTTCAATTTAAAGAAAAACTACAAATCGTACAGTACAAAATCTCAAATTATACGTATGAAATTGGAATGGTACGGGATGAATTATGTTTCATACAAATGAATGAAAACTACCAAAAATGTAACGGCTTTTCGTAAACTGCCCTTCCTAAGGTATCCTTTTGTATAGGCTTTTTAACTAATAGATCGTACAGACGAATAACTATTCATCCAGGACAATCAGAAAATGAATGGTCATCCAGAAGCGGTTGGGTTCATCCACGTGAAATTATGAATACACGATCGTACAAACGAAGTTTGACTTCGTACATATGAATAGAAATTATAAATGATATTAAGGTGCTCAAGTGTCCCCACACGTACAGACAAAACTACACCTATCATCCCATATGATGACATCATCATATAGTACGAAAAGACTATGAAAACACAATTTTATCTTCTCAGCCCAAAAAATAACATGCACAAGCTATAGAATTCATATTATACAAAATAATTTCGTACAGCACAAATAAAATAAAGAAAAAATAGTGTATGATAAACTCAAAAACCTTTCAAAGCCAATCATCACTTTCATTTCATTTAAAAAAAAAAATAGAAAGATAAAGTGACTAAATACAAACAATACAAAACAAAATATACAACCTATACTACACACACACTTGACATAAACAAACTTACGATCACACATAAAAAAGTTTGCAAAATTTTCAATCATGCATTAAGATCAATCAAACCTAGCTTGTCCTTAAAATACTAAATGTGTCAAAAGCTAATAATTTTGTGAAAATATCTGCAAGTTGATCTTTAGTAATGACATGATGTAATTCAATTTCCCCTTTTGCTACTTGATCTCTAAAAAAATGATGTCTCATATCAATATGCTTGGTTCTGGAATGCTAAATCGAATTCTTTGAAATGCATATGGCAATAGTCTTATCACAAAAGATTTTAATTGTGCCAAAAGAAAATCCTAAATCAATCAATTGATGTTTTAACCAAAACACTTGTGCAACACAACTTCCTAAGGCAATGTATTCAGCTTCTGTAGTTGAAAGGGCTACTAAGTTCTATTTTCTACTAGACCAAGAAACCAAGAAGCTTCCTATGAATTGACAAGTTCAAAAGTGCTTTTACGATCAACCCTACAACCAGCAAAGTTTAAATTAGAGTATCCAATAATTTTAAATGCAGCGCTATTCTTAAGATACCAAATTAGTACCTAAAAGATATCTCATTATTCTTTTAACTGCATGCAGATGTGATTCCTTTTGATCAGCTTGAAATCTAGCTCACAAATAAACACTAAATATGATATCCAGTCTGCTAGCTATCAAGTAAAGAAAAGATCCAATCATTCCTCTAAACCTTTTTTGATCAACATATTTTCCCTTGGGATCCTTATCTAACTGCACTGAGGAACTCATGGGAGTATTTACTGGTTTAGCCTTATCAATTTTATACTTTTTGAGAATGTCTTTAACATATTTTGACTGACTAATAAATGTTCCATCCTTATCCTGCTTAATGCTAAACCCCAAAAAGTAACTCAAATCCCCTATCAAGCTCATCTCAAATTCCTTTCTCATTATTTTTGAAAAGTCATCACATAGATTTTTATTAGTAGATCCAAACAAGATATCATCCATATAGATTTTAATAATGAGTATTTCATTTCCTATATTTTTATAAATAGAGTGGTGTCCACACTCCCTTTTATAAAGGATTGTTCACGTAGGTATGTGCTTAGCATTTCATACCATGCTCTAGGTGCCCATTTTAATCCGTATAATATCTTTCTAAATTTAAAAATATGATTGGAAAATTGTGTATTTTCAAAACCTGGAGGTGCTCAACAAAAACATCCTCTTTTATCATCCCATTTAGAACGACACTCTTTACATCCATTTGAAATAATATAAAATCTTTAAAACAGACATAGGCTAAAAGCACTCTAACTATGTCAGGCCTGGCTACAGGGGGAAAGGTCTCCTCAAAATCAATACCCTCAATCGGATTATACCCCTTAGCCACTAATCTCGCTTTGTTTCAAACAATCACTCCAGAATTATTCATCTTATTTTTAAATACCCACTTGGTTCTAACAACACTTTGATCTTTTGGTCTTTCTACCAATTCCCAAACATTATTTCTACCAAATTCATTCAACTCCTCATGCAAAGTTAGAATCCAAAATTCATCTGAAAGTGCTTGATTTACAGTAGTGGGTTCAATCATTGAAATAAAAGTAGAGTGATATACTTCTTTTCTTAAACCATACCTAGTCCTAACTCCTTTACTTGGTTCTCCTAAAATCAACTCCTTAGGATGACTCTTAGCAAAATTTCATTCCTTAAGCAATTGTTTTTCTTCCTTATTTTCAACCTTCTCTTCAACTTTTTCATTTTCAAGTCCTTGGGCGATTTCCTCAACTACATCTTCATCCAATCTAGACCCACCCGAATTATCTGATTCATAAAAAAATAACATGAGTGGTCTCCTCAACTACCAATGTCCTTTTATTGAAATCTCTATAGGATTTTCCAACACTTGAGCAGATTTAGGATCAAATTTTTCTAAGAGAGTTTTTTTGTTATAATGTATAAACACTTTACATCCAAAAATATGTTAGTGTGAGAGGTTGGGAATTCTACCTTTAAGAAGTTCATAGGGTGTCTTATTTAATTTTGATATAATATTCACCCTATTCTAACTTCTTCTACCCAAAAATATCTTGGAAGTGAATATTCGACCAACATGGCTCTAGCAGCTTCAATTAATGTCCTGTTCTTTCTCTCAACTACTCCATTCTGCTGAGGTGGCTTAAAAGCTAAGAAATTATGATCAATTTCATGGGTTTTGCAAAACTCATCAAATAATTCATTTTCAAATTCTCCCCCATGATCACTTTGGATTGTAACAATTTCAAACCCTAGTTTTCTCTGAATCCAAGTGGCAAAGTCTCTAAACTCCTCAAATGATTCACTCTTTATGATTTAAAAATCTAATCCATGTGAATCTTGAGAAATCATCCATAATTGCATACCCAAACCTTTTTCCTCCAAGACTTATAGTACTAACAAGTCCAAAGAGATCCATGTGAAGAATTTCTAAGGGTTTGCTAGTTCTAAGTTCCTTGATTGAATGGAAGGAGGATTTGACTTGTTTTCCTAATTGGCATGCATCACACAAGTGATCATTAGTGAAGTTTAATTTGGGTATTCTAATAACTAAATCCTTTTGGGTGACTTTCCTAAGATTTCTCATGCTTGTGTGACAAACAAAGTCTTCTATGCCATAACCATAATTCATCAGAAATAATTTTTAAATAAAATATAGAAGAAGATTTTATAGAATTTGAATCAAGCATGTATATGTTGTTTACTCTATCACCATATAACATATCAACACCATTTTGTCTTATCACACAACTTGTAGGAAAAAAATTTATATGATATCCTTTATCGCACAATTGCCTAATGCTCAACAGATTATGTTTCAAACCGTCTACCAATATAACATTTACCAAAAAATTCTTTGAATTTCCAATCATACTTGTACCTACCACTCACTTGGTGGTATTATCTCCAAGTGTAACCTTGCCTCCATTCCTGGCTTCCAACGATATGAATTGAGTCATATCTTAAGTCATGTGCTTCGAACATCTGCTGTCTAGGTACCAAATGCTCTCACGATGTCTTATGTTAGAGTGTTCCTATAAAATCATCAAACATTAGACTTGGGAACCCAAACAAGTTTGGGTTCTCCTCTTGGCAATGGTAAACTAGATGCATGAGTGATATACTGTGATTTATGCATCTTTGGTCACCACACTAGATGTGTTCTATTATGAATGTTGTAAGTGTGGGAGATGTGTCCTAACATTCCACATGTAAAACATCTCACACCTGGGAAAGGATTTCTTAATCTATATGAGTTATTATTTCTCTTCCTAGGTGTTGAACTCATATTCTTTTATTTAGACCTATAGAATTGTTCAAGTGTGGGTGTAGGTCTATTTTCTTTAATACATTTTAACTCCAATTCAACATAAGAGTTTCTATTCTCCAATATAGAAATATCCATTCTCATGTCAATTTCTCTACGCTCAAATTCTTACAAAAAGACTTTAAAATCATTTTCAAGTTTTGTGTGAGATGATTTTAAAAGTTCATGCTATTTATTCTAATCATCATATTCATGCAACAGAGTCATGTGGTTGCTATCAATTAATGCATGGTCTTTTCTAAGGATTTCAAATTCTTTCTATAATTCTAAGTAATCAAAATTCAACTTTGCATGCAGTTTCTTTTGTTTCCTATATGCAGAATGAATGCGCTCAGAAACTTCAGACAATTCATCATAACTTAAGTCACATACGTCCTCTTGATCTGAATGATCAAGATTGTCAGCCATTAGACACAAGTTTGTGACTTCTTCTTTAGCTATTGTTTCTGATGAGTCGGATGCAGAGTCTGCTCAAAATACTTTCTGAAATCTCTTCTTTCCCTTCTTCACATTAGTTTTCTCCTCAACCTTCTCCTTGCTAGGATTAGCTTTGAGATTTGGGCAATTTATCTTAATATGTCCTGGCTTCCTACACTTATAACAAATTACATCATTTAAAGCCTTAGCATTTTTATAGAACTCACCCTTGTTCCACTGCTGACGCCTCCTCTACTTTCTCCTTAGGAAACTTCTAAATTGCCTTATCATTAAGGGAATGCCTTCTTCATCACCAGGTTGAGATTGGTCACTCTCAGAGTCATCCACCTTCAAAGTAATATTTTTCTCCTTTCGCTCGTCACCTGCATCAATCTGTCTTTGAGTCACAGATTACTCGTAAGTAATTAGTGATCCAAGAAGATTGTCAATAGAATAGATATTTAAGTCTTTCAATTTGGTTATAGTAGTTATCTTTGCATCATAATTAGTAGGCAAATAAATTAGTATTTTATTCACTTTTTTAGCATTCATTAATTCCCTACCTAAAGCATGCAATGAGGTGACTATCTGAGTAAAGTGAGTATACATGTCACTAATTGACTAGTTAGGTTTCATGCAAAAAAGTTCATAATTATGCAATAAAATATTCAATCTTGATTGCTTCACCTCATTCGTTCCCTCATTAGTGATGTAAAGTCTGTCCCATATTTCTTTACCACTTTTACAAGTTGATACATGCTTATAGTCTTCAGATTTAAGTGCACATAAAAAATTGTTTAAATAATTAGCATCCGACTGTGTAAGTTCTTTCTCTTCTAATGTCCATTCAGTAAATGGTGTGTCAACCCTAACTCCTACAACTATTCTAGTGGGACTAGATAACCTTCCTGTACTAAAATCCAAATGCGATAATCAAGCGATTGAAGAAAAGTAGACATTCATCTTTTCCATAAATTGAAAGGGATGTTATCAAACAGTGGGGGTCTGGTGATCGAATACCCTTCTTGTGTGTTATGGTTTTCAAATGTATCTATGATCATTTTCAAAAAGTAATCTGAAATTTAATTTTTAAACTAAGGCTCTGATACCACTTGTAAGTTTGAATAGGTTTTTAGCCCTATTAATTATGTCCGTAGGCTAACTAAGAGTGGGTGTGATTGGTACTTTTTTTATAAAAAAAATCTCTTGGATTTAATCAAACTAATTTAACAATAAAATTTGATTTTAGAAAATAATTTTTTAGCCACCAAAAAATTAAAAGTGCAGAAAATAAAAATATGGTAAATAGTAAAAGAAATGAAGAACACTGGAGTTTATAGTGGTTTCGTCCAACAAACCTACGTCCACTCCCTGGAGTCACCTTCTCCAGGTATTGCACTATACTCAAGTGACCCTCCTTTTGCCACCATAGCAAGGCGAAGAAGCCTTTACCATTTCCTTCTCTTCCACCAAACCCTGGTGCGACAGAGAACCGTAGTCCTTTTTCACCATCCTGGTGAAGGCAGAGAACCCAACATCCTTTCTCACCCTCCTGGTGATGGCAGAGAACCAATTGTCCTTTTTTACCCTCCTGGTGATAGTAGAGAACTGGACTCTCCTTCAAAGATCTTCTCTTAAGTGTCTTCAAAGAGATAGGACAGAGACTTGAAGTACAAACAATGAGATCCTTACCTTTGGTCAACCTTGTGAATCCCCTCACAAATTCCTCTTCAAAGATCTCACCACACTCACTCCCAAACACTCTCCCTAATCACTCTTCCTTCCACTCTCAAGAAGAAATTTGTAGAAGATTAGTTGGATAGTTAGTTTTTAGAACCATTATATTCAAAGGACAAGAAAAACTATCCAAAAACTAAAAATTTCAAGTTTGGTGAAGTAAGGTCATACCGTATGATCACATATTGTCCCATACGAACAGTTCAAAGTATGAACGGTTCATGCCATATGATATTGTACTAACCAATAAGACCCAGTTTTCATACTCTGAGAAATGATGTATAAAACCAAATCGTACTATATGAACAGTTCAAAAGATGAATGGTTCATCTCATATGATATACTGTATGAACCATGGACCCCATGTTTCATACTCTAGAAAATGATATACAAAACTAAATCGTACTGTACGAATAGTTCAAAAAATAAACGGTTCATCCCATACGATATCCTGTACGAACCATGTAGCCCCTGCTTTATACTCTAGAAAATGATATACAAAACCAAATTGTATTATACGAACAGTTTAAAAAATGAACGATTCATCCCGTACCATATCCTGTACAAACCTTGTAGCCCCCATTTTGTACTCTGGAAAATGATGGACAAAAATAATTCATAATGTACGATTAGTACTTAAAAAAATTTTACACATAAAATAGGACTGTTCGTTTTAGAGGAGTAACTGTAGAAATTGTTTCGTACGACTATACATTATACAGTACAATTATATTTAAAAATTATGTTTTACTCTCACTCCCCCAGTGTGTGTGTACACGATTATCCAATTTATAATCACACTCTCTCAGACTCAAGAAAAGAATAAAAAGTACAGACTCCAAAACAAATAAACTCTAACAAATTAACTTGAAGTCTTCCACTATCTAGAATGTGATTTTCCTGAAAAACATATTAGTACACACAACAATAAACTTTTCCAGCATATGTTATGCGAAACAACAATCAAATAATAAGATTTAGTTATCTTAAAAAATGCACATGATTATAAAGATAAAGTCTTGAAAAATCTAATTTGCAATAATCTCAACAAGTGTGTAAAAGATTGTCAATAGAGAAATTACCCAACCAATTATATTGCCAAAAGAAAATATTACCAGCTCCCATTCCCCATTGAATAAATTATTTGGCTTCCCACTTAATATCACATAATCTTTTCCAGTTGAAAGAGTCCCCCCATTTGAAAGCACAATTCAGAGGATGTTTCCCAACACAATACTTAGAAGCCATGAACTTGGCCCAACAACTCTTCATAGCTCTAACGGCAAACCATAATTTATAAGAAATGGTAGTGATCATATCCATGAATGTTTTAAAGCCTAACCTCCCCTCGACAATAGCCCCTGTGCAGTTACTCCAAGAACCCCATATAATAGCATTTTTGTCATTCTTAGCACCCCAAAGGAATTTATTAAATAAAATATCCATTCTACTACAAATATTTAAAGTAGGGAAAATAGTATGAAGTAAGTAAATAGGAATGGAACAAAGAACATGTTTAATAAGAACAAGTCTACCACCAAAAGGGAGAAAATTAAAAGCCCAAGAAGAAAGTTTCTTATGAATAATAGTAAAAATATCATCGAATAAATGAGAATGCTTTTTACCCTTGTAAAGAGGGGTACCCAAGTACTTCAACAGTAAATTTCTTTTAATTAAACCAAATTTCCTCTCAATACTACTAATCGGAGTAGAAGATATAGAATTAGGAGGGATAAAGCAACTCTTGGAAGGGTTAATAATCAAGCTGCTAGCATGCTGGAACTCTTAAGAAAATTGAAGAGAATATAAAGCATTTTAATAGAACCATTAGAAAAAATAATGAAATCATCGACAATGCTCAAATGGGTAATCGAAAAGCCACCATTAGTTCTAAACTATAGGTTAGCATGAATCCTAAAAAGATTATTAATGTCATATGATAAAAATTCCATAGCAATAATGAAAAGGATAGGAGATAAAGGATCCCCTTGTCTAAGACCATGAGATGATTTAAAATAACCATGGGTCTTACCATTAATCATAACAAAGAAGAAACAATGCTCAATACTATTCTTAATCAGATTAATAAATTACATACTGAAACAAAACTGCTTTAAAATAGTATAAAGAAATTCCCAGTTAATATTATCATAAGCATTAATAATATCAACTTTAAAAATAATATCACCACCAGTAACCTTAGCATGCAAATCATGAACTAATTCTTAAGTGAGTAAAACATTATCAAATATCTATCTACCTTTAACGAACCATGTTTGTTCCAACGAAATGATATTAGGAAGAATCAAGGCAAGCCTCCCCATAATAATTTTGGCAATAAGTTTATTGAAAAAAGTACATGAAATAATAGGGAGGTAATCATTCCAAAAATTAATAGCATTAGATTTAGAAATTAAGGCAATATAATTAGAAGTAAAAAATTTAGGTATAGGATTACCCACAAAGAAATCCATAATAGCATTATTAAGACCATCTTTAATAATCTCCCAAGTTTTCTTAAAAAAATTTAGTAGTGAAACCATCTACTCCAGCAATAGAATCAGAGTTCATATCTTTGAAAGTCTACCAAATTTCCTTCTTAGATGGAATCCCAGTTAACAACAAATTATCCTCCTCCGAAATAAGAGATGGAATAAACAAGAAATTAATGTTTAAATGCAGACCAAAATCTTTGTTAAAAGCTTTCTGAAAGTACTTATTACCTGAAGTAGATATTAGATCAGAGTTTTCAATAAAATAAGCATCTGGAGAATTGATCTCATGAATTTTCCTACTCACTTTGTCATGATTAGCAATATATGAAAAAAAAAATGTAATGTTACGATCACCTTCCACAAGGAATTTCGAAGCAGCTTTTTGCCTCCAATAAGCTTTATCTTTTTCCTGAAGTCTGAATAAAGTAGTCTTAGCTTCATTTAAAATTGATAAAATCTCAAAAGAAGCATGCTACAAATAAGCCAAATCTATATTGTCAACATCTTTTTTAACAATCAATATACTAGTAAATATATTCCTAAAAATGCATTTATTCCACCAAGCTAGTTTTTATTTAAGGTATTTAAGTTTAAACCAAAGCCGATTCATACCAGCAACATTATCAGAAAGGAAAAGGGGAGCTTTGCAATTAATTTGAACAATATTCAAAACAGTGTTATCCAAAAGACACATATTTTTGAATCTAAAGGGAAGAAAATTGTTAATGCTAATAGTTAATAACAAAGGAGAATTATCAGATAAAGGTCTTATTAAAAGCACAATATGGATCAATTGGAAAGTAGAAATCCAAGAATTATTAAAAAGAATGCGATCTATTCTTTGCCACGTAATACCCTTGTTTTAAGTGAAAGTATAGCCAGAATAACAAATGTCATCAAGGTTATAGTTCATGATCATATCATTAAAGTCCTCCATAGCATGATAATTAGGAGGATTACCTCCAAATCTTTCAGAAGCATTAGTAAGATATTTAAAATTCGCCCCAACTAAATAGGGGGCATTAACAAAGGAGGAAAAATCAATAAGTTGATTCCAAAGAGTTTTCCTACCTAATCTAGAGCAAGAAGCATAGACAAAGGAAGCATAACTGGAGACTTGATTAAAAGTAATGTTAGTATGGATCAATTGAGGCAAATACATGATAATAACTAATAAAGAAATATAGTATTTCCAAAATATCCAAATTTTATTAGTATAGTTGCCAAAAGAAAAATCAAAATCTAACTTAATGCGAATAGAATCCAATTTAGGTGTAGAAACTAAAGGCTCAATTAAAACAAGAATATGGATATCACAAATCCTACAAAGATTCTTAACTATATCCTTAGATAGAAAACAACCCACGCCCCTAATATTCCACACGAGTGCTTTAACCATCAGTAGATTGGTTAGAAGCTCTAGTGACCCTAAGGGTAATACCTGACATATTCTTAGTATTCTTACCCTTCTTTTTTGAAACAGAAGCATAACCTTCTTCATTAATATTAGCTTTGAAAATAGAAAGAGGCATAGAGTTAATATTGGAGCCCTTAAGATCATCCTTGGGAGAAAAGTATCCTGAGATTCAATTTCCCCTTCCTCCATATCCTCAATCTTATCCCCATCTATTATCTAAATGTTTTTAGAAGTAGGTTCAGAACTACTTCTATCCTCACTAACTAGATTAACAACAAAATCATTTTGATCATTTTCTTGGAAATGTGATAATTCTTTCTCATCCATGTTATTCTCGTTCATTCCTTCATTCACCAAGGAGCCTGTAATAATACAGTTTTAATTATCCTCACTTTTCTCCCATACACCATTCTCGCCCACACCCACTAAAGCTTGTTTGTCAATGGTCTCCACATTATTAATAAGGTATTGACCATCTTTGTCTTCCTTATCCAACAAACCTTCACTCCTAAAGGAGTTATCTAAAAGGACAATCTCTATGTCATCCCCTGAAGTTTTTTGTTCCCCGACATTTATATTTTGAACCATTACCTTGTAAATAATATGATCTTCAAGCACACCTGGTTCTCCATTAATTTGCCATAGTTTTATGGGCCATATTATTTTTTCAAAGTTGAGGATGGGCAACCAAATAATCATTTATAGAATGACCATGAACTTTACAGTGCAAACAAAAATCCAGAACATTTTCAAACTCAACATTTTGTAAATACCCAGAATTTTTATAAATAAGCCAGATGCATTTAGGATGCTTCATAGTAATTTCCATTTCCACAAGAATCCTAGCCACTGAAGGCCTCTTGTGAGACGCAATGGCTTGATCCGTTTGAAGAGGTCTACAAAAAAATAAATCCCAAAGCATGAGAAAGTGAGAATTAAAGAAATGCAATTGTAAATTAGGAAAAGAGATCCAAATAGGAATTATTGGTGGTTCCTCTTTGACATCAAAAAATGAAGTCCATTTAAATAATCCCATTGACAGTTAGGAATGTAATAAGTTCTTCTAGTAAAATCCCTACTATAATCAAGTTCATTTGAAAACTGAATCACCACATATCTAGCATCAAGGAAACCAATAGAAAAATTCCTAGATAATTTTAGTTTTCAAAAAAAAAAAAACTACGAATTGCATCTAGATTTGGTCGTTGGACCGAGAACTTCCCAACAAGAGTTAACTAAAAAAGGCTAGCAAGTTTGAGAATATCATCATCACACATAAGAAGAGCAACAAAATTATTTTACCATCGATTTCATGAAGGACAAAATAGGATCCATCGAAGAGCTAGATCCAACAAGAACATCACAAAAAGATCTCAATTTTGAATCAAAACCATTGTTACTTAAAAACCTTTCAAAGAAGCAACTAGAGTGGAAGGTGGAACACCCCTTGGCCCCAAAGCAGAATAGAACGAAGCATTCACCATAAAATGAAAATGAAAATGACCTAAGGCCAAGCAGCCTTAGGAAATGGAAATAGAATGAGCAGACACAACGTGAACAGAAAATGAGAAACAAAAACAACTCCAATCTATAGTAGAAACCACGAAAGTGTAAAGTAGAGAATGGAATCGGCTCAAAATTGCCTGCCAGAGAAAGAGTTGTTGAGCAGAAGGTTTGTGAGTATGACTATGATATCCAAATTTTATTAGTACAGTTGCCAAAAGAAAAATCAAAAGAGAACTTAATGCGAAAAGAATCCAATTTAGCAGCAGAAACTAAAGGCTCAATATAGAATTCCCTCATTTTTAATGCTCTTGTAGGTTAGAGTTAGGGCTACCTTTAAATCTTATTTCTTAAAGATACTAAATGGATATGAATATTTTTCCTCTACCATGTGATTTAACTATGATGCAATGTGGATCTTAAGGCATGTGATAAAGATAAATGACCTCATCAATTTTATCAAAGCCCCTATTCATCATTTTTGGTTTTTTTTATGGTAGAATTTTCAAATCAAACTTAAGCTAAGTTTTTATTAGAAGTGTCACCACATTTGAGAAAACTTTTGAGGATTCCTCACTAAGATTAATCATCTTAATCCTATATTAATTCAAAGACTTAGGACACTTCAAGGTTCTTTACTAAGGTTAACCTATTATATGATAAACATTCCCTATGTCATGTAGGTTTCCCTCAAAATTAATTGATGGGCCTTGGATTTATACTATGTCAGGTGACTTCATGACATCTTTAACAAATTCTTTCTCTTATTGGTGAGAACAAAAATCATATTTAAGTTCACTAAATATATTATCACTAAAGAAAAAAATGAAAAGAAAAGTCCTTTGAATTAAAATGTATGTCAAACTGAACATAGAATTAGAAATAAAAATATTCTCTATTGTCTTGATATTATAAATCACATAAGCATTTTTGCATATTTATGAATCTATTTCATTATTATCTTTATCAAGTTCTTTATTATTGTCGTAGGATCGCGTCTGATTTGTAAATCTATTCACCTTGTATGAGAAGGTTAATTTTCTCCTTTGTGGCTTGGAAGATGATATAACAACTAAGAATTATCTTTTCAAAGTTTAAAAAAAGAAGCCTCCTAAGAAAAAGAGAGAAGAAAAGAAAAGAAATGGAATAATAACAACCCATGATTATGATAAACATTTTCTCTATCGTGTGGGTTATTAAAAAGATTTTTATGCTGAAATAAGTAAAAAAGAAGAATAATAGAAAACAAAAGGATGGCCTCCTTCCTATTCCCTGAATCTTAGAAGACCCAATAGTTCTTCAATATTTTTAACACTTGACTATAAGAATGTTAATTTTAGGTTCAATACCATACATTGATGCTATATTGAATATAATAATTGGTGTCACGCAGGAGATGTGAAAGTATTCAATTTCTATCTCTAATTAAACTATCTTTCAATGAAGATTTTTATCAAAAAAAAGAAAAGAAAAGAGAGTGAGAGAAAAAAAAGGAAATCATAGTTTAGTTTGTAGGGAGGTTTGATTTAGGTTAACAAAATCTATGTTTTGAGACCTCTTTAGTACGCAACTTGAGTATGTCATTTTATATCATCAAATTAATATCAAGAAAAATAAAAAAATGAAAAATCTAACTAAAATTATAGTGGTACTGGTTGTGCATCATTAGGCTCTACATAAATAACCTAATGGAGATACATAAACAAACCATTATAAAAAAAATTTCAACTATCTTTTGAACATATTATAATCTGAATAAGATTCTAAACAGGGTCCTGAAGCTCAAGGACCTATAGAGATATGTATGGATATAAAATCACTTTCTCGAACTTATAATTTTTTAAATTGAACTAACGGACGTCCTCTATTGGTTTTGAGATGATTATCTAATGTTCTTATTCAACATTAGTAGAAATCACATCTAGGTTTAAATTTATGATTGACTGAACTAGGATCTTAGAACATGAGTGCTTCTATCTTTAGTGATGTCAATGGTATCTTTATTTTCATCCCTTCCAAATTTTAAATAAAAATTAAATTGCAATTTGATATAATCCATGATTGATTAAGCTTAGATGTTAGAATCAGAGTGATTCTACACCCGATGAAGTCCATTATGACTTATAAAATGTTTATGAAATCTAATTAAAAAATTGATGCCCACTTTATCTTAAATTATAATTTGATTTTAGAGTCTAAATAACTTTACTCCCATTAAGAATCTTTCCATAGCATTTAAATTTAAAACTTGTCCGAACTATAATTTTCTTCCTAGAAAGTTGTTAAGTTTTGGCAATTTAATTAAACTAGTTTTGGCCAAGTTCAAACTATTTAATTTAGATGGAGTCAACCCACCTTTCATTGGGATTTGAAATTCTTTCCCACTTATTATTTTGATTAGGTTCAAATGATCAAAACTTGAGCAAGTATAAAATCATTTTTTAAACCATCTTAAGGAAAATAGCCTGAAAAAAAATAAGTTTTCACTTTCTAATGAAAAATGAAAATTTCTCAATCCTTGTAAGTATTTAATATTCCTTGATGTCTTCATTTTGAATGTTTCTCAAATATTCCTCTTGTTCTCTGAAAACTCATGCAAAAGTTAAAATGCCCCTAAGAATGTTTTATCATGTTGCATTTAGTTTTCTTAGAGCTTGTAATTGGGAGCTCTAGGAATTTCAGTCTACATCCTGCACAGTCTAGGTTTCCTATTCAGTTGGTCTCTTAAAATCAGTAATACTACTTCTACAGGCTCTTGCCCATCCATCACTAGGGTCTTGGTTGAGTTATATGTTACCAAACACTTTCTTGATGGAGTATGAATTGGTCCCAAAAGATAGGTTACATCCAATCTGTGATTATTTTTCTTCTCACTATACACACTGCAATTCGTTAGGTTACTTGAAAGTGGAATGCCATATATTTCATCCCCATCTCGATAGTTCCCATAATGTTAACCCTTCTTCAATTAATGCGGGTGTTAAACCCTTTATTCATTCTCAAGAAAACTTTCCTTGTGGTGATGGAGTTTTGCTCGATAATGTGGAAGTTGGAGTTGCTAGTGATGTTAGGATTTTGTTGGCGGTTAGTGATGTTGGGATTATTTATGTGCCCACGGCTGGTGATGTTGGGATTCCAATTCAGGTGACTAGTTATTTTGTTTCCCCTCTAACTATTTTGTTCTGTGATGCCGGGCATTCTCTCAAGCCAATTGTTAATGGAATTGATTATTCATTGTCTGGTGCTTTGTTAGGGCTCCTTCATGTGCAATTAATGAGTGGATTATTGAGGCTTACGATCCTAACAATTGCTTGGTTACTTTGGTAGCTTGTTCTATCATATCTCTTGATTCTAATGTTGATTTCAGTGATGGTGAAGCTGTAATTTTTGATGATTTTGACCCTTTGGACTCTGGTGACCGAGATTATATTCCACCTATGGGTGGGATTTTGCCTGTTGATAGTTGTGTGGTAGCTAATGTCTTGGACACTCCTATACCCTTTAGTGCTTCTTTTATTGAAGGTTTTGATCCTCCATCTAAAAATATTGGTGTGCCGATTGTTGATGTGCATATATCCATTATTTCCAATGATGCTTTATTAGCTTACCTAGCTTGTAAATCGAGGGAAAATGAGGTGATGTAGGCCGATTGGTTACATGATGATAATTCTTCAGCTGGTGGTGAGGAAATTAATGAGAATATTTTGGATTCTCGGGATAACTGGTGATTTAAGAATTCTTCAAATTAATGATGCTAGTTTTTTAAAGGAGTAGTAAGCAAAGAGTTTGTAAATAAAAAAAGAAATGATTTTCCTATTTGGATTTGGCCCTACTTCTACTATTGGTGTTTGCTGGGTTGGTTTTGGCTTGTTTCTTTGGAGTGTTGTAGATGGTCGTCCTTTCAAAGTTAAGGTTGGCTGATTGGTTTTGTTTGGTGCCTTATGGATTAATGGAAATGCTGTAGGGTGTTGGCTTTTTTTTTGGACTATGATGAGGCAGGCTTCGTGCTTGCCCCCCTAGAAGGCCATGGCTTACTTTTGCAACCTTGGTGGTTCCTTTTTTATGTGTTCATGGGTAGTTATCATATTTAGTTCATCTCACTAATGTTTATTCTTCCTTCAATGGATGGTCCAAGCTTGGCATTTGGGTGGCGATGTAGAGTCCAACACTTTGGACTATTTATCCATTCTTGTTTACTTTGCATTTTGTCAATTAATGTGGTATTTTTAGCTTTGTATTTTATTTCTTTAGCTTTTTTGGCCTTTTGGTTGTATATCCCTCTTCTTATGGAATAAAATCTTTTGTTTAAAAAAGAATTCATCCAAAAATAAAACCAAATATATTAAAACATTAAAACTTTATTCAAACTAAATATCTCTTGGCGTTAAACCAACAAAATTCAATTAGTAGAGATTTTTGAATAATAATAAACCCAGGATATATCTGAACTTCCCAACCTATTAGATACACTTAGCATTATTTATTAGGACACCAACTCTAGCTTTAAGTTAGGCTAGTGTTATTTTTTGTAGCGTTTCTACACAACTTTGAAAAAAAATTTTAGGAAAAAAATAAGATAGAAAGATAAACATTTAAAGAAAGTAAATCAGAGACTTTCTGGGGTAACATGCATATTTTTTATAATTCTATGACTTAATTTTGACACTTCCTCACTTGAGGGTAGAGTTCATATAGTCTGACATATCAGGATGAGGTAATAAACATGGAAAAGCCTAGTCTTCTAAAAAATTCTATTTTTGGACATTTTTAAAGAACAATTCAAGAATTAATGATAAGTAGTACTTCAAGTAGCATGTATTTCTTTAGAAACAAATTATAAATAAAATTATGTTTGTTCTAGATGCATAATACCATTCATAAGTATAGAGCCACTTAAAATTTTCACTAAATGTCAGACTTGAGTTCCAAAAACTTAAACAATGGCTTACCCATCTTTCATAAGAATAAAGAACATAGTTTTGAGATGATAGGTGGTTTAGCTAGCTTTTATTTCAGTAAAATTATAAATCCATATTGTTCTTTTTTAGATAGGTTTGTGTTACAACACTATAGGACCAAACTTAGATTTAGGCTTTAAGGTTGATTAAAAATCATAAATCCTCCTGAAATAAAATCTTGTATTTATAATAAAATGTCAAACTTGAACTATAAAATTCTCTCTTAAAATATAAAGCCCAATATAGGGTAGGTCGGGGTTGCCTCTAAGCCTCTCACAATCTGGCACCATCCATTTTTCTCCTTTGACCCACTAAGAAATGATTAATATTACGTTTTCCCCCTAAAAAATTCCAATTTCCATTCTTTCTTTTAATCTTGTAATCGAAGGGAATGAAATCACTGCTTTAATCAAGTATTTTTTTATGAGCTCTCCTCTTAGGATGAAATTAACTATAGGGGCTTACCCTTATAGAGAATTGAGAACCCTGAATTTAAATAAACCTTGTTTTGATCCTATAAAATAAGAGAAAAATATCCAAGAATGCAGATTGTGTTCTCAAACTCATTTCTACTTTTAAATATACTTAGAGACTATCATTAGTGTCTTCTAAGATGATATAATATTCTCCTTATTATATTTGACCTTAGAAATAATGAATTTTATAAAACTAATTCTTATTTTTAGATGCCTTGTGGAATATTATGTTTGTTGTCCAAGATTTTATATTACTCTACTTATTGCATCTAATTATATTAATGGTCAAATTTTTTTAAAACTCATTTCTCTTTTCAAACACTTTCTATAGAATTTTATGTTCATTTTTTGAGATAATATGTTACTCTTTAAATTATGTTCAACAATAGAATGATATTTTTGAAAATCCTATTTTTTTTCTAAAAACCATTATAGAATTTTATTTTAGTCTCTTGGGTAGTACTTTATTCTCAATTTAGTATTCGATCTCAAAATAGGAGAGGACAGAATCTATGTGGCATTTATTTTGCCCAGTAGATTTTCCTGGCGACTCCACAACAGATCATTTCATCTCTCCATCTTTAACAGTAATTTATACCCTTACATCAGTAGTATACTTATTCTTTCCATAGGTTGTAACTACCTTTATTCTATCGGCTATTTTATTCATTTCATTCTTGGTTACTTTGATCGGTATCTCTAAAATTTATAAAATGAGGTCTTGTAGGAGCTCGTTAATTATTGATAGGATGTTTTTATGCCTCTCCAAATAATTACAAAAATAAAATATTTAAAATAATCTTCATAAAAAAAGAAAAGTTCTTTCATATCTTAAAATAAAAACTCTGTCTAATCTTTAATAATATGTTACAATTATTTCTTTTAGAAGGTATATGTATTGTCTGGATTGGGTCTAAAATTTAAATTTTCATAGTTTTAATTCCTTTTCAAAAACTTTCCCCCTGTCCTAGCCAATATATTACAGTTATAAATTTTTGTAACTTGATTTGTGTGTTAGGGTAGGGTCCATATAATCAAACCTTCAAATCAAAACTTTCTGCTTGTCCTAACAACATATTATAGTAATATATTCAATGTAAATTTGATATGTTTAGTAGGACTGGGTCCATAATGTAACATAAGCAAGATTTTCAATATTAAAGTAAATCTAATTTAAGAAAAGTTTGAAAGTTCAATTATAAGTCAGCTTATGAAAATGATTTTATTAGAGAGAATAGTAGGATTGTTCCTCTTAGAGGAAATTTACCATTTTTTATATAAATTATAATTAAAAGTTTATTGTAGTTGAATCCTCTAAACATTTAAATAATAAGGCCTATAGTTATCAATCCTAATAAGAAAAGTATGTTCCCTTCCTCCCACCATTTAGGTGGATTGATGCCTTTGATGAAGATATATTTCATCTCATTTCAAAGCATAAAAGTTTATCATATTTCATTAGGTTTCTAGTAATCATCAGAATTAAAGTCAAATGTATTTTCAAATTTTCTATTCAACCATGTTATGATTTTCCTAATCTTAGGGATGTAAGTTTCTTCTTCCCTCATCTTTAATGCTCTTGTAGGTCAGAGTTAGGGGTGCCTTTAAATACTATTTCTTAATGATACTATATGGATATGAAGATTTGTCCTCTACCATGTGATTTAACTCTGATGTATTGTGGATCTTAAGGCATGTGATAAAGATAAATGACCTCAACAATTCTATCAAATCCTCTATTTATCATTTTAAGTTTTTTTTCTTATGGTAAAATTTTCACATCAAACATTGGCTAAGTTTATTCTTGGTTGTGTCACCACATTTGAGAAAACTTCTAAAGAATCCTCAATAAAATAATCATATTAATCCTATTTTAAGTCAAAGACTTAGGGCACTTCAAGATTCTTTACTAAGGTTAACCCATGATATGATAAAAATTCCCTATGTCAGGTAGCTTTCCCTCAAAATTAATCGATAAACCTTGAATTTATACTAAGTTAGGAGACTTCTTGACATCTTTAAAAAATTCTTTCTCTTATTGGTGAAAATAAAACTCATCTTTAGGTTCACTAAATATTTTATCACTAAAAAAAAGAGAAAAGAAAAGTCTTTTGAATTAAAATCTATGTCAAACTTAACATAGAATTAGAAATAAAAATCTTCTTCATTGCCTTGCTATTATAAATCTGATAACTAAATCTAAGTTTTCAGACCTCTTTAGTTTGCAACTTGAGTATGTCATTTTATATCTTCAAATTAATATGAAGAAAAATTAAAAAAATTATAAATCTAACTAAAATTATAATGGTGCTAGTTGTGCATCATTGGGTTGTACATAAATAACCTAATGGAGATTCATACACAAACCATTATCCAAAAATTTTCACTCACTTTTGAATATCTTCCAATTTGAATGAGATTCTATAGAAGTTCCTAATGCTCAAGGACCTATAGTAATATGTATGGATATAAAAATCATTTTCTCGAGCTTATAGTTTTTGAAATTTAACTAAGGGACATTCTCTAATTATTTTGAGATGATTGTCCAATGTTCTCTTTCAACATAGGTAGATATGACATCCAGATTTAAATTTATGATTGACTGAACGAGGATGTTAGAAAATGAGTGCTTCTATCCTTAGTGATGTCAATGATATCTTTATTTGCATCCTTGCCAAATTTAAAATCAAAATTAAATTACAATTTGATATAGACCATGATTTACTGAGCTTGGATGTTAGAATTAGAGAGATTCTACACCAATGAAGTCCATGATGACTCATCAAATGCTTATGAAATCCAATTCAAAATTGATCCCCACTTTATCTTAAATAAAAATATGTTGTTGGAGTCTAAATAACTTTATTCCTATTAGGAATCTTCTCATAGCATTTAAATTCAAAACTTGTCGAA
This sequence comes from Dendrobium chrysotoxum, assembly GCA_019925795.1. Classification (NCBI taxonomy): domain Eukaryota; kingdom Viridiplantae; phylum Streptophyta; class Magnoliopsida; order Asparagales; family Orchidaceae; genus Dendrobium; species Dendrobium chrysotoxum. Next base: position 43,138,206 of record CM034300.1, on the reverse strand, counting down.
ACTATATTTTTCTTCCTAGAAAGTTGTTATGTTTTCGCTATTTAATTAAAATAGTTATGGCCTAGTTCAAACTATTTAATTTAGATGGAGTCAACCCACCTTTCATTGGGATTTGGAATCTTTTCCCACTTATTATTTTGATTAGGTTCAGATGATCAAAACTTGAGTAAATATAAAATCATTTTTCACACCATCATAAGGAAAATTACCCAATAAAAAAATAAGTTTCCACTTTTTGATGAAAATTTAACATTTCTTAATCCTTGTGAGTATTTGATATTCCTTGATGTCTTCATTATGAAAGTTGCTCAAATATACCTCTTGTTCTCTAAAAACTCATGGAAAAAGTTAAAATGCCCCTAAGAATGTTTTATCATGTTTCATTTAGTTTTCTTAGAACTTGCAATTGAGAACTCTAGAAAATTCAAATTCTTTTCTTTGAGTTACTTAAAAAAAAATCATTATAGAATGAATCTTTAATAAAAACTTTGCATTCCTCCTCCAATGATAGAGATGCTTTAATGAATTTTTACTTATCAAAGATGATTGAACTACTCTCCCTCTTTCTCCTTTCTCTACAAGTGATGATCCATACGAAAACAAAAATCCCTAGTAAAATATATTTGTTATATTGCTTGGTGTCATCTTTGCTTCTAGTGAATTGAGAAATAGTCAGAAGCTTTAGGCAAATTTTGTAATCCTTAAGAATAAAAAAAATTATAGTTAAAATTCAATCTCTCTCCACCCCTTTCTTTTTCCTTGAAATTAACCTAATAAAAGTTTTAGTCCCTAGTGGAACATTTGCATGTTATGAATGTCATTTGTGATGAAGAGGGAAAGTGAATTTCTAATCCAAAATTTCTAAAATTATAAAAATTCAAAATCCTTTCAAATTTTCCTTCTTTCTCAAGGAAAATGACATATAATCACCAGTGGAGTATAGAGAAGTTTTAAGAACATTTTTAATGAAGAGGGAAATTTAAAGCCTTCAAATTGAAATCTCCTCATAAGATGTTTCAATATGGTCAGATGAATATAGGATTTCTACTATTCTTTTGTTCCACTATTTTGATAAGGTCATATGGACATTTGATTTACTTAGCTCTTTTTTATTATTTTGATATTGTCAGGTAAATATTGAGTCTTCCTCATTGACAGTTTTGATATGGCTGAGCAAATGTTAGATTTCTACCAATCTTTTTTTCCACTCTTTCGAAATCGTAAAGTGGACATTAGATTTCTTGGGCTCTTTCCCATTATTTTCATATAGTCAAATGAGTATTGAGACATCCTCATTAGCTATTTTGATATGGCTAGGCGAAAGTTGGATTGCTACCTTTTATTTCACTATTTTGATATGGTCAGGTAGACATTAGATTTTCGTAGCTCTTTCTAAATTTTTGGAATTGGTCAAGTGAGTACCGAGTCCTCCTTTTTCGCTATTTTCATATGATCAAGTGAATGTTAGATTTCTACCTTTCTTTTATTCCACTACTTCTATATGTATAGCTTGACATTAGAATTTATTGGCTCTTTCTCACTATTTTGATATGGTCAAGTGAGCATTGATTCATCCTCATTCACTATTTCAATATGATCAGTGAATGTTGGATCTCAACCTTTCTTTTATTTTAATGTTTAGATATGGCTAGATGGACATTAGATTTCTTTGGTTCTTTTTCACTATATTGATATGGTTTAGTGAGTATCAAGTCATTCTATTTAACTGTTTTGATATGGTCAGGCGAATGTTGGATTTTAACCTTTCTTTTATTTTAATATTTTGATAAGGCCATATGGACATTAGATTTCTTTGGCTCTTTCTCACTATTTTGATATAGTCAAGTGTGTATCGAGTACCTCCTCTTTAATTATTTTGATATGGTCAAATAAATGTTGGATTCCTTTCTATCATATTTTTCGCTATTTTAATGTGGACAAGAAGACATTAGATTTCTTTGACTCCTCATTGATTTGATATGGTCAGGTAAGTCTTAAGTCATTCTACTTCACTATTTCAATATGGTATGGCGAAGGATGTTCTTTACGGTTAGGTGTGAGTCACCACACTTAAGGCTTTCTATCCTTAAAACTAAACCATGCTATTGTTAAATAAAGCCCCTTGTAGCACCATCCTAGTACAACTGAAAGTTGTAAATCTCAAACCATCTATGTTTAAGTGTAAATCTCCACACAAATTTCTCCTTTTATAGAAGACACCCTCTAGTCTATTTAGGTAGTTATAAGTACCCACTTGGTGGCATCCTTTCTCTTGGGCAAGAAAGAAGACTTAAATCTTATCAAATCCCCTTCAAACTCTCATTTACTCATGTTAAATTACATCCAAATCTTTCAACAAACTCAATCAACCAACTGAACTAACCTCATTATTCACTATTTGTTCAAGTGTTCATCATTATTATCATCATAAAACTTCAAATCAATCAACAAACTCAATCAACCAACTCAAGTATATATCAACTTCAATTTTGCTTTTCTATCAATGTGTAAAACTCTTCTATTTGATATACTAAAATCTTTAAACTTCAATCTACGACCTAGTTAATCATTTTGGACAACACCAATACACATAATAAACTTTAGAGAGCTTATCATGACTATTGGGCATCCTTTATTTAACCTCATTTTATAAATGGGGTTGAGCTCCCTGAGCTCATCTTGGTGCCTAGGTTTTCATAGTCTAGTATAGACAAGTTTGCTGGTAGGATTTCTCTTAGGTGGATGCACAATGATATAGCACTGACTCAGCCATATAATTCAACTCAAATCAGACACATTTTGACCCAATTCCAATTTAATCCCGAATGTGATAGTGTAGTCAAACATTGTTGAAGTTAATTGGGCTTGATTTGAGTTTAATTTAAATTCAACATGTTCGATAGATGCTACATAACCCATTTTGGGCTAATTGGAGTTAATTGGATACGAAATCAAGTCATTTGAAGTCAATCCAAAAATAATTTCATTAAATTTAACACTAATTAAACCTAATTTAATCAAACCAACATCAATCCAATCAAAATTACTCAGTTTTGATGCAATACAAACTAAATTATCTTTTTTTTAAGCAAACAAAATTAAATTGGTGTCGATCAAAGTATGTTAATGCAAATCAATACAGTACAAAGTTAAATTGACTCGATTTGAGCTTAATTTAACATCGGTTCCATTGATTAGCTTAAATGAAAATGTTTCAGAGCAATCGAGGCAAAACTAGCATCAATCGAAATATGTCAAAGCAGATCGATAAGCTACCACATTGAATTAATATGATTTGAGTTTGATTCAACACCGGTATTATTGATTAGCTCAAATTAATGTGTCATAGATTGATTAATGTCAAATCAGTGTTAATTAAAGCTTATTGATGAAATTTGACTTGGTTTTGAGTAAAATGAACTTGATACGAGTTCGATTAGCACAAATTGATACATCTCAAATTGATTAATCTAAATTCAACAATTTACCTCATTATAGATCAATATAATTTTTTTAAAATCATAATAAAATTAAATTAAATTAAAGAAAGTAAATTCAAATCCAATTGACTAAAAATTAATTAATTTTAAACCAATTCAAACCAAATTAAGGGGTATTGGGTTCAAACCTGATTTGATTTAATCAACCAAATTCAAATTTCAAATATCCTAATCATGAGTTGATAAATCCACATTATTACCCCCCCAATCAGCCAAATCATTCATTATTTCATGTGATTAAAAGTGAATGGTTAGGTCCAGTCAAAGGATCTACTTTATGCATTACTTTTTCCAGTTGGTGCATCTCTCCATCCCGTTCTATATGAAAAATTAAGAAAGCCTTATTTCACGTGAGAAACTGGCTTTATTCAGCTTGGATCGTGCTAGTCCATTTTAGTCTGGCCTCCTTTTCCAGTCCGCATCCTGCACGACACTTTGGCCCACACACCAGATCAAATGCCCACCTATAGGATCCTACCGGCCTTGCTTATGTGAATCCAACCCAGAAATTGGCATGCCAGCACATTACTTTGCTATCATCTAATTGGTAAAGAATCAATTTTAAAGAATGTGTGCTAGGTTTCTCTATTTTTAGAACACCGAAGCAAAAAAGTTACATCTCATAACTTGGCACAATACATGTAAACCAAAGATCTTTGGGGGTTTGGGCATTCCTGACCTTCAAGCTCTCCAATATGCTAATTGTTGCTTGCTCATTATCAGATTCAACAATTCTCATTCACTCATATTCTCTTATTTGAATGCCAAATTTGGTACACCTTGGTTGCCTATAAAAATTAAAGCTTCTTTTCTTTAGAAAGAAATGAGGATTGTGGCGGAGATTATTTTTCACAATTTTATTTTCTACATCATGCCTTACTGATATGGGACCCATGGTTTAATGGTTATTCTCTCTACACTACCTCTCTCAACAATTCCTCCTCCTCCCTTTTTTCCTCCTCAAACTAAGGTTTTAGACTATATAGTTGATGGTTCCTAGAGATTGCATGATTCTATGGGGGTGGATTTTGATCAATTACTGAACTCTATTCCTATTATTATTGATTCGGCCACCACTATTGCATGGAAAGATAAAAAGAAATTATGCTTCTCCACTTATGTTATTGATTTCCTTAAAGATGAGATGCCTTTTGTTTGGCCTATGTTTGTTTGGCACAAACATCATGCTCTGAAATATTCTATTTATGCTTGGCTTGCTTTGAATAGAGGGCATAAAATTGTGGATGAGCTATTTAAAGGGAATATTATGATTGAGCCAACTTGTCCCCTTTGCTCTGCCTAAGCAGAATCCACCACTCATCTTATATTTGAATGTGACTATGTATTTACTATGTTCAAGAGGTTCATCCCTAATTTGGGTGGCTTCTTCCTGAGGCCGAGGTGTACTCAAGTGTTTGATTTTTTGGAGGAGAGGATTTACTCGATGAAAAATAAAAGAATCTTTTTCTACTTAATGTTTGTTGTACTTTATATTTTCCAATGGAGGGAAAGAAATGAAAGATGGTTTAATTAAAACTATTGGAGTACTTCTATCCTTCGCTCTCTTATCAAACTAGAGGCGGAAAAGAAAGATTCAAAATGGAAATATGGGGAGGATTTATGTGTATGTTGTCTCCCTTAAGGGGCTACTTCTCTCGGCTGCTTCTTGGGTCTTAGTCTATTTTCAATTATGTGGATGGGATTGTTCAAAACTGCTGTTGACTGAAGGGTGCTTTTTTCTTCTTTGGGTCTAGCTGTGATTCTCTGGAGATTTCTTTTATGTAATTCAATTTTGTTCGAATGAACTAGAATTACTGCCTTTCTCGACTTGTCTATTAGTTTACTGATTCTATGATGATTGGAAAATTTTTATGTCCTGGATGATGATGACCCCTTCTTTTTCACTTGTCATCCCTTGGAGGGTCTCCGGGCAACAAGTGATGTATGTAATGTGATAGCTGCTCTTCAATTTCTTTACCTAATTCTAAGCAATTTCGGCTAGTTTTGATTCAGGTTTCTTGTGTAGGCCATTTTGCTATGATGTTCCCTTTGATGTGGTCTTTTTGGTTTAGCTTTTGGTTTATTTTATAATTTTTATTGGTGAGCTTGCTCACTTTTTTGTAGCTATTCATCTACCATTTCTTACTTGCATAACAACACACTTGTAACCCTTTTTTTATTCAATACAGGGGCTTTACCCATAATTCCCACCCCCCCCCCCCCCCCCCCCCCACTCCCCTGCGAAAAAAAAAAAAAGAATCTATTTTATATTAAATAGAACATAAGTTTGAAGAATGGCAAGCCCTAAAGGTAGCCACAAGAGGCAACTTGTATAGTCATCATGATTTTAGTTTTATTTTTTATGATTTTGGTGAGAGATCAAAGTGCATCTTATTTTCAACTTTTTTTTTGAGGTATTTGCAATCATGGTTGTTCTTAATTTTGTCTGTAATAAATATTTTGAAATCATATACCATGAGAAAGGTAAGGTAGTTCTACAATGTATTCATGCAATTGCATAGATTTTCTACTCTTCATACCATTGAAGGGGTAAAGACTTGTGTAGTTTTGCTAATTGGCTTTTATATCAGAATAGTGTAAATACAATAATGCAATGCTAGTATTTCCATTAGATTGTGGCATTATATCATGAAGTATTAAATGTTAATGTATATGCTTGGGCTTCACTCTTTACAATAAACATCTTAATGATAGCAAGAGAATTAGCATGTATAACTACAATCTAATGGGGGGTATAAGTTTGATATCAAAAGTTTATAATATTATTAGGAGGATTTTATTCTTTTTTCATTGTATATTTTATGTTCTTGTTACCATATTATAGTTACATCGAGTTGTATTCAACGTTTAAAGGAAATATATGAATCTTCAACAAAGAAGAGAAGTCTCATTCACTATGTCGCTTAGATGAAATTTGGCATGAGTACTGAGTACAAAAATTTTGAAGTGTTGGTTCTACATTCATACCAACTATATGAAAATGAAATAGGAAATTTTGGGATAGAAGAATTTAGAGATCTTGAAAGAATTATATGAGTAAAAATGTACCTTTCTCTATCTCTTCTTCTTTCCTTTCCCTTTCCACTCTTCCTTCATTACCTTAGAACAGTCCCCAAAATGTCCAAATAATCTTCAAAACTGCAACAAAGAAGCAAAACTCAACCTTTATCAGCAAAAGAAGCTAGAAGAAAGGTAAATACTAGTTCTTTATTAAAATTGCAATGAAATGGCTTTCCAAATAATTTCATCTTTCCACTGCTTCTTTTGTTTGCATTGCATGAACTACGAGGAATGGTGGGGATTACATGAACGAAAAAAGCTTAAGGAGTTCCTTCTCCTCCATTGCTTTCCAATGGAGGTGCTACGGACGAATAGCACCATACAATGGCTTCGATATAGTGAGTATTGTTAAACTTAGATAGCCTTGGGTCTTATAAGTGCCATGATGTGCCTTTACGCTTCTCTAATGTTAGGGCCCTATAGAAACTCTTGTCTTTATTATATAATGTAGTTTATAATAAATTTAATTTGTATGATAATTACAACTCGAACCATCGATTGTATGTTTAGCGCTTGCATTAGATTTAAGGGTGTTTTAGATCTGTTCTTTTAAAGCTTAGTGCACATCCAAAAATAGTTTGCAAATACGGGAGACTTTCAATATGTAGTGGTTATTTAATTAATAATTTAAATCTTGCAATAATAATTATAAATTCATATAAACCTATATATATATATATATATATATATATATATATATATATGTATATATATATATATAATTAAACTATAAGTAAATTAATATAATCAAATATGTAACTTAAAAATCAAAATAAAAATAATATTAAAAATATTTTATCTTAAAATATATATTTAAATAATATAAATTATAATAGTCATTAAAATGCATCAACCTTAGCAAAATATTAATACCAATTTAATTTAATCATATGTATTAATTAATAAACAATAATTATAACGAGAAATGTAATAAATAAAATAATGATAAATGAATAAATAACCAAATCAAATTAGGTAATAAATTAAACATGTAAAAAATTAAATGCATTAAAAGTTAGAAACATTCGAAGATATCAAATAAAATCCAAAAGTCAAATTAAATTTAATTAACAAACATCAATCTCTTTAATAACCAAAAAATTTATAATAAATCAACTGGATGAACAACAATAAAGGCTAATCAAATATAAAAGGAAATTAACTCTGTCACAATGAGCTTTTTAGGCTAGACTACCTCAAGCTGCGGGGTTATGTGTCCTATGGTGGCCCTAAGTTTGTGTGCCCATTGTGACAATGCTATGAATAAATTGATAGAGTGTAAGTGTTAAGTGATAAAACTTATAAATTAGTAACCAATTATTAAACCTATAAATTTAAATAAAGTGGTAAGGATTCAAAAAGTTAATAAAAAAACTTCAAGTAGATAATAAATGATCAACTTCAACACTTCAAAATCCATCCTAAAATAAACCACAATATATTAAAATTTTAAACCTTCTATTAAAACTAAATATCCCTTGACTTTAAACTAACAAAATTTAATTGGTAGAAAACTTCAAATAATAATAAACCAAGGATATATCTGAATCACCTAGCTGGTCACATACACTTAGAATTATTTATTAAGACACCAACTGTAGCTATAGGTTAGGTTGGTGTTGTGTTTTTTACCTTTTCAAAGATGTAAATAACTTGCTTGTGTACGAGTGCTCATTATTATACTTTACTGCGATGGATTTCGGTGATGCTTATATTTTTATGTTATCTTTAGTAATCTGTGATGGATGCTTAAAGTTTTATAAGTTAGTAATGTTCTATATGTTTAATACTATTCAAAGTTTTTGCAGGCGCCATGGTTATGCAGGATTATTATTAAATGTGGTTAAAATTAATCATGATTTATGCATAATCAATTTTTTTGCTTGTGTTTTTTCTGCTTAACCTCCTAATCATATAAAAAAGGCATGGTCAAGCTCGAAGGTCGATAAAAGTGAGTAAAATGTTAAATAATGATTATGTGATTGTTTGTTATTGTTGTGACGAGTATAAACTACTTTTTCATACTAACCATGGACAGAGTTTAAAGCTTATTCTTTTTCAAAGGTAATTTAAAGAGTTTAGAGTTATGAAAGTCTTTAAACACTATTGAAAAATCCAAGGATACTGGAAAAATTTTCAATGATAAAAAGTAGTTGGAAATTCTGATGGTACATTCCGTCAGTTTTGTACCCTCAGAAATTCTACTAGTAATTTATGGGCCTTTCATCTTTAATAATGGATTCCCAACCGGTTTTATGTGAATTTTTTTGGCGGAATTTGCCACCGAAAAATTCTTTGAAAAAAGCCCTATTTCACCCCAACTCATCCCTCTTGCTCATTTTCATGAATTTCTAGCCAAAGTCAAAGCTAATGGTTGCTCCGCGCACAACCGCCAATCAAGGTCATATTTGTTTCATTTCTCTCAATTTCTTAAGATTTTTGTGGTAAAACTCATCCTGTTTACTCCTCTTCTATTTTATGTAATTTGAATCAATAGGAAATCTTTTATACCTATTTTAGAGAGTTTTTTCACTCAATGTTATATAACTTTTTTTTATTAAAACAAATGGAGGGGCCTATGCTTTAATTAAAAATGAGAATTTAAGGTCCTTAAGGGTGACTTTCAACTCATTACTGCTCAGAAGAGCTACAAAATAAGTAAAAAGAAAACCTATGAGCCAAAATACCCCTCTAAACAAAATTATAGAATATCCTTGTAATAATCTAGGGCGGCTAGGAGCCAGCTCCCAAAGAAGAAAGATCCAATTAGATGTAATAACCATAATCTTTTTATAAAAGAAGGTTAAGTTGCAACTCAAAGAAGCAGGCCACTTCACCTACACAAAATAAAGGCTGCAACAACAAATGGTAATATAAGGAATAACATTGTAATATAATAGGAAGCAGAATAAATTGAATGCATTATAACATGCATAATTAGAAAATCCAGAGAGCAGATGAACAAGGTAAGTGGGATAGGTTAAAGCAATAGTATCCTTGCACCACCTGTAGATGAGGGAATCATCAGCCCACCAAAAATACATATGTACATTGATCTCATTACTAGTGATAGGAAAATAAATCCGATAACATCACTCCAATAGCACAAGGAAATTGATAATGACCTGCACGGGCTGCAGGAATAGCATGGATAGAAAATAGTCTAAAATAAAGCTATAACCAAGAAAAGACCTAAGGAAGTTAACAACCACACAGAACAGCAGAAGGCCACAAGCACCCCTCACATACATGGAAACCAGATAATCCATCATGCCCACTACAGAACAGCAGATGGGGCTCATAAAATAGAGAAAAAGGCAAGGAAATAGTAACCCATGGGATATTAGTAAAATAAAGAAATTGCACCATAACAGAGTAACAGGAAATGGAACCCCACCAATAATAGTAATGATTATTGGAGAGCAACCAAGCAAAAATCCACACCCTCTAATTATAAAGCAAGTTATAGAAATCATACAATAACATAACCCCATAACAACCGAAAAGGGAGCTGCAACAATTATTAGCAGTATGCCAGCACAACAGTAAAAAACACCAAGTAATCTAAATAGACAATAGCACGCCAAAGCTAGGAACCAAACGATAATAATCCCCTCAACAAGCTCAAAAATGTTAAGCATCACCTTAGAAAAAACACAGAGCATCAAATAAATGCCTAGAGAAAAACCATGAGAGGCCACATACAAAAAAATAAGGCTTAAAATATCCTAGCATAAAAATGTCTAGAGGCCAATATTAACATATAGCCAAAATTGAGCAATAGGAAAGCTGAGATGAAATGGCCTAATCATGCTCAAGAATGTAGTTTATGCATTACCATCACAAAAAAACTTAATTGTAACTCAAATCTAATCCCATACCCACGCAAGCTCATATGGATCCTGCACAGGAAAATTATAATAGAATAGACTGAGGAGTAGTTGGCAAAACAAATCATAAGCAACACACAACTGCAATTCCTCACACAGCAGCCCAAAGAAAAGAGCAAATAATAATGATAAACCAAGCAATCTTCATCGAACAGGAAACATAAAACATCCACTAAGATAGAGCAGGGGTACCAAGAAAACTACACAGTAAGACTGCGAAGCCTAAAAAGCCATAAAAGACTGCAGCGCCTACCTAACAGAGTTTAGATAAAGCCACATCAAAATAACCTATGAAACTTCACCCAAGGAATAGATGAGCAGCACTTATGGTTTAAATCAGAATAATAATTAATATAATTATAGCTTAAAATTGGCCAAACATGATAGTTGGGTAAGGGGAGGAAAGGGTTAAAATACTCTAGAAGAGAACAAAAACACATCAACTCGCTGAAAATGCATGCTGGCAGGAAAATAATACCCGAACCTTGATGATATTTCCAATATCATCCCTAATAATATTTCCACAACCATAAGTATAATCTTTAACCGAACCATCTGCATTAAGTTTAAAAATATTAAGAGGGGGCATAAACTAGAAAACCAAGTTAGGCTCATCAAAAAATTGATTAGCTTGCAGAGAGATACCAAGATCTTGAGCAACAAAATAGCAGCCCCAAAAATTTTTAGTGGATAAAAGGTTAGAATAGTAAGGCTTAAAATTTTTTTCTTTAACAGTTTTAATAATCAGATGATGGTCTATGCGAATATTGTTGAAAGAAGAGATATTCCTAGCAAGCCACAAGAACCACAAAATAAGGGAAGGAATCAAATTTTTGATATGAATTCTAGAATTAATAAACCAAGAATTAAGCATGGAATTAATGGACATATTAGCACTAAAATGCTTTAATTTGAAAATATCATCAAAATGAGTCAAAATTCTGATTGCAATAGGGCCAAAAATAAACACATGGTGTATATTCTCCACATGATAATAACATTGACATTTGGATTGTAAAATAAAACCTCTTTTAATTAAATTCTCATAAGTGGGAATGTATTTATACTTGATTCTCCAAATAAAAGTAGGGATAGAGGTAGGAACACTTTTATGCCAAATCATGGAAAAAACTTTAGTGATACAATTCTTAACTCTGAAAGTATTCCAAGCATCCTTTAATCTGAACATACCATTCTTAGAAAGATTATATAAAAAAACATCACCAAACTTAGAGTAATAGGAAGATGTAAGATTTGGTTAAAAATAGACTCAAGAAGAATTTCAACAGACTTATTATAAGCCCAACTATTTTCAATAATAAAAATATATCTTATCAACAAAAATTAAAAAATATTAAGAAGAGAGTCAATGGTATGAGCACCTAACTAGAATTTTGATGATAAAAAATATATGCTTGGATGTTCTAATTGTGTGTTAAGTATTTCAGGTGTAATGATTTGATGGATGTGAATGAAATTTACTTATGTGGAATTTACATTACAAAACTCAAGTTTAATCAAAATTTGAGCTGAAAGAACTCGAGATGGACCAAGATGGAGAGCTTGAAGATTTTTGTATTAATGTAGGAGTATGTTAGAGGTCGATTAATATTTACCTGCAAGGTTTAATTTTCTCATAATTTAAATATCATTTAAAATGATTTATATATTATAAATAAGGATAATAAGCTTAATTTATAAAACTATAAGATTCCTTTATTAAATTTTATATACTTTATTGTTATCAATTATAGAAAGATAATTAATCAGGCAAATTAAATGTAATAAGCTTTTATTGTAAAAATTTATTATGTATTCATTTTGAATTGAAATTGTTTCTTATAAATTTACTGATGTATAATTAATTTTATCTAAATTACATCATATTATTATATGAATATTTAATATATCTTTAAATATATGAAAATACACATAAGTTTTTATTTTGTTGAATATAGTATTATTTTGGTGGAAATGTGGCCTAATTTTTATTTCATTAGTGTCCATGGATTCTATAGATATAAATTAATAGGTTATATAGCCCATTTAGAGCTATATTGAATTTATAATAAATTTTTAAATATTATCTAATTTTAATATTATTTACTAGGTAGCAATTTTTGCCTTATTTTGAATGTAATTGAAGACTTTTTGACTTTTTCATGTGTCTAGTCATTTTATAACTGTTTAAAACTTATATTTCTTTAATATAAATTAATTATTTATCAAAATATAATATTATTAGTTCATAAGCTAATATTAGATTAATAGTTTTATTAAAATTTGGCTTTACTTACCCTTTCCCTTTAAATACCCTTCTTCCTCTTAATGTGAGAGACATCTAAAAGAGAAATTCTAGAATTTTCTCAATTCCTTGTCCTTCCTTACATGCTAAATCTTAAGAGAAGAAACTTTATTTTTCCTTCTAAGAGCTCTTTTCATTTGCAAGATCAAATTCTTGTTTGAAAAGCTTCAACGCACTAAATCATATAATATCTCTTAGAATTCTTGAGTTTAATTTATTTCTCTAAATATTTAATTACTATTTTTTTAGTTTTCATCATATGTTTTTCTTGAAAAATAATTATCATTTGGTGAAATACTAGTTGAGAATGTTATTTTAGTTTTTCCCTATAAATTTTTCTTGAAAATATTTATTATTTGGTAAAATACTAGTTGAGAATGTTATAGTAAGTTTTATTTTATATCACTTAAATCTATAAAGATGACAAAGCAAGTATTTTTATTTTCTTTTATGTGGCACAGATTTGCATTTCAAATCCAATTCATTTTTAAAAATATTATATGATTTGAAAAGTTATAGTTTAAATCAGTAAGAAAAATATTTCATTTAAAATATTATTCATATTTTTATCAAAACATAAATTTATTTTAAAGTGAGCGAATTTTATATTTCATTTACAAGTAGTGAGGTGGTTAAAATTTAATTGTAAGATCACCTGAAATATTTTTGACATTTTATTGCAAGATAATTTGAGCTTGTATTATTTACATCAAATTATATTTTTTTATTTTCTTGATCTAAGCCATTTGGCTTAGTGATCTTTAAATTATAATTAGATTAGATTGTACTCACCCGCGTAGGAGGGTACATAGGTTGTAAAGAACTTCTTTGGTTTAAAGAAGTGAAGTTTGCAAGGTAAACCTAGGATTAGTGGATTCTAGCCTGAGAGTTGGCTAGCGTGGATGTAGGTCAAATTGGAATCCTATTCGAACCATGTAAAAGTATTGTGCCTCTTATTTTCAATTCTTGCATTTATCTTTTTTATCGTTTTCATAAAAATTGTGTGATTACATATTCTTTTCCAAATAGCATTAAAATTACTTTAATTATCTTCTTTTAATAAAATTTTAAAAGTTAATATTAGATTAATAGTCATCCAACAATTGGTATCAGAGACTTGTCTCTTTTCATTTTTGCTTAACATCCTAGAGTAGATTTGCTTATAAACTATGGCACAAGGTTTTCCTATGGGTTCACTTCCTGAAGGATAATTCACTCATTGAACACAATTATTAGAAAATATTCATTTTGATTATTGGAAAAATAGAATTAGTACATTGTTAAGGAGACAAGACTCTTGTATGTGGCACATGCTTACGCACCAATATCATATACCCACTAAAGAAATTTATATAAATAAATTTGAAAAATCTTTTGATGAATGGATAACATTAGAGGGGAATTATATGAGTCAAATGCTAGGGCATGTAATACTTTGAATTGTACACTACTTCCAGATGATTACATGAAAATTTCCATGTTAAATTAAATAAAAGAAATTTGGGATAAATTAATTATAACTTATGAAGGTTCTAGTTAGGTTATAGATGATCACATAATTAGTCTTATTAATGAATATGAATTATTTCATTTGTTTTCTTCTAAGTCTATTTCTGATATGTATATGAGATTTATTAAAATAATTAATACAATACATTCTCTTGGAAGAACATATAAGAATCAAGACTTAGTCTATAAGATTCTTAGATACCTTCTGAAAGAATGGGATACTAAAATAACTAAAATTAGTGAGGCTAAAGATTTATCTACTTATCCACTTTTTCATGAAAGGGATAAGTTGGATAGCTCTTCTAAGAAAAAGAAAGAGAAAATTATAACCATTGCGTTATAGGTTGATGATAATGATGAACCTAGTTCATCAAGCTCTAATGAAGATAATAATGAGGTGGCCATTCTTTCAAGAAGACATGGAAGCTTACCAAGGAAGAAAAATCAAAAGTATAAAAAATCCTAAAATTATAAATTTTAGCCTATGAAATTTCCTGTAGGAGAAGAGATTATTTGATACCAATGTAAGAAGCCTATACATATTAGAGGAGATTATACAGATCTTATAGATTCAAAGAAAAAGGAGATGGATGTAGATAGAAAGAGTGATAAGAAAGAAAAGAAGTATTTCAAGAAGAAGAAGAAGGCTTTATGGGACAACCTAGATTTAGATGAATAAAGCTCATCATATGAAGATGTGAGCATTTGTCTTATGGCAAGAGGAGAATCTGATTGTGATTCTTAAGAGGTATATAATGATATATCTTATGAAGAATTAAATAAAGCTTTTGATGAGTTAGTTGTTGATTATAAACATTTGAAAAGAAAATATAATATTTTAGAAAAAAAGAATAAAAATTTAGATGTGGATTTTAATGATTTAAAAAATTAATGGGATGGTTTGAAAAATAAAAATAGTTCTTTATTAGATCATTCTTTACTTGTTTGTAAACTTGAAAGAGATAATATTCTATTAAAAGCAATATTAGATTTATACATGAAAACACAAGTTTGTTATATAGTTCTATCAAGTATAACATCAAATAAAAATTCTTCTTTTATTTCACACAGACACCATGCTAAGTCATATACAAACACTAATATTTGGTGCGATTATTATGATAGCAAAAGACATATCTCATTTGATTGCTATGCTCATAGATCACAAAATACTAAATAATCATCTTTTATATGGGTGCCAAAAAATACAAGCACTTCATATACCATACATAATAAATATCATACTACTAATTTAGAATATGGATCCAAAAATATTTGGGTTCCAAAAGTTATCATTTAATTTTCTTTTGTAGGAATGCCTTCAAAGTAACATGAATGATGGTATGTAGTACTTTGATAGTGGATGTTCAAGATGTATGATGGGTGATAAAGCAAAATTCTCTATATTAAAACATAACTTAATATCAATTAGTCAGTAATGTGATAATGGTTTATATGTTTGTCTCTATACGTTACATTGCATTTTTAGAAATAATAAAACTATTTTGCTTATTAGAAATAAACATAAAAATATTTATTTAATTTATTTATAAAACATAAATGATATTAATTTGAATTTACTTTGCCTGAAATCTATAAACGAAGATGCTTGGTTATGGCATAGAAGGCTATGTCATGCAAATATCCATACTTTAAATAAATTTCTAAACTCGATTTAGTAGTTGGTTTATCAAAAATTAATTTTCATTTTGATTCTATATGTGATGAATACAGTCATGATAAACATATAAAAAGTTTATTCAAGAGTAAAAATATAGTTTCTACGAGTAGGCCATTAGAATTACTACACATCGACTTATTTGGGCCAATTAACACAACTAGTTTAGGTGGTAAAAATGATGGATTTGTTATTATAGATGATTATTAAAGATACACTTGGGTATTATTCTTAGCTAATAAAAAAAATACATTTGATAATTTTATAAAATTTGCAAGTATATTCAAACAGAAAAAGGTTATTTAATTCATAGAATTCAAACAGATCATGGTGGAGTACTTGAAAATAAATAATTTGAAAATTATTGTGATTAAAATGGAATCAGAGATAATCTTTTAGCTCCAAGGACTCCTTAACAAAATGGTATAGTTAAAAGAAAGAATTGTACTTTGGTAAAATTATCAAGATTAATATTAGATTAATATTAATTTTTAAAGTATTTTTGGGTAGATGCAATAAACATTGGATGTTATTTTACAAATAGATTTTACTTAAGACTTATTCTTAAAAAGACCCTTTATGAAATGTTTTTAGAAAGAAACCTAAGATTAGTCATTTACGTATTATTGGATATAAGTGTTTTATTTTAAATAATGATAAGGATCCTTTAGGTAAATTTGATAGTAAGTCTGATGATGGTATATTCTTAGGATATTTAATTTTTCGAAAATCTTTTAGAGTTTTTAATTAGGGAAAATTAATTGTTGAAAAATCTGACCATATAATTTTTGATGAAAATTCTATAGATTTAATTATAAATGATTTGAATGATTATGATATTGAGAATATAAAGAAAATAAATTTGGAGGAAAAGGAGAATGATTCATTACTTAAAGAATGGAGATATAATAGAAATCACCCAAAAGAATTAATAATTGCGATCCTTCTTAAGGTTTTACGACTAGGAGAAACTTAAGGGATGAGGTAGAACATTCTGCATTTCTATTAGAAATTAAACCTAAAAATATAGGTGAAGTTGAAAGTTTGATTGGGATGTTAAGCCCTTATGAACTAGTCTCGAGGCTAACCAAGAGGGAGGGGGGGGGTGAATTTGTAGTTTTAAAAATTCGAGAGCAAAACAATGATTTAGGAAATCTTTTTTAATGTTTTAAAACTTTTATAGTTATGCGATTATGTGTAGATATTCAACGATAACAGAATAATAATCACAATCACACAATCATCAACAGAAAAGTAAATGTGAAAAATAATAAGAAAGAACACACCATATTTTATTGTAGTTTGGTCAACTTAACCTACGTCCACTACCCGAAGCCTCCCCTCCGGGTTTTGCACTAACACTAAGTGACTCTCCTTTTGCTCCCACAGTAAGGTGGAGAAGCCTGTATAAAAACTCATTTCCACCAAACTGGTGAGGCAGAGAACTTGAACTCCTTTCGCTTCCTCTTGAAGCAGGCAGAGAACCTAGAATCCTTTTGCTTAATCCTGAAGCAGGCAGAGAATCTGGACTCCTTTCACTTACTCCTGAAGTAGGTAGAGAATCCAGATCTTCTTGTGAATGATCCTCCCACAGAGACACGGACAAGATAAGAGACGACGAACGGAGAAGACGACTCATATCCTTACTTGGAGAAACCTTTGTGAATCCCTCAAAAAGTCCCCCTCACAAGATCCTCTCTCTCTCTCTCCCAAGCTCTCTCTCTCTTTCTCTCAAATTTTTCTCTGGAAAGGAAAGCGGCAAAAGATTTTTTTGTTGGAAGAAAAAGATCTTTTAAAGGAGGGCTCATAAATTGCCCTAAATCTCAACTGGTCATCAAATATCGACCATGATGATTGGCAGATCATCTTGTACTGTCAGTATAAAAAATCATGTTTCAGCCTGGATGATATGGTTTCTCTAGACGATTAGAAGAAAAGTTTGTTGAAATCCAGGATCCCGAGCACTTAATTTTGATGGTGACAACTAATACTTACTGAGTACATATAGACTTCCGTTTGATTAAAAATGTTTAATCTTTGTATATGAGGACTAACATTTCAGGTCAGATGCACACTGCGAAAGATTGCTGGAGACTCAAATTGGGTAGAATAGGATGTTGAAGAGTCTGTAATTTTTATTTCTTTATTTTTTCTTTTTGAGTCTGCCACAGAAGCATGCATGTGAAAGGAGCAATAATACACACACACAGGGGGAGATTTTTCTTTTAAAATGATTAATTTTTTTAAACACATCGTACTGTATGATCTTGGATCGTACTGTACGATTAATTAAAATACTCAAGCTAACGGCTAATTTTCTAATGATTAAGTTTACAAACTTATCGTACTGTACAATCCATATCATACTGTATGATAATATGTAATTGTGAAACCCTAGCCGCCAGAATAAGTTTGGTAAGTTTTCAAATTTGATTTTCTGAACTGATCGTACTGTACGATACTATTCGTACTGTACGATTAATTAAAACTTGCCAAAATTATCTCCCTAATCAGGAAATAAACGTTGGTTTCTAATTAATATGTCGATCATACTGTACGATCGTATATCGTACTGTACGACTGACAGAGACGATTTTCTTCATCCCAGCGATCGTACCAGACGATCCCAAGAAATTTTGAACTGATCGTACTGGACGATATTCCTATCGTACAGGACGATATCATGAAAAATACTATTCGTACTGTACGATTCAATGAGTGCTGGACGACTGACAGAGACGAGTTCTTTCATCCCGAGGTTCGTCCCACAGTTCGTCCCGTACGAACAGTACGAATCAATAGTATCGTACTGTACGATCTACATATCGTACTGTACGATATGAATAAAATTCGATACCTGTTCGTCTGTACTCGTACTGGACGGAGCTGTAATTGAACTGATCGTACTGTACGATTATAAATCGTACTGTACGAACAGAAACGCAAAAGTTGAAACTTTTAGGGTTTTCTGAAGCCTGATATAAAAAACAACTTATAATTTTTCTTTAGAGGTTGTTGATCAATCCTTTGCTGTGAGAGGCTTGGAGGAAGAAGGGATTCGTAGAGAGAAGTTTTTGGAGAGATCTAGAGCTTGAGAGAGGAAGGTGAAGGTGAGCTTGAGCGTGAGGGAGAAGTAGTGTGAGGGGATCACACGGTGGCTCCAAGCTAGCTGCATGCTTTGCTCCTCTTGTGGCTTTGGAAGCTTCAAGAATGTTCTCGAGGGAAGAGTCACTTCAACATCAACATTGCCAAGGTACTTTGCCATCTCCAGGAGGGAGAAAAAGGAGAAGGTCCGCTGCCGTCACCAAGAGGGTGACATAGCGTTTGGTATTCCGCCGCACCGAGGGAGGTGAAAGTGAGTATTATAAAGGCTTCTCCGCCTTGCTGTGGGGGCAAAAGGAGAGTCAACTTTTATTAGTGCAAATCCCGGAGTAGAGGACTCCGGGGAGTGGACGTAGGTCAAGTGACCGAACCACTATAAAAATCTCTGGTGTGTTTTTTCCTGTTTACCGTACTTTATTTTTCACGCTTTAAATTTGTGCATTTTTAATTGCTTGGTGAAAAATCGGTATTTAAATATTATAGTGTAAAATCCAAAATTGAACTATCAATTTTGTAGTTGTGAACGTTATATTTGCTTCCGCACGTTAGTCGTTAAATTATGTTTTGAAAATACAAAAAAAAAATTAGAACTCTTGTGTAGGGTTAAATTTTTAAAATACCAATTCACCCCCCCTCTTGGCGCATCTTGTACTTTCAAAGTTTATTCAGATCATCCCCTATGATTTTGCGATCGTTCGGGACGATTAGTATAAATCAAAATTTTCATCCAAAGAATAGTTTTGTTCATCCAGGGCAACTTATGCTAGATGATCTCATAATGATTTGATCATCTAGGATGATATCTCTATCATCCTGAAAGATTAATTCAAAAATAGCCAAAATCGTCCTTAGCATCATGCTGATCGGACTGCACAAAATATGCTGTATGATTTTAAATGACTTGATCGTCTAGGCTAATATTTCTATTATCTTGTATGATTAGTTTAATACCAGGCATATCGTACAGAGGATAGTTCTGTTCGGCCAGCTGAATTACTCTGGATGGTTAGGATTTTGTATGTATCTTCCGGTATGATATTGTGATCGTCTGGGATGATATGATCGTATCAATCAGACATTAATTTCTTTCCTTAATTGCCAGACTAATTTAGGCATAATTGTAAAGGATCGTCCGGAATGATACACGTATCGTTCGGGACAAACAGACTAAATCGCTAAAAATAAAAACTTGCCTAACTTAATCTAGGGGCTGAGAATTTCTGATTTAAGCCTATCTTCTTGTACGATTAGAGGATTATCCAGGACGATCTGCTTAATCAGACTAACTTAACTTGGTCACCCTAAGTAAGGTTTTTATTTTCACCGGGTTGTCCATTACGATGTGAATATCGTCCAGGATGATCAAAATAAAAAAATGAACAGAATCTCTAATTCACTAAAACTCTCCATCTGAGTGTGTGTGTGCAAGGTTACTTAGCTAGGGGATCAATTACATTACATTTGACTCAAGAAAGGGAAAAAAATACATTTAAACACACGCTGACCCGATCTTGAGTTTGCTTGAGTTGTATTTTATCATTTACACTTGAAATGTTAGCCAATTAAAAATTGAACAATAAAATGATTGTTATCATCAAAACTATAATCCTGAAACCCATATTTGCAACAATCTCCCCCTTTTTGATGATGGCAAATATTTTTTTATTAGTTTCAAATCAACTAGATTATAATAATTAAATCACAGGTGAGAGAAGATAAATTTTACTAATCATAGATAATCAGTGATAACATTCAATATAACAAACGAAACTACTACAACACAAAAATAACTCCCCCTTTTGACATCACAAAAAGGAGGAACAGAAAAGATAAAAACAACAGCGAAAATAATAATTTTGTTTTTTTTTTTTAGATCAGCTCCAGTAAAACAAAATTTTTCCTGATTTTCAATTCAAAAGCCAACAAGAAGAAAATCGACAACACTGAAATCCAGAAAAGTTGAAAAATCAACTATCGTAACTCCTACCTCGGACACCTTACAGGTTCAAATTTCTTTCAAATAAAAGTCTAATTCAGAAGAAAAAAAATTAGATTCGAAAAGAGATCCTTTCAAGCCTCATTTTAGAGAAATATTTGATATAATAGTATTACAAAGTAAGGAATCTGAAATCATAATTTTTTGTCTCAAGATTTTGAAAGTATTAAGTGGGGCATGAATTTTTCAAAGACATTTAAAGATCTGAAAGGGAAGAAAGCTTATTTCTTTATGGGCTCATTTTGTGCCTCTTTTTCAATTTGTTTGGCACTTTGCGCATCTTTTAATTTTTATACACTTTGTATATCTTTCAGTTTGGTGATATTTCGCATCTTTTAAGCTTTGGGCTCATTTTGTGCCTCTTTTTCAATTTGTTTGGTGCACTGCACATCTTTTGTAAGCTTGCTTCCTTTCATAATCGTTAAAAAATCTCAGCTATAAAATTACCTTCCAGACATAAGAGATGACAAAACTCACTCTCTATAGTAAAGAAGAGTAATTCACAAAACAAAAATCATACATCATATGATAAGTGCAATGACTTGATTAGGAAAAATATAACAATGATTCAAATCTTTGAAAATACAATTCATATGAGGTAGATTACTGTAAGAAGAAAATAGATCTCTATTTCAAAAACCAACTTTTTAATTTTGAAGAAAATTTTTATCCAAAAGAAACAATACACCATTAAAGGAGTTAGAGGAAGAGAAATAATCACCATTGTTTCTTCCCTTTAACAGATCCAGAGGAGTCAATCACTGCTTACAAGCTTTCAAATAAAAATAAGGCAAAACTCTTGGTTAGAAATCTAGTTTATCAGCAGTAGTGAGCAGTGATTGGATTTTGAAGTGAGTAATCAGCAAACAAAATAAAAAGGAAGAAAAACAGACACACAAAAATCAGTAAATGAAAACCAACAAATAAAAATCAGCAAAAAATAATCAAATCTGATAAGCAAATCAAATAACTAAAATCAGCAGGAAAAGTAAAATTCTAAAGTAAAATAGACAATTAAAACAAACAAAAACTAAAAGCAAAATGATGAAAATAGAAAAACATCAGAAGTCAGTAATCATCAGATTCATGCATTTATGTCAATCACACCCAATCTGGTCCCCAAAATGCTGAATGAGTCAAAGGCCAATGGTTTACTAAAGATGTCAGCCAGTTGATTTTCAGTTGCTACATGATGTAGCTCAATGTCCCCTTTTGTAATATGGTCCCTAGTGAAGTGATGACTTATATCAATGTGTTTGGTTCTAGAATATTGGATGGAATTCTTAGAAAAGCAGATTGCACTAGTGTTATCACAAAGAACTGAAATTGTGCCAACAGGTAATCATAAATCTAAAACTTGTTGCTTCAACCAAAGGACTTGGGCCACATAACTTCTTAAGGCAATGTACTCCGCTTCAACAGTGGAAAGTGCAACTGAATTCTATTTTCTACTGGACCAGGAGACTAAAGAATATCCTATGAATTGGTAAGTTCCTGAAGTGCTCTTTCTTTCCACCCTACACCCTATAAAATGAGAATCTGAATATCCAATACTCTCAAAAGAAGTGATATGCCTAGGATACCAGATTCCAAGGTTTGGGGTCCCTAAGAGATATCAAAGGATTCTCTTAACAGCAGTAAGGTGGGACTCTTTAGGATCAGCTTAAAACCTAGCACAAAGATAAACTCTAAACTTAATATCAGGTAGGCTAGAATTCAGGTAAAGTAGTAATCCAATTATTCCCCTAAACATCTTCTGCTCAACAGATTTTCTATTTGAATCCTTATCTAACTAAACAGTGGAACTCATGGGGTATTCATTGGCTTAGCTTTGTCCATTTCATATTTCTTTATGATGTCCTTAGTGTATTTTAATTGACTTAGAAAAGTTCTATCATCCATTTACTTTATGCTAAACCCCAAAAAGTAAGATAATTCTCCCATCATACTCATCTCAAACTCCTTACTCATTGTCCTTAAAAAATCATCACATAATTTTTTATCAGAAGATCAAAAAAGTATATCATCAATATAGATCTGGATAATGAGCAGATCGTCTCCTACTTTCCTAAGGGTGGTATCTACGCGCTCCTTAACAAACTCTCTTTCTAGTAGGAATGTGCTAAGTCTCTCATACCAAGCTCTAGGTTCCTATTTCAATCCATATAAGGCATTTTTTAATTTGTAAACATGATTTGGATATTGGAAACTCTCAAAACTTAGGGGTTGCTCTACAAAGATATCCTCTTTTATTACCCCATTTAAAAAGGCACTCTTGATATCCATTTAAAATAGTTTAAATCCCTTATAACAGGCAAAGGCTAGTAGCACCCTAATGGCTTTCAATCTTGCTACATGGGTAAAGGTCTCCTCAAAATCAATCCCTTCAATTTAATTGTACCCCTTAGCCACCAATCTTGCTTTATTCCTAACCACTACACCAGAATCATTCATCTTATTCTTAGAGACCCACTTGGTTCCCACTACACTTTGATTCCTAGGTCTTTCTACTAACTCTCAAACATCATTCCTTACAAATTGATTCAATTCCTTTGCATAACTAAGATCCAAAACTCATTAGAAAGTGCTTGATTGATATTGGTGGGTTCAGTCATTGAGATAAATACAGAATGGTTTACTTCCTTCTTAAGTCTATGCCTAGTTCTAACACCTTCAGAAGGATCTTCTAAGATCAGTTCTTTAGGATGACTCGAAGCATATCTCCAATCTCTAGGAAAAGTGTTTTCAGGTTCTACCCTTTCCTTCAGATTTACATTTTTAACTCCTTGGGTAATATCTCCTACATCTTCTTCTTCCTCAACTCTAGTCTCATTAAGATCAGATTCATCAAACACCACATGAGTTGTCTTCTCCACCTCCAAAGTCCTCTTATTAAATGCCTTAAAGGATTTCCCCACAGTAGGATAGCCTAAGAATACTCCTTCATTAGATTTGGGGTTAAATTTTCCTAAGGATGATTTTCCATTATTCAGAATGAAAACCCACATCCAAAGACATGGAGGTGGGACAGGTTTGGAGTTCTACCCTTAATGATCTCATAAGGTGTCTTATTTAGATTCGATCTAACATTCACCCTATTTAGCACATAACAGACAGTGTTCACAGCTTCAGCCCAAAATTATTTTGGAAGTGAATACTCAACAAGCATGGATCTAGCGGCTTCCTCTAAGGTCCTGTTCTTTCTTTCAGCTACCCCATTTTACTGTGAGGTACTAGGAGCTAAAAAGTTATGGCTAATCCCTTTCTCCTCACAGAATGTTACAAATCTCACATCTCAAAACTCTCCACCATGATAACTATGAATAGTCAAGATCTCATAACCTAACTTCCTCTGAATCCAAGTGGACAAAGACTTAAATTCATCAAATGACTCAGATCTATGTGACAGAAATTTAATCCAAGTGAACCTCGAGTAATCATCGACAATCACAAATCCATAGACTTTCCCCCCTAAGCTGGCAGTGCTAATGGGTCTAAATAAATCCATGTGAAGGACTTCTAAAGGTCTAGAGGTGTTGATGTCCTTAATTGAGTGGAAAGAGGAGTAGACTTGCTTCCCTAATTGATTGGCAACTCACAGGCTGTCCTTAGTGAACTTAAGCTTGGGGACACCTCTAACTAAGTCCTTTTGGGTGACTCTCCTAAGGGTTTTTATACTGGCATGACATAATCTCCTGTGCCACAACCAAGACACATCAGCAGCAGTTTTTAAGCAAATTGAAACATCAGTTTTAAAGCAGCTTACATCCAGCATATAGACATTTTTGATCCTTTGTCCCTACAAAACAATTTTGTCATTTAAGCTTATAATGCAGTAAGTGGGAAGGAACTTGATGTTGTATCCTTTTGTCACAAAGTTGACTGATACTCAACAAGTTATGTTTCAATCCATCTACAAGTAAAATATTGTCACTAATGAAATTTTTTGAATCACCAATTATACATGCTCCTACCACCCTCCTTGTGTTGTTGTCTCCAAGTGTAACCTTGCCTCCAGCTCTGTTCTCCAACGAAATGAACTAATTTGGATCTCTCGTCATATATCTTGAATATCCGTTGTTCAGGTACCACATGCTCTCATGAGGCCTTTTGTGAGAGTACACCTACAAAATTATCAAACGTCAGATTTAGTAACCTAAACAGGTTTGGGTTCCTTCTTATGAAAAGAAGTATGCAATGCATGTGTGCTGTGCTATGAAATATGCAATTTAGGTCTCCACACCCAATGTGTACTTTAGTGAACACTGTAGGTGTGAGAGATATGTCTAAGCATGCCACAAGAAAAGCATTTAATACCAGGAAAAGTGTTAACTAATCTACATGGGTGATTGTGCCTCTTCCTAGGTTTGAATGAAATATGCTTTGATAATTTTGAAACAGATTATTCAAAAGGTGGATGTGCATAAAATTGTGCAAAAGTATGAGGTGTTTTATTTTTCTCAAAAGCATAAATTTTTACTCATAGAAATTCATTCTCCCTTTCAAGACTTATAATTTCAAATTTTAATGCACCCTTACTACTCTCTAAGTCACATGCCATGGTGTCTAATTCTTTAAAAGCTCTTTTTAAATCAACATGTGAGGTTTTTAATAGATCATGCTCAGTAATCAAATCAGAATGCTTTTTATTTAATTCATCAAATTCATCAAGTAGTGACATGTGATTGCAATCAAGAGTAGAATGATCTTTAATCAAAATTACATGCTCTTTTTGTAAATTTAGAAATTTTAATTTCAAACTAGCATGAGTTTTCTTGAATTTCCTATAGGATGAATGACTTTTCACAGGAACATCTAGCAATTGATCATAGGTTAGCTTGCATACCTCTTCTTGATAAGACTGACCAGGATGATCATCAGCCATCAGACACAAGTTTGTAGTCTCCTCTTCAGCTTCAGTTACAGAGGAGTTAGATGCAGAATCGGCCCAAAATGTTTTTTAGATCCGCTTCTTATCCTTCCTGAACTTGTGTTTTGCCTCACCCTTCTCCTTGCTTGGGTGAGCTTTAAGTGTAGGACAATCAGCCTTTGTATATCCAGGCTTCCTGCATTCAAAGCAAACAGTATTAGATGAAACTTTAAAATTTTTGCTACTCTTACCTTTGTTCCATTTCTGAAAGTTATTATGTTTTTTCCTTAGAAAGCTTTTGAATTTCCTAGTGATTAAGGCAACATCATCGCTATCAAACTCGAAAGAGTCAGTGTCAGTATTGTTGACCTTCAGTGCCATAGTTTTCTCCCTATTCTTCTAACCTGCATCAATCTGTCTTTGGTTTACCCCTTGCTCGTAAGCAATGAGCAACCCAAGTAAGTTTTCAATAGAATAAGTGTTCAAATCTTTGGATTCAGTAATTGCAGTTATCTTGGCATCAAAAGAAGAAGGCAAACATCTCAGAATTTTGTTCACTTTTTCATAGTTGGTAAGTTCTCTTCCTAAAGCATGTAAAGAAGTGACAATCTAAGTGAACCTAGTATACATTTTAGAAATCGATTCACTAGGTTTCATGAGAAAGAGTTCATAGTCGTGAAGTAAGATGTTCAATCTTGATTGCTTAACCTCAGATATACCTTCATAAGTAATGCATAATCTTCCCAGATTTATTTACTAGTCATACAAGTGGAAACATGTATGTCATCTTTAGATTTCAAAGCACAGGAAAAATAGTTCAAACATTTTGCATTTAGTTGGGCTAAGTCCCGATCATCAAGAGTCCATTCAGTGAAAGGTAGTTCAGTTTTAATATTATTAACCATTCTAAAAGTTGCTTCATAACCATCCTTAACAAGCATCCACATGTGATAATTTATAGATTGAAGAAAAGTGGACATGTGAGTTTTCCAAAAATTGAAAGGTATGTTATCAAATAATGGTGGTCGTGTAATTGAATAACCTTCAACAGTATTACGATTACCAAAGTTAGCCTTGGATAAAAATTCAAAAGTTTTTAAACTTAATTTTTGAATCCCACTTTGATACCAATTAAAAGTTTGATAGGGTTGTTAAGCCCTTATGAACTAGTCCCAAGGCTAACCAAGAGGGGGAGGGGGTGAATCTATAGTTTTAAAAATTTGAGAGCAAAATAATGATTTAGAAAATCTTTTTGAATATTTTAAAACTTTTACAGGTATGCGATGATGTGAAGATATTCAACAATAACAAAATAATAATCACAATTACATAATCATCAATAGAAAAGTAAATGCGAAAAATAATCAAAAAGAACACACCAGATTTTATAGAATTGGTTTGGTCAACTTAACCTACATCCACTCCCCGGAGTCTCCCCTCCAGGTATTGCACTAACACTAAGTGACCCTCCTTCTTCTCCCACAGAAAGGTGGAGAAGCCTATACAAAAACTC
This sequence comes from Dendrobium chrysotoxum, assembly GCA_019925795.1. Lineage (NCBI taxonomy): Eukaryota > Viridiplantae > Streptophyta > Magnoliopsida > Asparagales > Orchidaceae > Dendrobium > Dendrobium chrysotoxum. Next base: position 43,110,762 of record CM034300.1, on the reverse strand, counting down.
CTTTCCACCAACCCGGTGAGGCAGAGAACCTAAACTCTTTTTACTTCCTCTTAAAGTAAGCAGAGAACCTAGACTCCTTTTGCATCCTCCTGAAGCAGGCAGAGAACCTGGACTCCTTTCGCTTCCTCCTGAAGTAGACACGAAACCTGGATCATCTTGTGAATGATCCTCCCATAGTGACACCGACAAGATAAGAGACGACGAACGGAGAAAATGACTCAGATCCTTGCTTGGAGAAACCTTTATAAATTCCTTACAAACCCCCCCACATAAGATCCTCTCTCTCTCTCAAGCTCTCTCTCTCTCTCACAAGGTTTTCTCTGGAAAGGAAAATGGCAAAAGATTTTTCTTATTGGAAGAAAAAGTTCTTTTAAAGGAGGGCTCAAAAATTGCCCTCAATCTCAATTGGTCATCAAATATCATCCAGGATGAATTATGGATCATCCTATACGATTAGTGTAAAAACTCATATTTTAGCCTAGATGATCTAGTTTCTCTGGACGATTAGAAGAAAAGTTTGTTCAGATCATCCCGTAGGATTCTGCGATCGACCGGGATGATTAGTGTAAATCAGGAATTCCATCTATACAATAGTTCTGTTCGTCCAGGGCAACTTATGCTAGATGATCTCATAATGACTTGATCGTCTAGGATGATATTTCTATTGTCTTCTATGATTAGTTCAAAAATAGCCAAAATCATCTTAAGCATCATGCGGATCGGACTGCTTAAAATTTGCTGTATGATTTAAAATGACTTGATCGTTCAGGATGATATTTCTATCATCCCGTATGATTAGTTCAAAACTTGGCATATCATATAGAGGATAGTTCTGTTCAGCCAGCTGAATTGCTCTAGACGATCAGGATTTCGTATATATCATCCCGTTCGATATTGCAATCATCCTGGATGATATGGTCTTATCAATGAGACATTAATTACTTTTCTTAATTACCAGACTAATTTAGGCATAATTATAAAGGATCAACTGGGACGATTAGACCAAATCTCTAAAAATATAAACTTACCTAACTTAATCTGGTGGCTGAGAATTTTTGATTTGAGCCTATCATCTTGTATGATCAGAGGGTCATCTAGGATGATCTGCTTAATCAGACCGACTTAACTTAGTCACCCTAATTAGGGTTTCTATTTTCACAGGATTATTCAGGACGATGTGAATATCATCTAGGACGATCAGAATAAAAAAATGAATAGAAACTCTAATTCACTAAAACTCTCCCCCTGAGTGCGTATGTGTAAGGTTACTTAGCTAGGAGATCAATTACATTACATTTGACTTAAGATAGGGAAAAAAATACATTTAAACACACGTTGACCCGATCTTGAGTTTTCTTGAGTTACATTTGATTGTTTGCACCTGAAATGTTAGCCAATTAAAAATAGAACACATAAATGTTTATTATCATTAAAACTATAATCCTGAAACCCAGATTTGCAACATAAGCTTTACAAGATAATTTTTGGCTAATTATTATAGAAGAGGAACTTAACCGATTTGTAAGAAATGATATTTGGGAGTTAGTCACAAGACCATATGATCAAAATATAATTGGAAGGTCTTTAAAAATAAGCTAGATAACTCTAGAAGTATTATTAAAAATAAAGCTAGATTAGTTGCACAAGGGTACACACAAATAGAAGGAATAAATATTAAATAATCCTTTGCACCCATAGCAAGATTAGAGGCCATTAGATTTCTCCTTGCCTTTGCTTATTTTAAGGATTTTAAACTTTTTCAAATAGATGTTAAAATTGCATTTTTGAATGGGCATATTGATCAAAATATATTTGTATAATAACCATCAGTTATTGAAAGAATTTTCTTAATTATGTGTATAAATTAAAAAAAGTATTATATGGTTTAAAATAGGATCCAAATGCTTGGTATGATAGATTAAGTAACTTTTTAATTGAAAATAATTTTAGAAAAGGTAAGGTAGATACAACTCCTTTTATGAAAAAATATTGAAGATGATTTGATTACTATATAGAATTATGTTGATGATATATTATTTGGATGTACAAATAAATATTTATGCCATGATTATTCCTCATTAATATCAAAGAAATTTGAATTGAGTATGATTGGAGAACTTACCTTTTTGTTTGGACTTCAAATAAAATAATTAGAGTATGGCACATTCATATGTCAAACCAAGTACATTAAGAAAAGTTTGATATGAATTGATTCAAATTGAGTAAACTTCTATAAGCCCATCAACTAGACTTTATTTGGATGAATCAAGAAAATAAATAGACCAAAAGCTTTATAGGATTATGAGATGTTCACTTTTGCATCTTACTACTAGTAAGCTTGATATTATATTTGTTGTATATTTTTATGCAAGATTTTAAGCAAATCCTAAGGAATCACACTTAAGAGTAGTTAAGAAAGGAATCACACTTAATAGCAGTTAAGAGAATATTTCAATTTTTTTATAGGAACTCATAAGTTAGGCTTATGGTATCCCAAAAATTTATTATCAAATAATTTAGTTGCATATCATGATGCAGATTACACTAGTTGTAAAGTTGATAGAAAAAGTACATCTGGAACATGTTTATTTTTAAAATCATCACTTATTTCTTGGTCTTTTAGAAAATAAAATTTTGTTGCTTTATCCACTGCTGAAGCAAAGCATATAGCTTTAGGTAAGTGTGTTGCTCAAGTTTTATGGCTAAAGAAACAATTAGAAGATTTTGAAATTAATCTTAAAAATATTCCTATTAAATGTGATAACACAAGTGTTATTAGTTTAAAAAAAATGCTATATAATAATCATGAACTAAGCACATAGAGATTAGATATTACTTTATTAGAGATCATGTTAATAAAGGTGATGTGGATATAGATTTTATAAACACATATTCTGAAACAGCTGATATTTTTATAAAACCTTTAGCTGAAGAGAGATTGTGTATATTTAGATGTATACTTGGGAAGCTAGACCCTAATATTTAAATTTCTTATATAATTTTATTATTCCTTTTTATGTTGTCAAAGGATGAGAAGAATTATATATGTTGGTCATAATTCTTTTTTACATACATATATTTAATGGGAGAATATTTTTCTTAACAAATTAGCATTCAAAAATATTTTTAAATTATTATATATATTTTTCTAATACTTAAAGGTTATGATAAATGGTCAATTTGCACGTTTTTTATGACTATACCCAACATAAGTTTGTTATCATCTAAAAGGGAGAGACCTTTGATATTATCTACCTTATGACTAATTCTAAAGATTTTGATAATAACAAATATATGCTTGGATGTTCTAATTTGTGTGTTAAGTGTTTCAGGTGTAATAATTTGATGGATGTGTATGATATTTACTTATATAGAATTTACATTACACAACTCAAGTTTAATCAAAATTTGAGCTGAAAGAATTCAAGATGGACTAAGATGGAAAGCTTGGAGATTTTTATATTAATGTATGAGTATGTTAGAGGTCCATTAATATTTACTTGCATGGTTTGATTTGCTCATAATTTAAATATCTATTAGAATGATTTACATATCATTAATTAAGGATAATAAGTTTAATTTAGAAATTTATAAGATTCCTTAATGCAATTTTATATGCTTCATTGTTATCAATTATGGAAAGATAATTAATCAGCGAAACTGAATGTAATATGCTTACGTAGTAAAAATTTATTACTTGTTCATTTTGAATTGAACTTTTTTCTTATAAATTTACTGATGTATAATTATATTTATCTAAATTATATCATATTATTATCTGAATATTTAATATATCTTTAAATATATAAAAATATGCATATGTTTTTATTTTATTGAATATGGTATTATTTTGATGGAAAATTGGCTTAATTTTTATTTCATTAGATTCCTTGGATTCTGTTGATATAAATTGATAGATTATACTACCCACTTAGAGTTATATTGAATTTATAATGAATTTTTAAATATTATATGATTTTAATATTATTTGATCGGTAGCCATTTTTTCCTTATTTTGGATGTATATGAAAACTTTTTTACTTTTTCATGTGTCTAGCCATTTTATAGCCATTTGAAACTTATATTTATTTAATATAAATTAATTATTTATCAAATATAATATTCTTAGTTTACAAGTTAATATTTGATTAATCGTTTTATTCAAATTTGACTTTACTTATCCTTTCCCTTTAAATACCCCTCATCCTCTTAATGTGAGGGCCATTCAAAAGAGAAACTTTAGTATTTTCTCCATTCCTTTTCCCTTTCTTAAATGCTAAATCTTGAGAGGATAAACTTTGATTTTTATTCTAAGAGCTCTTTTTATTTGCGAGGTAAAATTCTTGGTTGGAAAGCTTTAACACACTAAATCGTGTAACATCTCTTGGAGTTCTTGAGCTACATTTCTTTCTCTAAATATTTATTACTGTTATTTTAGTTTTCACCATATGTTATTCTGGAAAATACTTATCATTTGGTGAATAACTAGTATAGAATGTTATTTTAGTTTTTTACCATAAATTTTTCTTGAAAATGTTTATGTTTTGGTGAAATACTAATTTAGAATGTTTTATTAAGTTTTCTATGTTAAAGCATTAAAATCTATAAATATAATATAGCAAGTATTTTAATTTTCTTTTAAGTGGCATAGATTTGCATTTGAAATGTAATTCATTTTTAAAAGTATTATATGTTTTAAAGAGTTATAGTTTAAATCATTAAGAAAAATATTTTCATTTATAATATTATTCATATTTTTATCAAAATTTAAATTTATGTTAATGTGAGAAAATTTTATATTTCATTTGCAAGTAGCGAGGTGATTAAAATTAAATTGTAAGATCACCTTAAATATTTTGATCATTTTAATGCAAGATAATTTGAGCTTATATTATTTACATCAAATTATATTTTTCATTTTCTTGAACTAAGTCGTTTGGCTTAGTTAAGTTTAAATTATAACTAGATTGGATTGTACTCGCTCGGTAGGAGAGTACTTAGGTTGTAAAGAACTTCTGTACTTTAAAGAATTATGGTTTGCATGGCAAACCTGGGATTAGTGGATTCTAGCCTGAGAGTTGGCTAGCATGAACGTAGGTCATATCGGAATCTGGGCAAAAACCACTTAAAATATTGTGTCTCTTATTTTCATTTCTTCCATCTATTTTCCTTTATAATTTTATAAAAATTGTGCAATTACTTATACTTTTCCAAATTGCATTAAAATTATTTTAATTTACTTCTTTTTATAAAAATTTAAAAAACCCAATTCACCCCTTCTCTTTGGGTGTCATAGTCATCCAACACTTAGCAGACACAAACTTAGCCCAAAGACTAAGTTTAGAATGAAAGTTAAACCACAACTTGATAGCAAATACATAGGATAAATCATACATATTTTTACAACCCAAGGCACGTTCCTCCAAATCCCCCGAGCAGTTAATTAAAGAAGACCAAAGGATTTTAGAGTTGTTGGTACCTTTCCAATAAAACATATTAAACAATTTTTCCAACATGTTACAAACAGCATGAGTAGAATGCAAATTTTGAAAGATATAAACAGGTAAGGAGCATAAAACACTTTTAATAAGAATTGATCTCCCACCAAAACTTAAAAATTTAGAATCACAAGAATTAAGCTTTTTTTTCACAGAAGTAAAGAGATCCCATCAAAAAGAATAGTTTTCTTTCTACCTTCGTAAAGGGGAACCCCTAAATATAATAGGTAAAGAGCCTTACAAAAAGCCAGTAATACCTTTTATAGAAATAATCAAGAGGAACTTTGTTAGACACAATGAAGCAGCTTTTACTTTTGTTAAGGAAACAATCACTCAAAATTTCAAAATTGTGTAAAAATCTCTAAGCATATTAACCATCTTTAAAGAGCCATTCGTAAAAATAATAACATCATCAGCAATCAATAAATGAGAGATTGGCAAACCTCCCATAGTTTTTTAATTAAGGTTAGCATCATTTTCAAATTGATTGGCAAGGCCTCTAGATAAGTAGTCAGTGGCAACAATTAGAAGGACATAAGACATAGAATCACCTTGTCTTAAACAATTAGAAAATTTGAAAAAACCAATTCTTTTTCCATTAATAATAAATGAAAAAAAGAATCCTTCGACGTAATTTTTGTTAAGGTTAATAAAAATCAAAATAAAACCAAATAATTGCAAAATGTTGTCGAGAAAATTCCAGTTGATGTTATCATATGCTTTGGTGATATCTAAATTCAGAATAATGTTTCCACCTCTAACCCTAACATCAAGGTCATATAGAATCTTCTGAGAAAGTAAAATGTTATCTAAAATAGTTTTACCCTTGACAAAACTAATTTGGTTAGGAGAAATGATTTTAGAATGAAGAGGAGATAACCTATTCATGAGAATTTTAGAAATCAAGTTACTAAAAAGTATAAAGATTTACTGGCCTCAGATCATCCCAATTATTAATATCATTCTTTTTAGGAATAAGCATAGTTATAGTGGAATAAAAAAAATATAGGAATAGTGTTACCAGTAAAGAAATCTAATAAAACACCATAAAGATCATGACTTAAAATATCCGAAGCCTTTTGAAAAAACTTAGTGGTAAAACCATCTAGACCAACCACAATGTCAAAATTCATATCATGAATAATCTCCTTAATTTCGTCCAAAGAAGGAAGTTTAGTGAGACTCATACTATCATCCTGATTGACAATATTAAGAATACTACTAGGTTTATTGAAAGGCATAGGATAAAAGTTTTTGTTAAATAATATATTAAAATGCTCAACCACAGAATTAGCAATTTCCCCAATATCCTTAGTTTGGGAACCATCAAAAAAAAAATTTATGAATGAAATTTTTAGATCTAATTCTCTTGACCAATGCATGAAAATACTCAGTATTGTTGTCCCCTTCAATAAGGTGCTTGGAAGCAGCTTTTTGTTTCCAAAAAACTTCCTTTTGAGCTTTAAGTTAAAAAGGCAATTTTTTGCATCTTGAAGAAGTCTAAAATTCTCATCAAAAGGATGCAGCTGACAATTATGCTCAATAGAATTCACTTCATCCTTAGTAGCCAAAATATTAGTTAAAATATTTTTAAGAACATTTCTATTACACCAACTAATTTTATGCAATAATATTTTAAATTTGAAGCCCAATCTATTTATACCCAAGATAGAGTTATTAGGGTGAAGAGGAGCATGCCAATAATCCAGGACTTTGTTGAAAAAGGAATTATGAAGTAACCATATATTTTGAAATCTAAAGTTAGGGGTAGGCCCATCATGCCTCCTCATAATACTAATAAGGATAGGAGAAAGATCAGATAAGGTCCTACGAAGGTGCTAGATAGAGGTAGCGTTTAGAGATTTAATCCAACTATCATTAAAAAGCACACGATGCAAACATTGCCATAAAGTACCACAATTCCAAGTAAAAGTTTTGCCAGCATAACCCATTTCAACTAAGTTGTAATCCAAAATCATATTATTGAAATCTTCCATAGACTGATAAACAGGACTAGAATTCCCAAGTCTTTCATTGGGTTGGAGATAGTGTTAAAATCACCACCAACCAACTAAGGAAAATTAATTAAATGTTGGAAATTAACAAGTTGCTCCCAAAGAGCCTATCTAATAGCACAAGAAGAAGCAACATATACAAAAGAACGTAACATTTAAAGTGCACGAACTCAATATTGCAATGAATAACTTAAGTGAAATCCCCAATAACTTCAATAACAATAATATATTTCCAAAGGACCCAAATTTTTTTAGATGAATTAGCCACAACATGATTACAACCCAAAAACCAAGCAATGTTAGAAATTTATTAGAGTAAATAGCAGGATAAAGTAAAACTAAAATAGAGACATTATGGATACAACACAAATTTTTAACCCTAATTCTGTTGGAAGGGAGACCTATACCCCTAACATTCCAAATAATAGACTTAATCATTAAATTTTAACTGACTAGTTTGAGAACGGGTGCATCTAGGAGATTGTAAAATAAGATTTTTATTTTTTCTACACTTCTTACCTTGCACTTTACTAAACAAATTATCATTATCCAACATAATAGCCTCCTTAGATAAAATTTTAGAAGCAACATCCGAATTCTCATATGTAATGAAGTTATTAGCATTTTAAAGTATAATTTGAGAATCCTTACTACCATTACTCAATTCATCAGCATGAGTAAAAGTGCATTCCTCTCTGTCATCCTGAGCAAGCTCTCCTCCTTCCATGTTATGTCCCTCTTCCACATTTTCAAGTTCATTCAATATAGGGACAAAAAGAGCTTTATTAGCACATTCATCATTGATAAAAACTAAGTCAAATTCTGACAGGTTTTTATTAGTTGAGTAAGGTGGTTGAAAATATGCTAAAGAATTGTTATGCTTAGAATAAATAAGACCCATTTGCTCATCTAAAACATTAATAACACTAGAGACTTCGCATTGGTTTTTTATAAGAGAAGGGTTAGATGCTTTTCATCTCCCTTAACAACTAGAAAGTTCATGATATCATCATGAGTTCCATTAAGTGCCTCGGCAAGATCAAGATCCCAAACACCACCAAAATCAATGTGATCATTCATAATATGGTTTCGTTCATGCAATGTACTCACCATATCAGAATTACTCTCAATTGCCACTTAAGGTTCTGGCACATGATTAGTCTCCACAAGAGGTAAGGGTGAACCAGCTATATCTTCCTTTAGATTCTTTAGATGAGTCTTTTTGTTTGAGGAGGTGAGGATAGAAAATAAAATTTTCCATAACACTATAACCATGCATTCTACAGTGATTACAAAAAATAAGAAAATTTTCAAATTCAACTTCTTATAGGTAGCCACAATGCCTAGGGCCAAGCAGTATTTCCTTAGGATGCTTTTTAGAGATATCCATTTCAACCAAAATATGCACTATAGAAGGACAAGACACAAAAGCCCTGGCCTGATCCATTTGTAATAGTCTACCATAAATTGATCGTAAAGTAAACAAAATATAAGAGTTGAACATATGCAATCTCAAGTTCAAAAATGACACCCACACATGAGCAATAGGTGATTCTTCCTTAATATCAAAGTAGGGTGTCCATTTGAGCAAACACATTTGACAAGATTGAATATAGTAAGCTCTTTAAGAAAATATATGGCTATAATCTATGTCATTGGAAAGTTGTATAGCTATATGAAGTTGATCAAAAAGCCCATTAGAAAAGCTTCTAGACAGTTTCAAATTAACAAAAAAACTTATGAATGACATCTAGATTAGGTTGATGCAGCAAAAATTTTCCAACTAATGTGAACTCAATTTCAAAAGCCAGCTGAGAAATAACATTTTTATCAAACATAAAAGCTAGAATGCTCTTAAAAGAAGTTTTAAATAAATTAAACTTAGGAGAAGAGGAAGAGGATCCTCTAATAACAATATTTTTGAATGAACACAACTTATCATTACCAGATTCACCAGAGAAACCAACAAACTTAGTCGGATCTATAGGCTTGAAAGTAGTCCACGGGTATGATGAAGACGGAGTCAACATCTAACAAAAACCTGACAAGAAAATAAAAATGAGAAGAAAACTTGCATAATATGAAAGAAGAAATTAGAAGAATATAAAATTGTAAAAGAATGTCACGATAGGCCTTCAAGATCATCGGAGGAGAGTAGGCTAACGAAGAAGCCCTAAATTGACTTACAATTGCCAGAGCAAGATGGAGGTTTTTTCCATTGAGTTTCTCGATGAAGTAAGATGATTCCACTCAATGTTGTATAACTTCATAGATCTAATTTTAAGGTTTAGGGTTTCATGTATAAAGAGATTTATGTTTATTTATTTTGATACACCACCAAATTTCTTAGGTGTTTAGGGTTTGTCTGAGAAATTTTGGAATAGATATTAAATGATCGATTTTGATGCTCAGGAGTTTGTGCCTTTAAGCAATATAGATTGGACCTAAGTTTGCTAAAATCATTGTTCAAATATAGAGAGAAAGTTAGAGAGTGAGCATTCAAGAAAGAGAGAATAAGGCCTCATTTGATTCGGCTTAATTTCTTTATTTTGAAGTTCAATAAGTCAAAATTAGTTATTTTAAAATTTTGGAAGAACTACTTTCATATCATTCCTTTTCACATAATTTCATTTTTTATCAGTTATAAAAGTTATTTGATTTCTACTTATTCAATTTCTAACTCTGGTTCAAAAATAAATTGTCCAACTTACCATCCGCCAAGTACGCACATTTGCCCCTTTTTTCTTTTCTAAGCAGTAAAAGTACTTTCTATTCAAATAAAAATAATATTACTTTTGGTTGAAACTGTAGCAAAATTACCTTCTATTCAAACAAAACTAATATTACTTTTCAAATATTAATATTCAAATCAATAAAAAAATTTGTGTATAAGTTTACAAATAAATTCTATAAAGATAAATTTTAATTTTTGGTTTATTGCAAAGTTAGAAAGTTATTAATTTTCATAATTTCTATTATATTATAGACTATCTTTTTAATTTTTAATATTCTCAGTATAAATTTTAATAGTATATTCTTAAATTTCATAGACGGATAATTTAGTCTTTTATAGAAAAATCATTAAACTTGAACACCTAAACAAATAATTAATATATGCTTTCAGGTTTTAATAAGCACTTAAAAAAATGCTACTTAAAGAACATTTCATTATTGAAACTCCATTTTAGTAAACCTCTTTTTCTCAACTTCTTTTTATAAAACTTCATTTTAAATAAGCAAATCCCCAACCAAACAAAGCCTAAGAGAGAGAACGTGAGCATGTGAAATAGAGATGAAGGAAGATAGAGTGAGAGATATTGCATTAGAGTGAGAAGAGTGAGCCAAATAGAAAGAGGAGAGGGGAGAGTTTTAGAGAGAGTAAGAGAGAGCATAAGAGTGAGGTAGAGAAACAAAGTTTGAGAGAGAAAGTGAGGGAGAGAGAGAGTTAGAAGGATGGAGGGAGAGATAAGATGGAGAAAAAAAACAATAAGAAGGGACATAAGTTGAAATAGTGCAATAGAGGGGGAGATAAAGTGGCTGAGAGGAAGTGTGAGAGAGCAAAATATAGAAAGATAGAGATATTTAGAGATGTATTTTTATTATGATAATTGATTTTTCATAGTTTATATCTTTGGAGATGAATAACAAAATTAATTAACTTTTATACATTTACTTTATTTTAGGATTATTACTTCAACATTCGTATTACTATCTAAGAGAAAAGATATTGGATGTATAAGAGATTATTACCAGGAAAAAAATGATTGACAAATAATTTTATTAAAGGAGTTAATAATTTTATTCAAGTCGCATGTCGACTACCTTCATTTAAGTCGGATGAAATGTTTAGATGTCCTTGCTTGAAGCTCAAAAATCAAGCTTTTCTTAAGCTTGATGATATCAAAGAGGATTTGTTATAAAATATTGGTTTTATACCTCTAATGGCAGGTAAACCCCATAGACAAGCACATATTGGTTCGTCCATAACTTTTAGAATAATGGTTGAAGATCAAATTAAGACTATATGAAGAGCTTATTTTTGATGCAGCAAGTCCTTATTAAGGAGCACACATGAAAGATCCACCAAACCCAGAAAAAAAGAAATTTTTTCAATTACATCATGCTGCTTAAAAACCAATTTTGGATTATTGTACAACTCATTTTGAATTATTTATTGCCATTAGAATGATTAGTATCAAAGCTAAATATAGTATCCCATCAGAGTGCTTTAATGACATTATTTATCTTCTCAAGAAAATAAATTTAATGGATAATTTAATCCCTATAGACTTGTATCAAACAAAGAACTTAGTATCAAAGTTAGGTCTAACAGCTATCAAAATTGATTATTGTATGAATGGCTATATGTTATATTGTAAGGATGATTCGAAAGAAGTTTGTTATCATACCTACATTACGCTGAGGTACAAACCCAACTCGAGGAAACAACATCATTAGAAGAAAGACATTCTATATTCTAGGTTATTTAATTTACCAATTATACTAAGTCTTTAGTGCCTCTATGCATCAATGAGTTCACCAGGTCATATCTGATGACATAAGGAGATATTAGCTCACAGTGGTGTTATTTCTCATCTTTTAGATAATAAAGCACGGAAGCACTTTGATCGAATGCTTCATTCACTGCTGAGCCACATCACATACGATTGAGATTATGTGTTGATGGTTTCACTCCATACAGTCAGAAAGCTTCACTTTACTCTTATTGGCCAGTTATATTAATGTTGTATAACCTCCCACAAGAGATGTGCATTACTACCCTGTACATGTTCTTGACACTTATAATTCTAGGACCACATAATCCAAAAGCAAAAAATTTATATTTTTTTGAAACCATTAATCGATGACCTCAAGTTCTTATGGGAAGAAGGTGTCCTCACATATGACATCTCAATCAAATTGAATTTATCCTTAACGCTACATCGCCTTGGATCATTTATGATTTTCTAGCTTACGACATGCTATCTAGTTGTATTATAGTTAAAAAGTTAGCTTGCTTTTACTGCTTGGAGAATACCAAATCTTTCACCCCAAAATATGAAGGAAAAAAATACTTGGTGTGACTGTCACCATATGTTCTTGCCTTTTGATCATCCATTTAGAAGAATAAGGATTCATTCCTAAAAAATAGAGTTGAGAGGTCACCTCCTCCACTCAAATTAAGTGATTCTAACACACTACAATGGCTTTTTAGTATTTCAACAATTACGGATTTCCCAATATTATCATAGTGTAAAGTTCCTAGATATGGCGTTCAATATAATTAGATCAAAAAAAAAATTTCTGGACAATACCATATTAGAGTATAAATTTGATAAGGCATAATCTAGATGTTCTACACACTGAGAAGAACATACTTCACAATCCTTTTAATATGATCATGGATGTTAAAATCAAGGCTTAGGATAATATAAAGGCTAGAATTGATATTAAAGAGTGCTACAAGAGAAAATAATCTAGAGCTAGTAACAAATAATGACTAAAGAAAATTTAAGCCCAAAGCACCATTCTCATCCATATTAAAAAAAAGAAGAGTAATATTTCATTGGTTTCAATGTTTAAAAATTCCTTATGGCTATAGATCAAACTTGAGCCAATGTGTGGACATTAAATCTGTGAGATTATTTGGACTAAAAAGTTATGTCTTTCATATTATTATGGAGGTGCTTCTTCCAGTTATATTGTATCAGTTACTAGATTACATAGCAAATTTACTAATGGAACTTAGCCTTTTCTTCAATGACTTATGTTCATCTAAACTTAGTGAAGAGGCTTTGTGGAGGAGTGAGGAAAATATACCAATAATCTTATGTGATAGAAAAAATCCCCCTTCCCTCGAATTCTTTGATTATATGGAACATCTTCTAATCTATCTACCTAATGAGGCCAAAGTTGGAGGACCCCCGCAATATCGATGGATGTATCCGTTTAAGAGGTAAGACAATTGTTTAATATGATGTGACTTTAATACTTCTAATCCTATCACATTATTTTCATGTTTAAACATATATTTAAATAAGTTAAAAAATATGTTAAGAGTAAAGCATGTCTAGAAGGATTTATATGTGAAGCATTTATGCTTAAGAAGCCACCCACTTTTGCACTTACTACTTCGAGCCCCATATGAGAAGTACAAGAACAAAAATTGGTCGTAACTTGAACTTTGATATTGATGAACAATCATAATATTGATGATCAATCTTTACAAGTCATGAAAAGGTTAGTGAAAAATGTGTTACATGATTCCTCAGTGATTTAGAAATGAAAATAACAACTTTATATATGTTACTAAACAGGCAGGATGTCCAACCTATCTTAGAGAAAGTTCTTCCATAGAGTACAAAAGAAATAATATTTATTTTTAATTCTCAAGTGTAAGTTGGGTGATATGTTATCAGGTTTTTAATAAATAATTTTCCTCCAATGAACACTGTAGTAATTGAGCAGGTCAATTCAAATGAATTCCCAGTATCGTTTATATCGTACTAAGTAAAACATCATTCCCATTGACTGGAGTGACATAACCAGGAAATCACCATCATTCCCCCACATGCTTCATTCTCTATCGAGCCACATAGTAGGGCAAGGGATAGATAGTTCCACCTATGGTTGGAGTACCACCCCATGCTAGGTAGTTTTCATCTCATAGTTTTAATAGTCCTCAATTTCTATCTCAAGATCTAATATAATCAACTCCCTTCTATCCATCCCCCCCCCCCCCCCCCCCTGCTCCCCCAACCTTCTCAAACTGGTCCATCAACCAATCCCTATCCTCCGTACCATCAATTGTACTTTACCCACCTTCTATAAAGCCATAATAGTTTGGGCCATTGATAGAAGCAGAGATTAGAGTTAAGGAGCATGTAGAAATAGAGGATAATCATATCTATAGAGAACCTGATGGTGATACATAAGTTCATTTCACCATTAAATTAAAAATTTGATATGTTATATCATTTATAGTTTCTACAAGTTTAGTCTAAGTAGGTAGGCCACCCACAAGATTCATGATAAAATATAAAGCATATATGATGCTCCTTATCTTGGAAGATAATTCTAAAGTTACGGATATGTGGTTTAGAGAATTTTAGATATATAATTTTGACATTACATAACATTTGTTATTATTTTAAAGTTAATAATTTTTATTATGCCAATATTATACAAAAAAGAATTTATATGGTTGCCTTAGCATGCTATGAGGATCAAAACAAATTTTGAAAGAAGTGGCTCTACTCATCTTAGGGACATTTTCATGTACATTAGAAAGTTTAGGGAGCGTCCATTATGCCTTAGAGAGAGTGTGTGGGGTGATTTGACTAAAGATTGAGCCAGCCATGAGTTTACCATATTAAGATAACATAATATGCAGACTAGAGCATCCGATTATGGATGTTTAGGAAGCTCTCTTCACATGAGTGGTTCAGTACCTCATACTGAGCATAGACGATGACAAGTAAATGATTATGTTAATTTCACAAGTATATATATATATTATTTTAACATTGCTCTCTTTTGTAAAATGAGTTTCTTGGTTAAGAACCAATAGCATTAGACCTGCACACACGTACTAACCAATATCAAGCTGATCATCAGTGGGTTGATGAGAAGAAAAAAAATGCTCATGTGAGTATCAATTTTTTTAGTAGTCATATTACAAAGAGAAATAGATTTTATGGATTTAATTTCTAGCAGGATGATTGTATATTACTTTGGGAGGGTTAGACATCTACTACTAAGGGATAATCTTAAGGATTAATGTAGCACTCTGAGTACTATATGTGGTTATAGGCTGTTAGAGGGAGATAATAGGGGGGTTTACGGATTAGGTTCATACGCATATGTATATGAGAGCAATACATCCACCTCATCATCTTTTGACAATATCATACATTGATGGTATTGTCAGTCAGAGGGTTGCTACTCTCACTGAGGAGATGGAGGAGATGAAACTGATACAGGCCAACATAATGACATAGTAGAATGAGATGAAGGTGGAGCTGTGATCTTATGTAAGATAAAAAGGAAAGATAAAGTATCAGCAACCTGATCATGAATCTGAGGAGAGCAAGGGGACATAAGATAATTAAAGAGTTTAATTTTTAAGTTATGGTTGTTTTTTGGATAACTTACTATTATATTTTGTAGAATTTATTGTTATTTAGTTGTTTAGAATACTTATCTTAACAATTTTAATGTTTCAAAGTTGTTTATGTTAAATGATTATGTTGTTGTTAATAAACTTATATTTTGAACTATTTTCTTATGTTTTGAGCATCAATTTTGTATGATGATGAATTTTTTTGTGTATTCATTCACTAACTCCTATAGGCTTATAATGTGAATATGTTTGTAGACTAATAAGGGGTTGTCAATTTTTTTTACTCATGCTACAGGTTTTTGGCAGCCAAAATCATCAGAAAATTTTGGAAGGAGGCGACGATTCAAAAATTCATGGGAAAGGCCGTCATAATTTCTAGTAGTGATTCGTCTGTGCTTGTCTCTTCTCCTATCAGTCACACCTTAACACAAATCCATCGGTAAGCCACAAAAAATTTGCAAAAAAATTATTCTAAAAAAAAAACTATGTCAATTTCTATTTCATACATAGTTTATATCAGCTAAAATTTTCACCAGAAATCCAATGGAAATGAAGGAATCCTCCAAAAAAGTCCATATTTTTGCCAAAAAAAATTGCCGGTTATAAGTGATTTTCCTGTAGTCAAAAAATTGGTTTATTTATTCAATGGTAAAGGAACCAAAAATTAAGAAACCATTTTCTTACTTAAGAGATTCTTTTCTTTTGAAAGCCTTTTTGGATGATGATTGGTGATTGACGACTTGAAGACTAATAAAAAAATCAGTTTACCTTTGTAAAAAAACATGCTTCATTTATAAGTTTATAAATACAAGTTATTGTTGGAGGAGCACGACCACCTTTACTTACTATAGACCCTGGGTTGTATTAAGTGAAACTTGTTACATAAACTTTGGATATTATATTCTTTATTTTGTAGTTAATTTGATTGACCATTTATATTGATTATGTAGTAGAAATTGCCAACTTTTTATAGGTTTCTTTCTTGCATGTACATGAGCCTAAATTTTAATTAAGCTCTTAGGAATAAAATATTTTTCTACTCATAACTTAAAAATAAAATTTTTTGGAAGAAAATAACATAAAAATATAATCATTTTAAGACCCTAAACTTGAGATCTTCAACATGTAAGCTAAGTTTAGAAAGCTGCTTGTAAAACTGAGAACTTATAATGCTTTGGTTCGTTCTAAAGAATTGAGGGAGTCTTTAGTCAAAGCTTTATGTGATCAAGAGATCTATATGGCTCAACTAGAATCAATGCAGTTAGAAGAAGCATTATTCTTTAAAAAATTCCTAAGCGTCAAATTTTTAGATAAAAGATTTTCTATTGGGAACTGCGGATCACAATCATTCATTATACATCTTTGCAAATATACATAATTTAGATTCTCTAGTGTTCTTGTTGGTCCAGGCGCATCAGTCAACATTCTGACTCTCAGAACTCTCTCATATTTGAAACTGGATACTCGCAAACTCAGTTCTAGTAACCTTATATTGTGATGATTCAACAAGAAAGGTGAGAGAGCTTTGGGTATGATAACCTTACTTCTAAAAGTAGAAACCCTAAAAATTGATGCCAAATTCTATATAATAAATTCTAAAGCTTCTTTTAACGCTCTTCTAGGTAGCCCCTTACTCCATGAATATTGAATGGTGCCTTCCACCCTTCATTAATGTATCAAATACACTCCCGAGGGAGTAATGTATTATATTAAGGGTGATTTGCAACCATTTTTAATTCTTGAAGTAGTTATATATGAGGATGCTTCGTACTATTTGCCTAAGAAGCATAATGTTTTCTCTAAAAATTACAAACTGGCTTAACTAGAAGCAAAAGAAAGAAAAAGAAAAAAAGAAGAAGAAATAAAAAAAGAATAACATTCTAATCTCGAGCATGACTTCCGCTGGTCACCTCTCCCTCCATCATAAAGAGGTGGTAGAATGGAACAATGATCTAAATGAAGAGGTCAATAATAGCCAAACCAACAGATATAGGAAAATGAAGAGTAATATATATAGAAGGGAGCCTATAATACATATTGATTTAGAATTCAGTTCAGATAAACAGTCTTTTGTGTTTGAGAAATACACAAAGGCTAAAAAATATAGGAAATTTATCAATCAGCCATGGTTTGAGATTTCTATAAAAATGGATAGCGATAAGGACAAGGTTCAGGTTACTAGGAAAGTTAATTCAGACTTATCTATCATGGGGAGGTTAAAAATATATGTGAAAAATATTATCTTAATTTGATTTAAAGAGGTTGCAGGTGAAACCTCTCTCCTGTTCAATCCAAATTACAAACCTAATACCCTTATACCTTCCACCAATAAACCCCTAAAAACTTATACCTTCCACCCTTGATGATCCATTTATGGATGAGATAATAGAACTCCCTTTAGATTGGAACTCAAATTGCGTGAATAAATTTGCTAAGGAAGGTTTAATGCCTTTAAATTAGACTAGAGGAAAACCCCAACAATTTGAACACTAATTGAGTACAAAATACCATAAATATGTATCAAGATTAATTTTTGACTTCGCTACTGTACATTCATTTAATGATGATGAATATTTCTTAGTTATATCAAGTAATCTGGAGTCTGATAGTCTCTTTTTGATGAATATTAACCCTTTTAACAATTTTTATTTAGAGACTTTAGATGTTCATAATGACTCTCAAGTTAGAGATGCACCTGTAAAACTTAAAGAGGAGACTAAATTTATAATCAACAATCTAAAAGAAATAAAATTGGGCATCAAAGAAGACCGTCATCTAATTTTCATAAGCTATTTATTGAATGAGGATAAGGTAGATAAAATGATTAAGTTGTTATCAGAATTCAAAGAGTGATTAACTTGGAGTTATGAAGAGATGCCCAGATTATCCCTAGACATTGTAGTTCACAAATTAGTGATCCAATTAATGGTAGTTCCAGTAAAGAAAGCACCTCATTGGATGCAACTTGACATCGAACAGCAAGTTATAGCTCAAGTCAAGAAGTTAATCGATGTTGGATTTATTAGGGAGGAGAAATCTATAACCTGATTAGCTATCAACATCCTAGTTAAGAAAAAGAAGAGTTAGATACATGTCTGTATTGATTTTGGAGAATTTAATAAAGCTTATCAAAAAGATTAGTTTCCACTTCCTATATTAAAACCCATAGTAGATATCACTTCTTCACATGCAAGAATTTCTTTTATGGATGGTTCAACTAGAAACAATCAAATTAAGATAGATCCTAAAGATGAAAAATATATAACATTCAAAACGCTGATAGGAATCTACTATTACAAAGTTATGTCAACCGGGTTAAAGAATACTAGAGTAACTTATCAACGAGCAATGACAAGGATTTTATACGAACTAATCCAAAATAAGGTGGAGAGTTATATTATTGTTCGAGTAGTTGAAATGTCTCTACAGAGCTAATTTCTTAAATGATTTGAAAATTATTTTCCAAAGATTATGCATATAAAATTTAAAAACTAATATTTTGAAGGGTGCTTTAAGTGTCACGTTAGGGAAACTTAGGTTTTTATAGTTTGAAATAGTAGAATCAAAATTGATCTGAATAAAATTAAAGTGATAATAAAAATGCCTCAACCTAGAATACATACCCAATTGAGAACTTTCCAATGTTGATTAGTATACCATAGAAGATTCATATCAAACCTTTCAGGAAAATGTTAGTCATTTGTAGCATTGTGCAAGAAAAATGCTCGATTTTGGTGGGATGAGAGTTACCATGGAACATTTGATAGTATAAAGTAATATTTGACAAATCCCCTAGTACTTGTAGCTCCCATTCTATGTAAGCCAATAATCCTATATACAATAGCTGTATGTGAATCTCTTGGCACTTTTTTTTGCACAATCTAATAAGGAAGAAAAAGAGAATGCAATTTACTATTTAATTAGACATTTACTTCAAATAGAAATAAATTATCCTTTAATTGAGAAGCTTTGTTTGGCCTTGATATTTGCCACTCAAAAGTTGAGGAATCAAATGCTTTCTGAAAAATCAAATTTGATATCAAGATTAAACTCGCTACAATATTTAATAACTCGACCAATATTATCAGCAAGACTAACTTGTTGGTTGATGATTCTATCACAATTTGATATTACATTCATTCCTTTACATATAATGAAAGGATAAGTTTCTACGAACTTCTTAGCAGCTCACCTAGTGCAAGATAATTGCCTAATGAACATTGAACTGCCAATTGAATAAATCATAGAGTTAGAATCAAATGCAAGGTCTACTTAGGAATTTTATTTTAATGGTGCTACTATTAGTAAACAAGGAGCATCTTATGATATTTCTCAAGGGTAAGACAAAATTGGTATTTTATTCATTACTCTAGATAAAGGTTTAACGTATTTCTCTTACCATTTATCAGAACCTTATACAAACAATAAAGCTGAGTATGAGGCATTGATAACTGCCTTAGAATTAAAAATTTTAAATGAAATTGAAGAGATTAAAATCTTTGGAGATTTACCGCTTATGATCAATTAGGTAATTGGAATTTAAAAGTATTAAAACATACTTTCATTCCTTACCATAAGTATATGAAGCATTTGCTAGAACAGATTTAAAATATGACATTATACAAAATTCCCCATGGACAAAATTCTACTGTAAATGCCTTAGTAAAGCTAGCCAAAGCTTAGTCTTACCCAAAAAGGGATTCAATTTTGGTATAAGTACAGGGTCAAATGATGAAGTGGTGTTATGGAGAAAACTATTCATCAAATACTTGCGAGAAAATAAGCTTACTCATGACAAATCAGTAGTAAATTAAGTCAAAAGAAGATTGTTATCTTATGCTCTGATTAATGACACATTATATGGAAGATCATTCGATCATATATGGTTGTGAAGTTTAAATAAATAAGAAGTATGAAAGATCGTAGAAGAAGTGCATGCTTGATTATATGGTGCACACCAATTTGGACCAAAAATGAAAATGAACGAAATATTGTAGACAAATTTTCCTTCTTATGCCACACAAGATTTTCTTTAAACTATATTTATATTTCTTTTGTCAAATTTGCATAGATCGATATTATACCATCCTGAAGGTCAGACTAATGTCTCACTATCGATTTGAGGAGAGAAACCTTCAATTTATTTTCATAGCCTAACAAAATAAAGGGAATATTCAATTCACCCCGAACGTTGAAAAGGAATATACATCTATCATTTTAATCATGAAATTAAATATATGAATACATTTTCTTAATCAAAACTGCATAAAAAATATTCAATTCATCCGTAAGGACAATAATAATGAAAGTATATTAATGAATTTACCTTCTTAATCAAACTACATAAGAAATATTAAATTAACCTCTAAGGATAAAAAAATATTCACTTATCATTTAAACATGAGATTTAACTCATCTATTTATTTTTATAGTTAAATATACAAAGAATATTAAAATTACACTTAAGGATAAAAAAAATTTCACTTATTTTCTGATTATGAAATTAAACCAATGCATAAAGCTTAGGTCTGCATTAGTAAACTTTTCCCCTATCATAGAAAAAAAAAAAGGGTTTATTTTGTTCTAGGTTATAGACTTCCTATAGGGGCAAGCCCATATAGTTAATTATATATTCTAAGAGAATACTCCGATTAAACTATAGGCTAGGGATTTTTAAATACACACACACACACACACACACACACACACACACACATATATATATATATATAAAGTAAAGAAATGATTCGGAGAATAATATTTCAAGGCACAAGTTTTAGATTATATAAATTTAATAGTTGCACTTGGAATTTAGATTTACATTTTTTATTTTGAAAGAATATAATAGAACAGAAATGTATAAATATTGAGGGGGTATATATAATTTGGGCTTACACTTGCCTATAATGAGCTACCCGCTAACAATCCTAAGTATAATTAATTGATACATTAATACAAGATTAGATATCCTCTATCCTTGGATTCAAGGAATTAAAGTTTAAAAAACTTTATAATCAGGACCTTATAATATGTATTTGATTGTACAATGAAATGTGAGTGAATTGTAATATAAATAAAAGAACTTTTTTTCATTTATAATTTTAGATTACAACCGAGGCTCTGCTATGAAGAAAAGGTAACCAAGCTCAAATGACTCAATCTAACAAGTCAAAGATCTAAAACATTACATCATTTTAATCTTTTACAACTTTTGACACAATACAACTTAATCTAACTATACAAAGATCTAAAAAATTTACATCATTGCATTTACATTTGCCTTTAAATCATTTCTTAGGTTCATTCTACTTTGTAGGAATATAAAAGAGCAGTTATTTAAAAAAATGCGTATATAGAAATTTAAATTGAAATAAAATTATACATCTTTGAAATTTCACTACGATCTCAGTTCCTCAATACAAATATAAATATGACATCCAGAGTATACAAAGTAAGCACACAAATATGATTACCCTATCGGCAATGCGCTCCAAGCAAATCAAATCAAATCACTGGCCTAGCTTAGGCTAGAGTTGGTTGTCCTAACAACCCATTTAATTATGTGTAGAAGGTTATGTGTGGCTAGGATATGACCAAGGTTTTGTTGTTTTAAAATTGTCTAAACTCAATTTAATTGATTTATAGTCTTCAAGGGATGGTTTGAATTAAAGTATTTAATGTTTTAGATGTTTTAAATTTTATTTTATAGAGGATTTTAATTCTTGTAATTGTTAACTTTAAATTGATTGAAATATAACGCGCAATAACTTTTAGGTGCTAGAAGCTATTGATCAGTAAGTCTTAGGCTCATATTTATATTGCTACTAGTCCTATAAAATTAGGGTAGATGGATAACATATAGTCCTTTTTTTTAATTAAGTGCTATTTGTTCCTTAAAGCTTATCAATCCAATACATATTTGCCCACCTAAAAGAAATCAAGTACAAGGATATAGAAGCTGTAATGTCTAATTATGTTATTATTAACTTTTAAATTGATTTAATTGGATAGATTCCTAATTTATTAAATTTATTATTTTAAAGTTTAAATTCTATCAAATTCATTTGCGGCGTTATCACAACAAGCATGAGGACCAATGCCTCCATAAGATACATAGACTCGTAGCCCGAGGTAGTCCTACCAAAAAATTTCATTGATAGAGTTTTGGTTATTTAATTAATAGTTATTATTTGATTTCATTCATTAAGTTGATGATTTATCTAAATTTAGAGAATTTATTTAGTTTTTTATAATTTAATGAATATTTTAATGTATTTAATGTGGGGTCCATTTTTTAACTTTTTAATTTATTTTACTTTCAAGATTTTTTTAATATTTTTTTGTTATTACTAAATGTTATTATGAGTTCAATGCCTTTAAGTTTGGTAGATTTGGATTTTCTGGCATTATTTATGAAATTTTCAAGTTTAGGTTTTTCGTGAATTCAATTTAATCTAATAATTAAGTTTATGGTAATTTCTTGAGTTTTTATATTTTTCATAAGTGCTATACCTAGAGATGAGTAAAATGTCATTGAGTTTGCGAGGATTTGAATTTTTTAGAAATTAGTTTTGGATTTTACAGGTTGAATGCATTTTAAGTACTAAGTTTGACCCAAATATTGACCTTTTGATTTACAGTTAGTTTTAGAGTATTTATATTTTTCATAAATACTAGACCTACAAATGAGTCCAATGGTTTTGAGTTTATTAAAGTTGGTGTATTTTTGTAATTAGTTCTGAAGTTTTGAAGTTTGGTGCAATTTACGTATTAATTTGACCCAAATGTTGACTTTTTGAATTACAAAGAATTTCAAAGTTTTTATATTTTTCATAAATACTAGACCCAGAGATGAGTCCAATGTCTATAAGTTTACTAAATTTTGATTTTCATAGAATTAGTCATAGATTTTTGAACTTTGTTGATTTTTTTTCTTTTTATTCAATTGTCTAACTAGAAGCATTTTTAAATTTTCGTTATAGACTTATCGGCGGGAATCCAGGAGGTGGGTAGTTCTCGCCGTCTCAAGCCGGCGTGGAGCCGAATGGAGGCTTGCCAACCATCTTCCGGAGGAACGTCGGAGGTGGGCAGATTAGACAAATCTTTTTCTTGTTCGAATCGTAGTATTCCTGATTCGCTCCGTAAGTCTTCAAAGGGAGCATTAGTTATTAGAGAAGGGGCTTTCCTTCATCAGAATAAGGTTAATTTGATTGAAGGTAAGGGTAAAGCCATTGATTCAGATTCTAATTGCAAATCTAAAGAGCCTATTTCTCCGATGTTTTCTTCGTTAAACGACCGTGAAGCTTTTTCATCTGGCATGAAAATCTTTGTTAATTGATTTGGTGTTTCAAATGCAATCCCTGTCATTAGCGACAACGTGATAAATGTGAATGCCATGAATTTGATTAACAAAGAGGATTGTGTTACTTATGAGAAACTGTCTACTGGAGATATGCTTTCAAGGGATCAAATAGCGTTAGAAGCTGGGACAGTGGAACCCATGATTATCGATACTTTGGTTTCTGGTCGGATCAAGGATCTGACGGAGGTCAGAAATTTTGTTTCTGGAGATCTGAATGGTCTCAAGTAGGTTTGTAACCATTTTATCCCACCAGTAGCGGTCAACAAGATGGGTAATCCTAATCCAAATGCCTGCAGCAGGAAGAGCAATGTTAGAGTGGATAAGTTGGAATTGGGGTCATTTTTATTAGATGATGGGAAATCTGTTAAACTGCATATGGGTAATATGGTGGAGAATTCAAAAAAATTAGAGAAGGCTTTGATCATCAAAGTCTTTGGTGATAATATTCCTTTCTTTGTTATTAACCAGGAGTTGAGGAGGCAATGGGGTGGTTTGGGAGATTTCAACTCACTATGTTGGGAGGAGATTGGATTCTCTGTTCCTATGAAAGGGATTTAGTCATGGAATCTATTTTATCGGAAGGACCTTGGTTTGTTAAAGGTCATATTATTGGGATTGATAAGTGGTCTCCTACGTTTTCACTGGATTCTTTGGAGGGCTTATCTGCGCCTGTATGGATTAGACTTCCCAATTTACCGCTGTAATGTTGGGATGATATTAACATTTGTAGAATTGCTTCTCTAGTGGGAAAGCCTTTTCTTTTGGATGGAAACATGTTCCAATGGAATAGGAGAGGATTTGCTAGGGTGTGTGTGAGGATTGAGCTGGATAAGCCACTACCTCTAGGTGTTTGGGTGGAGGGAGATTCAGCTAAATTTTTCCAAAAAATTGAATATGAGAAGATCTTTAAACTTTGCTACATGTGTCAAAAAATTGGTCATCTAGTAAAGAACTGTGGTGAAAACAAAGTTGTGGTGAATGAAGTCAAGAAGGGGATTAACAATCATTCAACAGTAGAGGTTGCTGATAAGGTTCAGCATGTTTTTGATGGAATGGCCAAAGAGAACAGTGGAGATCTTGGTTATGGACTGTGGATCCATATCAGGTATGGAAAGAAAAGGAATGTGGTGGGTTCTAAAGACCAGCACCCTTTTAAACACATTGGTAAACCAACTCCTATTTCTAAGTGGAGAGAAACTGGTTGTCGGTACAATGAGGAAAAAGATGATGGCAATGAAGGAATTGTTCAAAAATCAATTCCAGTTGTTTCTGTTATACAAGATGAAGGTACTAATGTAGTTGCTTCTTCTATGGGTAAAGAGGTAGAAGAGGGTGAGTTTAATGATGAACAGCTGGAAAGTTCACAAGCTGCTGCAGTGGAATCATGGGTGGATGGAATTTATGCTCATTTCGTGGGGAATGGATCGAACAATAAGTTTGATCTGCTTACTAATTTAACAGATGATTGTTTTAATGTGGTGGTGCTTGTTGATGACTTAGTTGTAAGCAAAGCCAAGGAAAATTTATCAATCAATCTTGAATTGGATAGGGAGAAGGAATCCAATAAATTTGGCTCTAACAAAGTCAAAAGAAAGTTGGGTAAGGAGCTTAAAACTCTTGGTCCAATTAAGCTGTTGATGAGAAATAGAAAGGTAGGGGGGAAATAGAAGTATGGGTGTTGGGGTTAACTCCCCTACCAATCAATGAATTCCATAGCCTTTTGGAATTGTAGAGGAGCAAGGAAAATTCATGCTTCTCTATATCTTAAAGAGTTTGTTAAGAAGAATGGTGTTATGTTTGTTGGTTTATTGGAAACTAAAGTTTCTTCTATGAATAGGAAGGATATTAAT
Organism: Dendrobium chrysotoxum; assembly: GCA_019925795.1. NCBI lineage: Eukaryota > Viridiplantae > Streptophyta > Magnoliopsida > Asparagales > Orchidaceae > Dendrobium > Dendrobium chrysotoxum. The sequence continues at coordinate 43,084,915 of CM034300.1, read as the reverse complement.
TTGCTTATTGGTGAGGATTGGAATTTTTTTCATTTTCCTTCTATTGGGCTTTCAGGAGGAACTTTGGTCCTATGGAATACTAAGGTAGCTTCGTTTACTACGTTGTTTTCTTCCTTTCAATGTGTAATTGGAGATTTAGAATTTCAGAACAAGGAAGTCTTGAGGATATCTACTATTTATGGGAATAAGAACTTGTACACAAGAAGGGAATTGTTGAAATGTTTCGAGGAGTATGCTGCTAAAGACCTTCCATCAGTTTTGGGTGGTGACTTTAACAGTATTCTTGCTATAAGTGAGAAAAAGGGTGGGAAAAAAGTTTCTTTTTCATAAGGTCCAATGGAGATGAAATATTTTTTTTCCTCTAATGACCTCCATGAAGTGGATTTCATGGGACCTTCATTTACTTGGTGTAACAATAAGGTTGGGGGGGGGGGGGGGGGGGGGGGGTTCGGATTCTAGAAAGATTGGATAGGTGTTTTGTTAACACAATGTCTATTAAATCTTCTAGATTGTTGGTGGTTCGTCACTTACCCAGAGTGTCTTCAGATCATTGCCTAATTGTATTGAAGATTGGGAATCATCCTTTGGCAGCTATGTTTAATATGAAGTTTGAAGGCATTTGGGCTTCTCACTATGCTTCTACGGGTATTGTGAGAAAGGCGTGGGGTAAGAGAAGTGCTGCTAGTAATGCAGACATTCTAAGCATTAAATTTAGGAGGTCTTTGAAAGCTCTTTACTATTGGAGTAAAGCTAAGTTGGATAACCTGCAGCAGAAGAAAGAGGTCCTTATGGAGGAGATTCTTCAACTACAAATGGAGGAAGCTTTGGGTGGAGACTTACGTGGGGAGCTGGTCCTAGTTCTCAGGGCAAAAGGTAATGAGCTAAACAGTATTCTAGCTCAGTTAAACACATGGTGGAAGCAACGGGCTAACGTAAAATGGATCAAGGAAGGTGATTTAAATACTATTTTTTTCATTCTTTTGCTAGTGCTAGAAGGAATGCGAATCATATTTTTAAAATCAAGGATGAGCACGGTGTGGTGGTAGAGGAACAAAAGCTAATTGAGCAGATTTTTTATAATTTCTTTGCAACAAAATGGAAGGATAGATCGTGCATTTAAGATGGTTGGACGTCTCCAAGAGGTATGCTGAATAGCAATGATAGAGATATCCTAAATTGTGAGCTTTCCATGGGAGAAGTAATCAAAGTGGTGAAGGATTTTGGGGGAGGTATTTCACCTGGAAGTGATGGCATTTCAACTCTTTTTGTTAAAAGCTATTGGTCCATCAATAAGCTTGATATTTGGGATGCTTTAAAAAGTTTTTTTGGTAAGGCTATCATGGTGGAGAATTGGAAAGATACTCAAGTGAGACTCATTCCAAAGGTTGATAACCCAATTATGCCTGCTGATTTCAGGCCTATAAGCCATTGCAAAACTATTTATAAACTGGCTGCTAAAATTCTGCTCAACCGAATGGTTCCAATCCTTCCAAAATTAATTTCTGTTAATCAAGCAGCCTTTATTAAGGGTCGATCTCTCTCTGATCAAGTGCTTGTTGCTCAAGAGATCTTTTATAAATTTAGACACTCTATAGCTTCAAGAGGGTTGGTTGCTTTAAAGATAGATATGGAACAGGCTTATGATAGCATGTCTTGGAAAACTCTTGATCAGGTTTTAAAGTATTTTGGCTTTCCTATTCATTTTTCTAGGCTAATTATTGAGTGTGTGGAAAACCTAAAATTTTCTATTCTTATTAATGGAAATTCTTCAAGTTGGATTTCGGCTCACAGTGGATTTCGTCAAGGTTGCCCACTTTCTCCATTACTCTTTGTTCTTTGTTCTCAATTGCTTTCTAATGCTCTCATCCAGGAAGAGAGGGTGATTGGGATTAAAATTAATCCTAATTCTCCAAGGATCTCTCATCTATTATATGCAGATGACATTTTAATTTTCTCTGAAGCTAATGTTAAATTGGTAAAGAAGATCAGGAGGATTCTTGGTGACTATTGTAAGAGGACGGGCTAGAAGATTAACTTGTCTAAGTCTTCTTTGATTTTTGGCAAAGTGGTGAAGAAAAGGAAAAAAGAAGGCCATTGCTCGGATTATGTGTTTCAAACCTGTTAAAGAGTTTATCTATTTGGGTGTCAAAATAGCCTTGAGGAGATTAGTAGCTTCGGACTTCTATTTCTTGTTGGAAAAGGTTATGGGTGAATTAAACATTTGGGGAAGTAAGTTTATCTCGCTTCCTGGTAGGATTACACTAACCAAATATGTTCTCTTTGCTATTCCGGTGTTTCATTGTTCTCATGCTTTGATTCTGATTGGTATCTTAGCAAAAATTGATAAGTCTTGCAAGAATTTCATTTGGCACAAGAATAGTAATGATAATGGAATGCATTATGTCTGTTGGGATGCATTATGCAGGTCTGTCCAAGATGGAGGGCGTGGTCTACATTCTTCGATTAAGAAGGTGGAAGCTTTAAGAGCTAAGATGGCTTAGAAGTACCTCAATGATAATGATTCTCTTGTGCATCGCATTTTGGAACCGAAGTATGGCAGGTCTTGCTAGAATTTTGAAGCCAAGAAGATAGGGTCTAGTGCTTGGAAGATCATCTTGAGTGGTGCTAAAGCCCTCAGATCAATTGTTAGGTGGAAGATCTCCAACGGTACAAATGTTAATGTGCTAGAGGATGTTTGGATTCTGGATAAACCACTAAACAAATGGCCTGCTTTGATCTCAAATTCTATTAATCAAGATTTGACAGTAGATCAGTTTATTACTGATGGACACTGGGATGTCGACAAGCTAAGTCAGATGGTTGGAGATGATTTAATGAGATTGATATGTAAGATACATATTGATCTGGATGGAGTTAAAGACCAACCTGAACTTCTTTATTTAAAGACTGGAACTACTCTGTCTGCCTTGGTTTCTGGATAGGAGAATAGTGGTCGGACGAGCATGCTATACTGGCCTTGGATCAGGAAATTAAGCTTAAATTCTAGAGTGGAAAATTTCTGGTGGCGTGTATATCACAAGGTCATCCCCACTTTTAAATTCCTGGAAGATAGAAGATTAAAGGTAGGAAATTTATGCCCTTTGGGGTGCAGAAAATGGAAGGATTTGGATCATGTTGTGGTGTCTTGCGATAAGTTGATTCAGATTATTGGTATTCTAAATTAGTGGGGATTCCCTTTACCAGTCTTTGGGAGCTTGGAGGTTTGCTATAGCTGGTTGAATAGGAATGCTTCTTCTCAGAAGTTCATTGCTAATTTATATTGTTCTATGATTTTTCTCTGCTAGAAGTCCAGAAACAAAGTTACTCATCAAGGCAGGGAAGATAGAAACACATGGATTGCAGTTGAGGCGCTAGGAGTAGCTACCATTTCTCTGGAAAAGGGAAAGCATTCAAGCCAGTGGGATGCTAATCAACCTCTTTGGTTGTCTTTAAACCTTTGGCATCCTCCTCCACCTGATTGGATAAAGATTAATGTAGATACTGCCTTGTTGAATTCGTATTCTGCAGGTATTGGGGTGGTGGCACGAGATCACAAAGGGCGCTTGTTGACAGCTTTTGGAATGCAGTATATTCATTGGGATATCTCTCGTTTGGAAATGGAGGCCTTCTTCTCTGTAAAAGAGGTTCTTAAAGAGTGGAGATTATAATTCAAAGGTATTATTTTAGAAGGAGATAATGTAAATGTGATTAAAAGCTTGCAACAAGGCTACAAAAGAACGGACAACATGGGTTCTGGAGCTGAGCTTGCATTCCAGTCATTCATTAAAGATTTTGATCTTGTTATTTTTAACTGGGTGCCTAGGGATTGTAATAAGTTAGCGGACTTATGTGCTAACTATTGTCATCAGGGGAATTTTTTATGGGATGATTTTAGTTTGAATAACGTTCCTCCTTCTTTTTCTCAATTGTTAAAGGAGGAATGTGATGCTATTAGATTGTGAGTTCTTTATCTCTTTTTAAAGCAATTGCTTCATGCATCTTTCAAAAAAAAAAAACTAGAAGCATTTTCTTAGTTTTGTACCAAATCAACCTCAAACCTCTTAAATTTTTTTCCAAATGTCAAAAATAACTTCTAGGGATGATTTTAAGTGTTTAAAATCATTTTGGTAATTTTCATATATTTTTAATCATTTATTATATATATATTTATAAATTATTTTTTATTTTGATAGAACTTTATAGGGCTTTTACTTTTCCTCTGTTAAGCTTTTAATTCTAAGAATTCTTATATATGATGTGTAAATTTTTTATTTAAAACGGATGTATTGTTAATTTTCAAATATCATAGGTCAATTATGTACATGAATTTTAGGTTTACCAAATTATATACCAAAGGACATCCAAATGCAGAGAAATTTGAAATATAGGTAAATGAATACATCTAGTTCAAACCCACTAAATTGGGCTCAATAAGCCTCCCTAGATTCAAAAATTAATCACCAAATCTAAATATATCTATAGATTTGGTGATTTATTTTAGGATCTACACTTACTATAATTGGATGAAATGAGTGGTAAATTAACCCTGACATACATATAAACACACCATAAAAGATTGAAAATCTAATTCTAAGTGCATGGATAGCTATGAATTTTCAAAGTTATGGGTTCAGAATAGACCCATAAGCTTGAAAATTCAAATCATAGAAAAACTGATCTAATCATAATCCAAGAAAATTAGGGTAGGTCAATGTTGCTCCCTAAAATTTACCATCCAAAATTGAGGTCAATTTGATTATTTCAGATTGAAATTTTTTGAAAAAATAGAGATCAAACATTTCCAATTATCCTAAGATCCACTAGCCAAATACTCTTGAAAATATTTTCAACAAATAATAGAGGTCAAGAGCTTTCCAACAAGTCCATGAACACTAAATTTTTATTTAAAATGAGTTTTCCAAGATTTTTAAAAGATTAGAGAATTTAAATGAATTATCTAAATCATTTTATATTTAAAATAGGCTTGCATGCAATCATTGCAAATCATTGGCATGCAATGGCAGTGATGTTCCGACACGTGCCTCAATATAATTCATCCACTTAAACATGTTAGATTAACCAAGGACCATTCGATCCATGTGTTTCAAAATTCATGAACCAGATGAAGCCATATCACCTCTTTTAGTTCAAACTGATGTGTGTTTAAATCCTTACACCTTTACACGTGCCTGGATTCAGATCTTAGTTGTCTGATCGGCCGATCGGATAACTCAAATTTATTCACAGGATTTTTTTCAAATTTGAATTGAACATTCAAATGCCCATAAATTTTAATCCTACTATTTAATTTTAATGAAATTTAAAAAAGAGGATCATGGCAACCTAATCTTACAATCCTTTGAGTTTTAAGGTTCCATTCATTGAGATCTTGGAGAAATTTTAATTTTAATTTTAAACTTTAGGAGGGGACAACTCACTAACTTGTCGATCAATTTTGATGATCATGGTCTTGTTGGAAAGCTTGAAGGATCCTATTCAAGTTCCTAGAAGACTCTAAGGATAGATATCCACTAGATTAAAAGTTGGATTTGAATTCACCTTTTTATATCTTTCTTTCTCTCTCTTGCTAGTTTGAAGTTATTTTAAATATGGGAGGCAGGAAGAAACTACGGAGGAGGTAGGGCGTGCTAGGAGACTGGGGAATCAATTTAATTATCCATTTCTTTAATCAAAGAGTAGGTACTTATAAGAGGGATAAATACGGTTCAATAACCAAGATCTTTCCACCTAAGCCATGGCCCACCTCCAAATCAATTTTGGACTGACCAGTAGGAGATAAAGGAATATTTTAGAGAATTTGAAAGCATATGGAGCGTTATTAAGGGTGTTAAGATTGAGCCAATCATTGGAGAGAGATTTTTTCAGAGGTTATTGCCACATCAGTAGCCCATGTGGCTTGAGTTTAACATGACCTATGAGGAGAAGGTTCTAGAGTGCAGGCAAGCTATTGGTTGGGTTCAAATTGGGTATAATTCAAGGGTTTGGTTCAATGATGAGGTGAAATTCAAGATTTTTAAATTTTTAAAAGTGTACATGGTAGGTTTTATCAACCATGGTTGACCTAGTTAATCAGGTTTGACCAGTGGTCAAAGGTGGACCAACTCAATTTAAATGATATTTTGGACATGTTATAAGTGGTCCCAATGCTTGGTGGTGTCATTTAGTTCAAAATGCATGTTTGAGGGAAAAAAGGGCCCTTAGGTTGACCAAGGTTGACTTGGTTAACCATGGTTGGCCCATGTTTGAAACATGGTTCAATACAATTTAAATGATATTTAGGGTTTATTAGAGGTGGTCTGAATATTTTGTTGGGTCTCTATACATGTAATGTAGTTTAAAGGGGTAAAATAGCAATTTATTCAAGCTTGGTTGACATGGTTAACCAAGGTTAACCACGGTTCAAATTTTAGTTTAATGCAGTTTAAATCTTATTCTAAATATGTTTTGAGAAGGTTACAGGGCTTATTTTGATTGGGCCATATTAAGGTTAATGAAAAATTTAGTTTGCAAGGTTTAGGATTTTAGGGATTTATGATCAATGGTCAACAAAGATTAAATATTGGTTGAATGCATCTTGCTAGTGATGATGATCATGATCAATACATTTGGAGAGGCCTCTACGGTTATAAATCATAATATGCCATGTTCATTGGTATAGGTTGTAAATATTAGAAGATTTTATAGCCTATGGAAATACATTGAGTTTTAGGGGTTATGGTTCTTCAAAATCCTTCAAATTGATGTAGTTGACCCTAGGGTCATGCCTAATCAACATGTAAGTTATAAATTAGGAATCCAACATTACTGAAAGTTATATGTAGTGAAGCCAGCTGTACCTCCAAAGGGAGAATAGCCTTTGCTCCAAATATAAGAGAAAATAACATAGAGGGAGTAGGAGTTCTGTATGTGGTTTTGTATGACCACAAAGCATCTTCTAACTTTTCATGCAATTGGTATTTATTTGAATACAATGTTTTATTTATAATTTCAACCATTACTTTATTGAAGGCTAAGTTAATCCATTTTTCTAACGGTAATAGATTATTGAGTATCTCCAATCAATATTATGATGTTTAGTAAAATTATTTATCATAGTACTTCTAATTGATGAACTACTATCAGATATGATTTAATGAGGAATACAAAATTTGTACACGACATGGTCTTTTAAAAAGAATAAAACATGATGAGCCTTAACTTCTCTCAAGAGAACTACCTCTGCCCATTTTGAGAAGTAATCCATTGCTGCTAAGATGAAGCTATGATCACTAGAGGATGGTGGATCAATTTGACCAACAATGTCCATACCCCAGCTTTCAAAATTCCATGAAGCAACTTTTGGGTGTAATACTTTAGATGGTAGATGTAGAACCACACCACGTACTTGACATTGATGACAATAACATGCAACTTTCATTTAGTTGTTAATCATGGATGGACAATAATATTCCATTATTTTAATTTTCATTTTTATCTTAGGACCTATTTAAAGTGCACCACATATCCATCATGTACTTCTTCAATAATCTTTAATGCTTCTAACTTACTCAAACACCTTAACCACATCTGATCAAATAATCTTCTATATAAGGTGTCATTAACTAATGTATAAGATAAAGATCTTCTTTCAATTTGATCAATTATCGATTTATCACAACGTAACTTATTTTCTTTTAAGTATTCGATGAAGGGCATCCTCTAATCCACCACTTCATCTTCTGCTGCTAAAATAATTTTCACCTTGGTGAGAGATTTTGTATTTATATTTTCAAGATCTATAGGCGACAAAACCTAGCGATCTTGTACTACTATTAAAATTGAATCTCATCCAAGATAAGCACTAACTTTTGCTAATTTTACTAAGGCATCTGATGTGGAACTATATTCACAAGGAATCTTGTATAAGGAAACATTCAGGTTTTATTTAAGTATATGCATTATGTATCAATGATAAGGAACTAGATTTTCTTTTAGTACTTGATAAGTTCTAGAAATCTGATTAATCAAAAGACGTGAATCTCTAAAAAAAGTTTCTCTTAAAATTAATTCAAGATCATCAATTCTAACCAGTTATTAGTGCCTCATACTCAACATCATTGTTCATATAAGGTTCTGATAAATGGTAAGAGAAATACATTCCACCCTTTTTTGGGGTAACGAATACTATACTGATTCTAACTTTTCCTGGAGAAATATGATCACATGTTTCTTAGTAATTTGAAGTGACTCCATTAAAATAAGATTCCCAGGTAGATTTCTCATTTAACTTTAGATTCATGATTTATTCATCTAGTATGTAATCATTAATTAACAAAATCAACCTGTGCTGGATGAGTAACTAGAAAATCTTCCACAGCTTGCCCTTTTACTACTAGTAAAGGAATGAACATTATTTTAATTAATAAAAAAATCATTGACCATCTAGCTCATCTTCTTGATAGCACTGGACGAGTGATTCGATATAATAATTGATTTACTATAGATATTAGATCCATTTTATGAGATAGCATATAATGCCTTAACTTTTGAGCGACAAAGATTAAAGCTAAGCAAAATTTGTCTATAGAAGGATAATTTCCTTAAGTTAGAAGTAAATGTCTTTTAAAGTAGTAAACTGCATTCTCTTTCCCTTCCTTATTAATCTGAGCTAGCAATGTACCAAGAGATTCACTTAAAGCTATGGTATATCAAATCAATGGCTTCCCTAAGATGGGAGCAGCTATTACAAGAGGATTTGTAAAATACAAATTTTCACTATCAAAGACTATCTAATAATTTTCATCCCACTTGTAATGGGAAGCTTCCTTACAAAAAATTGCAAATGGATAACATCTGTCTGAATGATTTGATATAAATCTTCTAAGGTACACCAGTTGACCTTGGAAAGATCTTAACTAAGTAAGACTTTTAGGTAGTGGGATTTCTATTGTAGCTTTCATTTTATTTGAATCTATCTCAATCCCTAGATGTCGGACAACAAAACCTAAAAACATTCCAGAAGTGACACCAAAAGCACACTTCAACGGACCCATTTTTAATCTATGTTGATGTAATCTTTGGAAAATGATTCTTAGAATATATAAATAATCATCTCTTTAAAAACATTTAATTACTAGATCATCGATAAAATATTCCACTTGATGGTGGATTAGTTCATTAAAAATCCTTATTATTGCTCATTGTTATGTTTCCCAAGCATTATTTAATATGAATGGAAAAACTTTATAATAGTATACTCCTATCGACATTCTAAAGTTATCAACTTTTCATCCCCAGGAGCCATTTTAATTTGGTTGTTTCTAAACAAGCCATACATAAAAGAAAATATTATATGAGAGGCAGTAATATAAACTATATGTTTCAGTATAGGAAGTGGAAACTCATCTTTATGATAAGCTTTATTTAGATCTCTAAAATCAATGCAGATAAAAATTTGACCGTTCATCTTCTTAGTTGGAACAATGCTAGCTAACCAGGTTGGATATTTTTCTTCCCTGATTAAGCATATATCGATTAACTTTTTAACATCCAAAATTAGTTGTTGTTAAATATTGAGTTGCATTCATCAAGGTGCTTATTTAATAGGAACCATTCTAGTCTAAATTTCTAGTTAATGAACTACTATGTTTGAAGATAATTGAGGCATTTCATCATAACTCCAAGCAATACAATCTTTGAATTCGGTTAGTAAATTTATAAATTTCTTTACCTCATCCTTATTCAATAATGAGCTTCTAAAAATTGGATGAGGGTTTTCATCAGTTCCCAAATTTATTTCATTTAAATCTTCAATTATAGATTTAACCTCTTCTTAAAGTTTTGAAGGTGAATCCCTAACTTGAAAGTCATCCGGATTATCTAAAGTTTTTGAGTAGAGTTTGTTAAGAGTTTTAACATTCACTAAAAAGTGACTATCAGACTCTAGATTATTTGATATAACCAAGTAATATTCATCATCATCGAATTAACATAGAGAACAAAGCTGATACCTGGTCTTGACAAATTTTTATATTTTTTTGTATTCCATAGATATTCGAATTGGTGAGCTTTACCACTAGTCCACTAGTGAATCAATATGTATCACAGGCGACTTTATTCTTACATTTTGCTTTCATTTTGTTTTGTCAGTCAATTTTGCCATCCTTGACCTCTTCCTTCAGATCATTGAGCCATTCTATTGCCACTTTGTGAGGGAGAAGCAGGTGACCAAAAAACATCATATTTGATATCAGAATGCTTATCTTTTCCTTTTCATTTTATTTTGAATTTTTTCCTTTCTTTTGCTTATCTTTTCCTTTTCATTTTATTTTGAATTTTTTCCTTTTCATAAGGTTGGAGTAGCTCCAGTGGAGGATAAGATTAGAGAGAGTCGCCTTAGATGGTTTGGTCACATAAAACGGCGGCCTTCCGATGACCCAGTTAGGAAAGTAGAGGTATTAGATTTGACTTATGTTAAGAAAGGTAGAGGTAGACCTAAAAAGACTTGGTTAGAAAATATTAGAAATGATCTTTCTCTATTAGATTTAAACGAGAATTTGACTTTGAACCGGACACAATGGAGAAAAAGGATTCATGTTGCCGACCCCACGTAGTGGGACAAAGGCTTGTTATTGTTGTTGTTGTTGTTGTTTTGCTTCTTTTTCAGCCAGTTTAAGATTTTTATAGAAGTTGGTCTACATCTTAGGCAGATAGTATGAAGCATCTTTGTATATACTGACTTTATTAATTAAAAATGGTTGTAAATCATCCTTAATATAAAGCTTTACTCCCTCCCAAGAGTATTTGATATAATAATGAAGCATAGAAGGAATCATTTTTTATTTATATAGTTAGGGTCTACCCTAAAGAGCGTTAAACATGTTTCAGAATATACTATATAAAATTTGGCTTCATTTTTTAGGATTCCCTCTCCCAAAAGCAAAGCATTTGAACTCAAAGACCTCTCACTTTTTTTAATAAACCCTCGTAATATCATTTTATCAGAACTAATTTTATGAGTGTCCACCCTTAGGTATGTGAGACTTCTAAGAGTCATAATGTTGATCGATGCATCCAGATCAATAAGAGCATGAGACAATTTAAAATTGTCTATGTTCACTGATATATATATATATATATAACGGACGATTATGATTTGGAGTTTACAATAAATCATCTAAAAGTGTAACTTATGGGACTTCCTTACAACTTAGTGTTTCTTCAAATTGTGTTTATGCTAACCGAGCTATATAGAACTCTAGATATAGTAAAGCTTTGATTAAAACATCCCTTATTTTCTTGGAAAGAACTAAAGCATCGTAGATACTCAGTTTTAAAGGTAGTTTTCTAAGAAGTGCTAGTACATTATAATCTTTAAAGGTAGTTTTCTAAGAAGTGCTAATACATTATAATCTACTTTAGGAATATCTAGATTAGCTATATCTGAATCTAGTTGAATAGGTGTTGAGGTTTCTAGATTATCATCCACTTGCTTTCCTTTGCTCGTTGTAGATACTAATGGTGGTAAAACTTTATGACTGTACAAATTTCCTTGGACCATCCATATACTGCTATTAGCATTAAGGTTCACATTTCATATTGATATTCCACCACCTCATAATATTATTAACCATACTTTCATTGGGTTTCTATATTTCTACTAACAGATCCCCCACAACGACATGGTGACATGCTCCAGCAAATCATGTATTGAGCATTCATTCTAGTTCTTCAAATCTATGCACTGACCCATCAGGTATCTCACCATACCATTCAATTCCTAACAAATGGCTTATAAACTATCTAAAAAGTATAGCCTCACCCCCTCCTACAGTATAATAATTATGCCTAAATGTGCTAGATGTTACTTTGGATTTCTTGTTCCATCAAAACTTTTAAATGATGGTGGCACAAACCTTTTACTATAAGGAACCAAGTCGTATTCTTTTGGGTATGGTCTACCATTCATGACAGATGAGGCACCCCTAGACTATGCTAAAGCCTTCTTGACTTATTTTTTCAAACAATTGTTTGATGTCTACTACTTATACTATTTCCTTTTCTTTTTTGAAGACTTTAACTTTAATTTCTTTTATTACCTCTTTAGGTTTGTTATAATTCTACATAGATTCCACTAGAATAGGATATATCTGAGTCTTAGTTGAAGGAACCTCTTTTCTTTGGAGGGCTACCAAAGAAGACATTAGCTCTTCCATTTTCTTTTCCATCCGAGCTATATATTCATCTATTTTAATTTACTAATCTAAAAGACTGCTAGTCAAATTTGGAATATTTTCTTCTTCATCATCATCTTCTTATTCTTCATTTTTATCTGCTACTGGATTCGTTTTTGGGGTGTATTCTCTATTAACTGATGATTTCTCAACATATTTTCCCTTCCATGCTTTTTCTTCCACCAAATGATTTTTTATGAATACTAGTGCAGTTTATGTGGCAACCATTTTAGGATGCCAAACTTTTTTTCCTTCAACTAGCATAACTGGTTGACTTGACAATTTCAACCTCCTTATATCAGGATGAGGAGATGAATCTCGACTTTTCACCCAATATCTATCAACCATTAATAGTTGTCTATTATAAGAATAAGCATAGGTTCTAACTAGAATATTTCTAGATTGGTCTGAAGATGGAGGAGAAACAGGATTATACCATCGATGGGCTAATGCTCCATATCCTAAAGATTTGATGGGAGTATGCTAACCCTAATCATTTGAATGTATTGTACGGTGATTGACATATTAAAATCTTTTAGATTTTTTTAAATGATTTGTTGTAGCAACTAGTTGACTAGGACCAAGTTCTTAGAACTGTACTCTTCTCTTGACTGGAGGAGTCATTTCTCGCCTTCTTCTAGAGTGTATTTACACTCCAGTGGATATAACATCCTTTACACTTTTCAAAAATTCAATTTTTTACTACCATAACCAAAGACATTGTCATGAATCAACTAGTTCAACATAGATATGAACTTCCTTTTTCTTTTAGATAAAAAAGTTAAAATAGGATTTTGATGAAAAGAAATAGGTGGGGAAATTGCTATCTTGACTTGATTCTCTTCTCCAACAACAGCAAACAGTGGATGAAAGCAAATCAAACTTGCCACAGGAGACTTATATAGACTGTCAAATACTTTAATTATCATTTAATTATATTTCACCTTAGTTTCTTCACCGTAGCATTAATTAGAATATTCTCTTCAATCATTTTATCTTTCCCAGCCATTCACATCATATGACTGTTCTTGTTCCTTCTCTGAGATTTTGTTATTTCTGGAGTAGCAGAAGATGACCCCATATCTAACTTACTTAGACATGAGAATCCAAGCATGATGGAAAATTTTTCCTTCAGGCTGGTAGAATAAATTGGGAAAGTGAAATGAGAAAATACCAATGGTTTAGTAGCTACCGAGGAATTTGCAGACCCAGCCTCAAGTATAGTCTTAACAGCTATAGCAGGTACATATTCAACCATGACCACATTAGACTATGGTCTAGTGAAGGTGAGCTATACATTATTCAACTATCTAAATTGGATCACTGTTGCATTAGCAGATGGATCCTGATTGATAGTCATGTTCACATCATTTGAGAAAGAAAAGATTAACCTTTTAGAATTTTTTTCTATAATTGGCCAGAATTATATATCAATCTTGAAAATTCACTGACCCTTAAATAGGACATAAATTTAAATTATATACTGATTAAAGTTTACTGAATTCATAACTCATGATTAAACTAAAGATGATCAGAATTTTTCTTTTGACTTTTAAATGCTCACTGACTATAGATCTAGATCCATCCTATAGAAACATTAACTAGCAAGATGTTTGGGATTGAAATTTAGATTTAATCTTGAGGGATTGAGATGAATTCAATCTGAATGACTTTGAGTTGGGGAGGGAATGATTAATGTTGGATTTGAATTTAGATTTTAGAAAACCATTGAACAAGGACCCTTGTCCAAAGACTTTCATATGTTGATGATAAAATAGACATGGAGTAGATTTGAATATAGATTCTAAAAATGACATTAGTGAAAGAACATTATACTAGAAAAATGGAAAACTTTGGAATTTATAATCTCGAGCCTGGAGTTAACATATCCATGCAAGACTATATATATGCAAAAATGCAAGACTATACAATATGCAAAAATGCAAGACTACAAACGAGCAGCACCCCTACTTGACTTAGTTCCAAATTAAGATTTTGGTAGGAGTAGTCTTCTTAGATTTTAGGTTAAAACCAAGTAACCATAGGATACACTTACTTGCATAAGAATAGGCTAAATGTTTAAATTTTAAATAAACAAAAAAATGCAAATGCAAATTCATGAATATAAATGGGCAGCACCCCTACCAAACTTTAGACCAAATCAGTACTCCGGTTGGACTAGTCCGCTTCATTTTTAGGATGAAACCATGTAGCCACAGGATATGCTTACTCTTATAAGGATAGGCTCAATACTTCAAGTTTAAATAAACATATAAACACAAATGAAAATGCAAGATAATAAATGGGCAGAACCCTTACGAGACCTAGGACCAATTTAGTATTTCTATTGGCTTACTCTGCTTAGTTTTTGGGATGAAACCAAGTAATCATGGGATATGCTTACTTGCATATGCATAGATTTAATGCATGAAGTTTAAATAAGCATAATAATGTAGATGCAAATGTAAGACTACAAATGGACAGTACTTATACCTAACCTAGGATCAATTATGTATTTTGGTTGGGCTAGTCCACTTAGTTTTTAGGATGAAACCAAGAAAACATCGAATATGCTTCTTGCATAGGCATAGATTTAAATATAAATAAACATATATGTATGAAAGTTTGAATAAGGCATGTATATATAAGGCTGAAATGGGTAGACACAATAAGGATATGCAAGACTATACAAACATGAACATACAAAATTGAACCAAACAAGCACGTACAAGACTGAAATTTAAATAAACATGCATCTACATGAAATTAAATTGGCAAAAAATTTAATTAAATCTATATATACCTAAAAATTTTAGGCTTAACTAAGATGAAGACAGAAGTCTATGCCCGGTGGAGTCTCCAGAAAAATCTATGGACAAATTTTCCTTCTCATGCCACACAAGATTTACTTTAAACTATATTTAGGTTTATTCAATCAAATCTATATAGATTGACATTAGACCATCTTGAGGGATAGACTAATATCTCACTATCCATTTGATAAGAGAAAACTTCAACTTATGTTTATGGCTAAAAACAACATAGCGATTATTCAATTCACCACAAAGGATAGAAGGAGTATTCACCTATCATTTTAATAATAAAATTTAATCAATGAATATATTTTCATAATCAAAACAACAAAAGAAATATTCTATTCATCCCTAAGAATAAAAGGAATATCCACTTATCATTTTAATCATAAAGGTATACTAATTAATTTATCTTAATAATCAAACTATATAAGGAATAATCCTTTCAATTCATCATTAAGGATAAAAGGAATATTCACTTATAATTTAATCATGAAATTAAACACATCTATTTATTTTCATAATCAAATATATAAATAATATTCAAATTATCCTTAAGGATAAAAAAAATATTCACTTATCCTTTGATAATGAAAGTAAACCAATATTTAAAGCTTAGGTCTGAGTCCACAAATTTTCCGCTACCTTAGAAAGAAAATAAGATAGGGTTTATTTTATTCTGGATTCTAAACTCCCTATAGAAGAAAGTCCCTATTGTTAATTATATCTCCTAAGCGAATACTCTTAATTTAAGTAAAGACTAAGCATTTTTAAATACATATATATTTACAAAAATGGTTAGGCTAACAAGATTTTAATGTATAGGGATTAGATTATAATTTTAGAGTTACCCTTAGAATTTAGATTTAGATTTTGGATTTTGAAGGAATAAAATAGAACAGGAATGTGCAGAGACAGAGGGGGTGTATATAATCTATGCTTACACTTTCTTAGAGTGTGCTGCCAGCTAATAATTCTAAGCATAATCAATCATCACATGAATGCAAGAATAGATAGGCTCTATCCTAATAATTAAGGAATTATAGTTAGAAAACTTTATAATTAGTACTTTACAATATGTATATGATCACATAATTAAATGATGCATGAATCATAATATAAATAAAAGAATTTTTATTCATTTATAATTCCAGAGTATGGCCCAGGGTCTACTATAAAGAAAAGGTGGCCAAGCTCCACTAACAACAAGCTTGGATTTTTACTTCAATATAAAGTAGATTTGAATATGATTATTAATTTTGGGTCTTCAATCTTTTGAATGCTAGATCTTCTATATTACTCCAAAAGACAATGTTCTTCAAAATAAGAAGAATCATTTTCTTTCAAAACCTATATATGTGTATAAATAATCATTTTCAATATTGCATAACTCTTAACATTGTACAACTCAATCTAACTATACAAAGATTTAAAACATTCACATCATTGCTTTAATATTTACCTTAAAGTGTGATCAGTTATATACATAGAAATTTAAATTAAAATAAAATTGCACGGCTCTAAATTTTTACTCCAATCATTGATGCACTAATAGAAATGTAAAAAATGACATCTGGAGTACAAAAAGTAAGCACATAACCTTGAGTACCCGCTAGCTAAGGAACTCCAGCTAAATCTAATCAAATCGTTAGCCAAGCTTAGAATAAGTTGGTGTCTTAGCAAACTATCTCAATGTGTATAGAAGGCTATATATGGCTCGAATAGGTCCTAGGTTTTATTAGTTTAAACTTGTCTATAATGAATTTGATTTGTTTAAGGTCTATAAGGGATGGTTTGAATATAAGTATTTATTGATTTAGACATTTTAAATTTTATTTTAAAGGTGATTATAACTATTGTAACTATAAATTTTAAAATTAATAGAACATTGAATTCCATAAATTTTATGTGCCAAAAGCTTCAGTAAGTCCTAGGCCCATATTTGTAATGTTACCACTCCTCCAAAATTGGGGTAGATGGATAGCATAGAGTCCTTTATTTTAATTAAGTATTTTTTTTCTTTAAAGCTTCTCAATCTAATAAACATTTGTCCTCCTGAAAGTAATCAAGAAGAAGGGAATATGCTCTAAATATTTGAAGACCAAATGACAAACCAAAATGAGTACATGAATCTTGTGTTTACTAAATGACAGACCAAATGACCTCCACATTCTTTAAACTCAATAAATTTGAGCTCACCAGAGCCTCCTTAGGTCAAAAAATTATAATGAGTTTGGAGAGGCTTCCAAGATAAAACATTATAATATATCTTATTTAGTGGCGTAGGGTATAAATATTTGAAGTTTTTATAGCCTATAGAAATACTTTGAGTTTTAGGGGTTAGGGATCTTGAAATTCTTTCAAAATGATGTAGTTTACCCTAGGGACATGCCTAATCAATATGCAAGTGATGGATCAAGAATCCAAGGTTATTTGGTCAAGTTTCAAGGCAATGGAAATTTCTCCAAAAATAGGTTATAGACCATAGAGTTTTGGGTTTGGTTCTGACATTAGATTTTATAGTTTTGATTTATCAATGAGTTTAGTCATTATATTGGATTTATATTTGGTTTAGTTAATGATTTAAGAGTATTTAGGGTTTGAATGCTCAGATCATTGATAATCATTGATAATCATAAGAGATTGAATTAATGATCAACTAATTATTATTAAGACTATCAACAAATGGATTTGAGGATTGGTTTTAATTTAAGTTTTAAATTAATCAATGAAGCTTAATGATTGAGGGAAATTTAGGCTTTAGAATGATCATATCAATGACAATCAAGGATGATTGTCAAGTGGTATATCAGGTGATCAAATAATAATTAAGGGTGATTATCAAGTGATGGTTCATTGTTTCAATGATGAAATCACCTTGCCAAAACATAGTGATAAGTTTGATTTAGTGTTTGAAATATATTTTAGTTGTTTAGGTATAGAGATTCGTGTTTGATATAGGGTTGATTGACCTCATTCAAGAATTAGGTCAACAAATATTACTAGCTATCGATGATAGATGACTGCATTAGTGTTGCAAGTCATTATCATCAATGTTAGGTGCATTGTGTAGTTTTATATAAACCACCAAATGTCCTACATCCAACCATTGCTTTGTGGCCTACTTAAAGTTGGGGTACAAATATCATTGATCTGATAGATCCTCTATCCTCTAGTGGTCATAGATTTATATTAGCAACAACAGATTACTTCTCAAAATGGGCAAAAGAAATTCTTTTCAAAGAAGATAATGCTCATCACATTTTAAAATTATCCAAAAAAATATCATATATAGATTTGATGTTCCTCATTACATCATCTTAGAAAATTATCCTTCATTCAAAAGTACTAAGATAAATAGTTTTTTAAATGTCTCAACACGAATTAGAGATACTCTACCATCTATTACCCTCAGGAAAATGAATTAGCAGAGGCATAGCATAAGTGTCAATGGAATGAGAAGTTGGTTAAAGCTTTGTGGGCATACCAAACCACATTTAGAACTCTAACTCAATCTACTCTGTATGCTTTATTCTTTGGTGCAGAAGCTATTTTTTCTGTAGAAGTGCAGTTCAATTAGAGTTATAGTAAATTATAAGATAGCTTTTAATCAAAATGCTAAACTCTAATTATAAGAGCTCGAAGGTTTGAAAGATAAGCATTTGCAAGCTCAACAAAACCTCAAGTTTTATAAAGCTAAAATGGTCCAAGTTCAAAATTTTAATAAATACTAACATAAAATGAACTTTTAATAGTTATCATCATGTACTTGATTTCAAAGTCATTACTTGTACTTTAATAAGTATACTTCATAGAGATTCAAAAATATACTTGCTATTAAAATAGTGTTTATACTTAAACCTTAATCTTTCATCAAAGTGTACTTAAAGGTCTTAGAGTTATCAGAGTGTATTCAGAATTTTATTTGTTCTTAGTTTATAAAATTTTTTAAATATATAATTCATGATATAATGCACATGTCCCGATGCCTTCTTACAATTCCATGTTGACCTCATTTATGTATGAGGTCATCCTAAACTACAACTCCTAATTTTTAGTCTTATTGTTGATAATCAGATGATTATCAATCATCCATCTACAACCATTGGATCTATAGATCTTTGGTTGAAAATTAATCAGCCTATAATCATTGACCTCCAACCATCCAGTGTACAATCATTCAAACTACAGATGATAATTCATTTCAATCCATCCATAGAACATTATGACACATCATTGTTATGCTTTTTTTTGTATATATATGAGGGTTATATTCTATGATTGTTCAATCCTATTAAACATAAGTGACACCTAAGCACAACACTTAAGGACAATGTTTAGTGAACTTATAAAAATATTAGAAAATTATACGTACATCCAATAGAGGTGAAACTCTAAACTAGTGAACCTACATACATTATACACCTTAGGATTTAGATATACCCTCATTTGACAATAATTGACCATAAAATAAAATTAAATAAAAATAAACCCTTAACTAAGAGCTAAATCTTCCAAAATTCACAATAATTTAATTAAAATTCATAAAAATACAAAATTAATTTAAAGTAACTCTAAATAACTTCTCCAATAAAAAATAAATAAATCTAGATCCAAATTCAAATAAATTTTAGTTAATAATTAATTAACCCATAATTAAATATTGATTAAATAAATTCATTAAAAATATAATATAAATCAAATTAATCCCAAATTTTTAGTGATTAATCTGTTGGTTATCCTTAACTATTGTTATCAATTTCATAATTTTTGGAGTTAATTTGATGCAAAAACTAAATAGCCCAAATTTATGTAAATAAAGGGGCTATTTAATAAATCAATAAATGATCAATTTTTAATAATTAAATTAAAATAATAATTATAATTCAAATTTACATAATAAAATAAAATTAAATTCGAAGTTTAATAATTTAAATTTAAATGAAAATTTTTAATAAAATTAATTAATAATTAACTAATATTCAATAATTATTTCAAATTACAAACAAATATATAAAAATAAAAGCATTCAACAAATATTTAAAACATAAAAACAATATAAGTATGATAATTTATTTTATTGAAATTTATTTTTAATCAAATAAATTTGAGAATTAATGTTACTTAAATATTGAGAACTTTTATGCTTAATGTGTGCTTCTTTTTGGACGACATTTTAGAATTAATTTTCAAGGTTTTTAATACATCTTTAATTCCCCAACAAACTCCATATGTGATGCATTTCTCCTTTTAGGAAGGCATTTACATATTTGCTTAGGAGATTTTAATAAAATTTAATAAATAATTAAGGACTTTAATACACTATGATAGTCTTCATTTTTTAAAGGCATAGTGTATGGGATTATCAAGTCTTTGATTAGTAAAAATATAGACCTTATACATCACACTTGATTCTACTTGGAGGACATATGTATTGAATTGAGAAGTCCCTCTTCTATCCCTTAATAAATCATTAACAAACCATAAAGGTTTCCTGTAACCATCAATCCTATATGGTGGATGATTATATTTTGTTAGCAAGCCTTAGGATTTGTAAGTTAGTAGTTCCCACACTTTGAGTTATTAACATAAAAATTCTTTAAAATTAAATAATTAACTTCAGCTATTTAAAATTCAAATAATAAAATCCAAATTCATACAAGGTAAACTACAACTAAATAATCCCTTTTTGTCCCTTAATAAAAAAACACTTTAATCCTATGCAACTTAAACGTTAAACTCCTATAAGACATATCAAAGCCACACACCCTCATTAACACACTTTGATGGTTTGCTAGAACAAAAAACTTTATCATAGGTTAGGCCGGTGGTTTAAATTATATACCATGTATTTTTCTTGGAGCACCCTATATATGTTTGTTTGTTTTTAGCAATCAAAATGTCATACATTTTAAATTCTTGTTGGTGCACTTAGGCTTTTTCAGGACTTCATTAAAAGCATTAGGTTATTACAGAACTGCTCTTGCACTTTATCTTTATATGTTAATACTTTACGTTGCTTTACATTTTTGGTAAGAGTCAAAGTAGAATGTACCTAGGAAAGATAAATATATATGAGTCTCTATAAATTGTCAAATGGATATAGATTGAGGTGTACAGCATCTTGAGTTGTAAAAGAATCAAATACACCTACTTATATATGCAAATGGCGCTCCAAAAGACTATATCCTCTCTTTTGGAGGATAATGTCTTTCGAATATCCGTAGAAGACTTGGAGCTAGAAGACTATAAGAAAGTATATCTGAATCTTTATATATGGTAGGCTTAGAAATCCTAATTTGATGTCGTGGAGCCTGGCCACCTTTCTTTTTATAGAGTGTTATTCTATTGTACATTTTCAAATCATTTAATAAATAAATCTTTATATATACACTTTTTTATTTATTACATTGCATCATGCATTGCATTCATAAGGGTTGTAATTTAAATTAGTTGGTAGCAATTTTTGTAGTCTTTCCTTGGTGTACATTTTTGAAATTTTGTAGAAATATGTATACTAGATCTAGGAAGATATGGCACTAGGTATCGTGTACATGAACACCTTTACCCTAACATGCATACATACATGCATTTTAATTTCTATAACATACACAAATCCAACACACAATCTTATGGAAAGGTAGCAGGACCCTCTTGTGCCTAAAAAATGCTTAGCTATTCATATTATATAGGACCATTAGGGTACTATATATTCTTAGAAATTTTGGGAGTTAGAAAATTTAGTTAGGAAAATTAAATAAGATAAAATGTAGAGTTGTTAGTGAGTCTTCTCGTTAGTGTTATTTAAACGTAAATGTTAAATTATTTATCTCGAGTCACTAATTCAGAGTTTGATTCATTGTTTGATCTCTTAGGATAGAGTTGATCTTCTCATACACTATGTCTACGATGATTGCTTGTGTATTAGGTTATTAACTTGTAGTGCATTCCAAATAAACTTAAGAATATATGTATTTGCACACCTCAAACTCCTTTTCAAAAAAGGTAGAAGGAAATTAAGGTTTTATTTGTAAAATTTAAAAATATTTTCGAATGAAAGATTTAAGGCAACTATCACTTGTTTTAAATTCAGAATGAGTCTAGTCTCAACTTTAATCAAGAGTTTTCTCTTCAGAGATGTAATTGACTTTAGGGGCTTGCTTCAATAGGAGCCCAAGATCCCAACATAAAATAAACCCAATCTTATTTCTCTAAGATAGAGGAAAAATCTTCAAGACATCGACTAAAGATAATCTTAGATTAGTTTTATATTTAAAATAAAGGTGTATGTGAATACCTTCCTCTAGAATGAATTTCATATCCCCTATACAGAATTTGAATAAGAAAATGAATTATTTTCTTTTCTCAAGTCGATAATGTGGTATTAGTTTATCTTTTGAGGTAATTAATGCTAATTAAGTAGATTTATTTAAAGAAACACTATATCCAAAATCTTTGGTTAGTCATTTAATTTGTCCACACTCCACTTTCACTTATAGCTCCCTTTAACATCCCACACCTACTTATAGCCTTTAGGGCTTGAATAGAACGACACAAAATAGAATAACCTCCCACATCATATTCAATGAGTGGGGCCAGAATCCCTCCCACATCCACAGGAGGCAGATCGGGCTAAAATAGAACATATAAGGCTCTTATATCATTTCAAATAGTGAACTTATAACAATTTATAAATCTAAACTTTGCTAATGCCATGCCATGAACTATACATAATTTATTATGAAATAGTTGAATTGAAATCATAGACAGGTGTTTATAAGTCTAGCTCATGATTTACAAATTCCTCATTGGCCCGAAGGATGAAACCTGAACTTTGGCCTCCAAATCTCTCTCTCCTCTTTCTCTCACCTTCTTCCTCTCCCTTCTTTCTCCAGCAATGTGAGAGAGTCTACGATAGTTGAATGAATATATATATATATATATATATATATATATATATATATATATATATATATATATATATATATATATATATACATACAACATTTTTAGTCAGGCACTACGATGCTCACTTTCTAATGCCACAATGCTCCAAAAAATATTTCAGATGCTCCTAGGTTCTTCAAACCTAAGAGCTGGTTGACATGAAGAAACTACAAAATATGACAACACTCCACTAAACCTTCTTCCAAAATAGAAAGCTTAGTGTTGTATCATTGGCACTCATTGCACTACGGTGCTTTAAGAGCACTTTTGGTAACTTCAAATTTCCTCTTTCATTCAAATTCATGCCTTTTTTAAGCCTTATTAGGCACTATGCAAATTAAATAACTAATTATATCAAAATTAAACCAAATTAAATTTAAATTACATTAATTCCTTAAATTTTTGAATAGTGGGTGTTACATCCTCCCCTTTTTATAGAAAATAATATTCTAAATAATTTCAGCACATGTAGTAATCAAAGGATAAAATTCCTTATTTTAGCTACTTTCTATTCAAGCTCTAATATCTGCTTCCATTAAACTTTAACGAAAGGAATCTACTTATTTCTTAACTACTTCACGTCATAAGCTTTGACTGGTTTAAGTTCCTCCACATAAGTTAGAATGTGTTGAATCTCCACTTCATATTAATGAACTCTCTAATATACCTCTAATTACCACTTTCTTAACACTAATACAAGGAATACGTTATGGATATCTGACATATGATAATATAACGATAATCATTAAGCAAATTCTCCAATTCTTTCAAACATTTCAAAAGCTCCTATATAACTTGGACTCTTTTTTTTAAGAAATTAAAATTGCATTAAAACAAGAAAAAAAACTATTAAAAGCTAGAAAGAAAAAAACCAAATAAGCTTCCCTTTCCTCACATTTGGGAAGGAAGCATTATTGAAAAACAAATAAAGCAAACTAAAATTATATTTGCAATAAAGTGATTATGATAATGGAAATGAGATCCACTACTCCTCACTTTGAACCAATTGGGGTGTTGGGGACACTAAATTTTAAGCAACCAAATAGGTTGGTTAGTATCCCAATGTTCCAAATTAGGTAAAAAATAAAAAATAGGAAGAGTCTCAAATTCCATTATTCTAATTTCATAATGCAAATAACAAACAAAGCTGATAATCTCATTCCCAAGTGGTCATATTGCCACCTCTTCTCCACTAGAAAAAGACCTCTTGACATTCTTTTGACATGTAAACTCAAATGCAATTTCTGAAGCCATATAGAAAAACAAGCACTTCTTAGCTTCATCAGCTCATATACCTGAAATCTCCGCTTCCATGATGCCTACTTTAAGTAAGTCTTGAACTTCAAAGTACAAAACAATAAAATCCATTAAATGAAATGGAATCCCACTTCAAGCCATCAACATAACATTTAGGTAGTCCCAAACTTCCTTGGACAATCTAATCAAACAAACAATCATCCTTAGATGATTCACTAAGCGACAACAAAAAACTATAATAACCCTGTTATTTGAAACTAAATCCTCATGAAACATAAAATTTACTTCCTTAAAACTAGATGAAGGTATGAATCCTCCATCAACAAAAAAAATCTCCATTACCTTCATAAAGGAGGCAATAACACCAACCACAAACTTACTCATAATAACATCACGTCCAACAACACAAAGATCCTCCTTCCCTAACACATAGCTACCAATTCTCATAGTAACGGAAGCATAACAAACCACATAAGCAGAAATGATGTTGACAAATCCTCCACTGAACCTGTTATGCAAACTCAACACATGAGTAAAACAAAAAGAAAATTCCACAACTTTCACTACTCCATCCAAAGTCGCTACTTGGATATTCCAGAATAAGAACAGAAGAACAAGCAATCACAACAAGGACTGCATCAGTTCTTTCACCAAGATTCTTCAAGAAACCATGCAAAGAAAAATGTAAAACATTCTGGTTATGAAAAGACTTTCAAACCACATTCTGCACAGATAATTCTTCATACCAAAAAAATTTGCATCTACACCATTTCATGAACAAAAAGAGATCCTTAAAATAAATCTTCAGCCCAAACACCACATAAAGGAAAACATAAAACTAGAATGAATCAAAGCACCCATTACCCAACAAAAACAAAAATATAAATCCAAGAAAATCCGTTTCCTACATAAGTTCAAACCACAAAAAACTATTAGGAAATCTACAAAATAAACAATTGTCAGCAACACAGGTTCAATGGCGACCCTTTGCCAAAATGGCCATGAACAATCTCTACAAGAAAGACATCCTTAACCTAGCAGTACCTCTACTCAAAAACCACTTGTCGTCCACACCGGGCCAATAGCCGACCTCCACCAAAACTGCCTTGCCGCTAAAAATCTGGAAGAAATTCAAAATTTCCCTCTACGGAGATATCATCCTCTTCTTATATAACTTGGACTCAAGTTATTATCTTTTCCAAATCTACTTACACCTTTAATAATACTGACCTTTAAGAAAAAAAAAATTCACCACCCTAGAATTCTACGGACTTATATTTATGGTCAAATATTTTTTTCTTCTTATCCTGAGATACTTCTAATCCTTTTCGAATCAATCTAATTTTCTCAGAAGTTATGTCTAACAGCTCAAAAACTATCAATTTTCTTTACCTTGCTTTAGTCCAAGCAAAATGTATTGTATACCTTCTACCATATAAAGCTTCATATGTAGCATACCAATGTTTTCTTGGAAACTATTATTAAAAATAAATTTAATCGAAGAAATATGGTCTTCTAAACTTCAAAGATAGACAATCTCGGTAGATCTTCTAGCACTTAAATAATTTGCTCTAATTTCCCATCAATGTAAGGTTAAAAAGCCATACTAAAATTTAATTGTTACCCCAAACCTTTATGAAAACACTTCAATAATTTTGAAGTAAATCTTCCATCATGATCATAGATAAAAATCTTAGAAATTATATGCAACATATTGATCTCATTTTGGGCTATAAATAAACTAAGCATTTGATGAGCTACTCTTCACTCGGTTCGAAGTTAGCTTATTCATGTTCATTTGATTAGGTAAATAAAAAATCTTGAACAATTTTTATAAATACTCAATAGCTAAATAAATGAGCTAAAAAAACTTATTGTTTAGTTTGTTTATGTTATATTTTTTATCATGAAAATAACTACACCATGATAGCTGATACAACTACCAACACTACTACTCCCTTTTTTGACCTCAAAGATAGAATAAGCACTATAGACGAGAAATAAAACAAGGTAGAAAAAACTACATAAATCATTAAAAAGAAAAAGTACCACTTGAAGAGATAAAATACAAAAACCAACACCACTACTCGCCCTTTTAACATCACAAAAGGAAAGTGAACCACAGGAGGAAAATACAACAAGGCATAAAAGTTCTATAAAGCATAAAATAGAAAAATATAACTTAAAAACACAAAGCAAAAAATTCAACACTACTCATTGTAGGGCCCTTGATCAGGTGGTGGAGGATGGAAGTGATGGCGAAGGGTGGAAAAAGTTCCTGGGACAACGCCTAGTCATCCTACCATCTCTGAGATTTTTGCTCAATGTGATTATCCACAATGAGTTCTTATCAAGTAAAATGTTTTATTTTGGCATCATGTGGATGCTGAATAACATATTGAGGGGGCAAAGTGGGGCTTCCCTACCTCTGTTTCCTTATCTAAGTTGGTAATGTCCTCTACAAACACTGGCTTGTGGTAGTCACTACAGATGATAGAGAAGGGTGATCTATGAAGAATGTAGGCTAGTGGTCAAGTGAGTTAAGGTACCTGAGACTTTGCTTGGCTTACAAGCTGAATGTGAATATTTGTTCAATGGCCAAATTTTGCTTTCATTGAGCTTGAGGATTTCTAATTAAGGTGAAGTATGAAAGGTACATAATGATCATATTCACAACATTAAATTGCATGTTATTCATATAAAAATATTTAATAATTAAGAGTAAGGGAGTGATATTTATGTAGTCACTAGCTATGGGGATTATATTATGCTGAAGGATGTGCTATATAGCATATGCATTCAGCATAATTTTGCTAACAAGAGGCTAGTGCTAGTTTAAAGGTATATTCCTAAGGGTCATATTGATGATTATCTTGTTGTAATCTAATTCTTAACCAAAGTTATGAGGTACTTCACCTATCTTAGATTGGTAAATATGCTCATACAAGTCAATATTGATGATAGTTACCTGGCATCAATAAATAGAAGATTTAATAGTTGTGTAGTTGATGGTGATTAAGTTTGTGAAGAATTCTAATAGGACCTCAGTGTAAAGGACAAGCTGGATAGATAAGAAATTAAAGTGAAGTTGCATCGAACAAGTCTAATACTTGGTAGGATAGTCATTCTCGATCCACCACTTTAGAATCCATAATTGAGGCATTCTTGTATCATTCATAAGTGGCCTAATCTTCTTTGTATTGGAATCAGTCATCAAGTTTGGGCCTTTGAGCCAATATGCCATGCTTGTGAGACCTAAGGGAGGTGAGACTATGTATACTAGGGAGAAGATGATAGAGAATTTGAAGGTAAAGTGTAAACTATCCTCCCTTATATAGCCTCGAGTCATCTGTACAATATGATCAGTGGATTGTAATGTTTAATTGAGTATGTCCAAAATGTCTCATCGAGAATGAATAGTCAATAGTCAAATCATATAATATGATCCTGTATCTTATAATACGATCTTCATTATTTTGATCATCCTAAGGTCTCATCAACATGACTTTTTGAGTAAGATAATCATACTATATGATGACTTATTCAAATAGTATTATAAAAAATAATGATTATACCAAATAGTTAAACCAATAGTTATTGGTCTCAAATGATCCTAT
Organism: Dendrobium chrysotoxum; assembly: GCA_019925795.1. Taxonomy (NCBI): domain Eukaryota; kingdom Viridiplantae; phylum Streptophyta; class Magnoliopsida; order Asparagales; family Orchidaceae; genus Dendrobium; species Dendrobium chrysotoxum. Next base: position 43,057,048 of record CM034300.1, on the reverse strand, counting down.
CTATATGTATTATACAATACAATGTGTGTATCATGTAGTACGAAGTAAAGAAATCTCTAAGAACTGTGTAATGATTTGGAACACTTCCATAAGGATAAGCACATAATAAATAACACAATATAATTTCAGGCAAAAACACTACAAACAGAAAAAATGACCAAAAACACATGAAACATAAAAAATTTGAATATACACAAAAATATATAAAAAAATAGCCTAATAATAAATGCATAAAAATTGAAACATTTATAAACCTATAAAGTAGAACACAAGTGCATAAACTAGAACATAAACACAAGACGCAAAAATAAATAGGCAATTACCCTAATTTCTTAAGCACTGATATCTATGATTCCTAATCTAATTCTACTGACATGGAACATTTCAAAACTTAAGGTTTGATAAAAATATCTAAATCTTAATTCTTTATGTCTATAAATTAAATGCTCACATCTCCCTTTGTCATGTGATCTTTAATACAGTGGTGTCTCATGATAACGCGTTTAGTTTGAGAGTGTTGTATTGGGTTTTTGTGATAGAAATCACACTGGTGTTATCAAACATGATAGAGAGTGAGGCTACTTGCAATCAAAAATAAAGAAGTTATTACTTCAGCCAGAGGAGTTAGTCAACACAGATTCTTACAGCTATAAATTCAACTTCTTTAGTGGATAGAGGTACTAAAAGTTACTTTCTTTTTTTTTGAGGGAATGCATAGAGTAAATTTTATTAAAACCCCAAAGGAAAAAGGTTCTAAGAACAAGAACCCCTATCACACTCCTCCTTTAACAATGAAACAAAGTTAGGAGGAATGTTCTTATTGCCAATACAATCCCAAATAAAGTTAAAAGAACTAGCAAAGTTAGCACAACAATGAGCTAACTTATTACAACTCCTATCCACAAATTGAAAGATAATTTGATGAAAATCTTTAAGAAAAGAAAAATCTTGACTGTCCACTAAGTCTCCCGCCAAGCCTTCATTCTTCATCATCTTTTGAACATACATAATCACATTAGAATTATCTCCTTCAATAATAATCCCTTTAGCATCAAACATCCAATCTTGAATAGCCTCTTTAAGAGCAAGAACTAATTTCAATTCAAAAAATGATGAATCCAAATGCAAACAAGAGAATCCAAAAGCATAGACAAACCGACCTTTAGAACTCTAATAACTCCACCAACACCAGCCTTATAAGAACTACCCAGAGAAGCATCTACATAGAGCTTGATCCACTCGGGTGGAGGAGGACACCAAAATGAAGAAGACAGCTTCAACAGTCGGTTGCCATCCCAGTGGTCTGAGGTAGTAGACAAGCCAAATGAAATTGCAGCTAGACTGACAGCAGTAGCAGCTGTAAGCAAAATACTATCCTCCATGTCACAATGTTTGAGTTTGTTCCTGCTCTTCCAAGATAGATAAACAACTGAGCAATAAAGATTGCCAATAAATGGGTTACACTTTGCTAAAACAAATAATCTTTAAAAGCAATCTTCCAGATTTCGAAAAACTGGTACCTTATAACCCTATTTACTGAGCATTTGAATCACCTGAGAAAGATACAAACAGCTTCTTGCAATGGGATTATCATCTTCAATCCCAGGCCATCCTCTCGGACATCCATTAAATTCCTGCAAACGCCTATAACTCAGGAATTCATTAGAAGGTAAAGCCTTGTGAGCCAGCCTCCACCAGAAAAAGTCTACAGACAGACGAAGCTTTAGCTTTTTCTTCTAGCACCAAATCTGATCGAGCTCAGCATCAAGTTATTTTTCCATAATCAAGGATGCAACAGATTTTCTAGAGCACTTATATTATAATTCCATTTGATCACCTTGAATACCTGGAGAGATAGGGATTGAATAAATAAGCTACACCAAATCTGCACCAAAGAAGCAATTCAGCTTATCTAAGTCCCATACACCTCCCTGAAAGAAATGCTTAAGATTAGAGTTAATTAAATCCTGAGCCGCTACAAATGTTGGCCATCGATCAGTGCTCTTATCCAAGATCCAAATGTCCTTAAAAGTATTAATACTTTCCCCATCATAGACCTTCCATCTCACAACTTCCTGTAGGAATCTAGCTCCAAAAGTAATAATCTTCCAAGTAGTGGAAGCATTACTCCTAGCATTTAAATCCTAAATGTCACCTCCATACTTAGCCCTCAAATTCCTGTTGAGAAGAGTTGAAGGCTTGGTGATAAAGTTCCAAGAAAACTTGGCCCTCAACGGCCCCACCTTGGCAGAGGCAGACATCAACCCTTAGCCACCCAAATTCCTTGGTCTACATAACATCTCCCAAGCTACATAATGAAGACCTTTGGTTCTGTCACTTTTTTTCCAAAAGAATTCCCTACACATCTTATCCAAGTCATTTAGTACTCTAATAGGGAAAAGAGAATGTGTAGATAAAAAATTGGGAGAGACAGAAAAGAAGACTTGATTAAACTTAGCTTTCCTGAAAATGAAATATAACGATTACCGCAAGTAGAAATTTTGCCATGGGCCATCTCCAACAGATTTTGTAAATCCAAAAATACAAGTCTTCTAAGAGCCAATTTGATGCCAAGGTAGTTTAGTTCACTGACTACCTTAAACCCCAACATTCTAGCAAGAGCCAATGATGTCCTTCTCCCAACCTCTTTTCCAAAAATAACTATAGATTTTTGCACATTAATTCTTTGTCCCGTCCACCTCCTGTAATCTTTCAATATCTTATTAATCTTCTTCACATGATTTCGTTTTGCTTCAGAGAAAATAAGAAGATCATCAGCAAATTGAAAATGAGAAATCCTCTCAGCTTGAGTGGACATCTTTATACCGAGCTTACTCCCTCTTTGGGCAAACACATCCGTAAGCAATTGTGAGCATAAAATGAATAGGTAGAGATACAAGAGGAAACCTTGCCTAAAACCACTTTTACCCTCTATCCATGAAGAGTTATTGCCATTTATCAATAAAGAAAATTTTGGGTTAAGAAGACATTGTGACAGCAAATTAGAGAATTTCTCAGGAAAGCCATAATGTTCTAAGGCTTGCTTCAAAGTTGACCACCCCATGCTATTGTAAGCCTGTTCCATGTCCACTTTTATTGCCATCAAACCTTTCTTAGATTTGGAATAATGAAACTTGTGAAACAAGTCTTGCGTAATCAAAATGTGCTCCGATATAGACTGACCACCAACAAATGCAGCTTGCTCTTTAGAAACAATTTTTGGAATAATTTCCATCATTCTACTCAATAACATCTTGGCTACAATTTTACAAATAGAACAATAAAGGCTGATAGGTCTAAAATTAGAGGGAAGAGAAGGAGTTTTAACCTTAGAAATTAAAACAACTAAGGTTTCTTTCCATTCCTTGCACATCCTACTATTCTTGAAAAATGAATGCACAACCATCCACACATCCACCTTAATAATATGCCAATAAAATTTAAAGAAAGAATAGGAGATACCAGCTAAACCAGGAGAAATGTTAGCTTCAAGTTTTCGGATCACCTCTTCAAGCTCCTTCCTAGTAAAATCAGCCAGCAAAAAGTTTTTATCATCATCACTTAACAGGTATGAGGGAGAAGGCCTACCTGAGAGCACACAATTCTGAGCTTTCCACTTGTCTTTATATAAGTCCAAGAACACCTCCTCTATAAGCTTCTGCTCCTCCACCATGATTCCCTTAGGATTCCTGATTTGATGAATCCTGTTGCTATTACGCCGAGCAGAAGCAAAAGCATGAAAGTAATTTGAGTTTTTGTCGCCATCCTCCAGCCATTTAACCTTTGCCCGTTGCTTCCACCAAGAATCCAGCCTCCCAAGGGTAGAGTTAAGTTCCAAAACTTTAGATTTCATGAAACAAAGTTCTACCTCAGGTAGATCTTCAACTTTAGCTTCTTCCTGTTGTAACTCAAGAACTTCCTTCTTAAGTTTTTCTTTCAGTTTATTGAGATCCGTAAGCTTTGATCTACTCCAAAAGAACAACGCTTTCAACATGCGTTTGAACTTAATGTTAAGAGATTGAGCAGCATCTCCCTTTACACACTTTTCCCAAGCTCTAGATACAACTCCAACATAGGCTGGATAAGAAGTCCAAACTTCTTCAAGTTTCAAAAACCGGCTTTTATTAAATCCAGAAGAATTGAAATTGATTAAAATGGGGCAATGGTCAGATGCGATCCTTGCGAGGTGACGAACCACAGCCGGTTGTATAGCCTCCAAATCGAATGAGTTTAGAAGAATATGATCCAACCTCTCAAGAATCCTAGCACCTCTTATTTTGTTATTGCTCCAAGTGTACTTGGGTCCAACAATTCCAGTATCATGGAAATCACAGTTAGACATAAAAAAATTCATGTCTTGTGGGCCTTGAGAGAACACAAATTTCTTCCCTCCCCTCTTGTCTTCTTGAGATAAGATACAATTGAAATAACCACTAATCAAAAAAGGGAGATTGCAGCTCGAAAAAGCTTCTAGATTGCTCCACAAAGATCTCCTCCTGCATACATTCCTACTGCCATAAACAGTTGTAATTAGCCATCTTCCTTTATTTGGAATGCATAGCTCTCCCACAACAACTTGTTCATTAGCCTCCTCGACACAAAAAGTAACCAAATCAGCTCTCCAAGAAATAATCATTCCACCAGATAGCCCTACATCAGGTAGAAGAAAGAAATCCCAGGTGGATCCAAACATTTTACTAAACTCCATCTTGTTGACGGAGGAGATTTTAGTTTCAATTTGACCAACAAAGATAATATTAAAATCTTTCACCAACTCCTTCAAGTAGCGGGAAGCCTCCTTTTTCCTAGCTCCCCGATAATTCTAGAATGCTAAAGAAGACATTTAATGTAGTGAATTGGGATTGCTCCCAACCTTACTACCTTTCAACGTTCCCCCTTTCCTTTTATGTAAAAAAGGATTAGAATTATCCAAAGATCTCAATTCTTTTTGTAGTTTAAATTTGCTTCTACCAGACTCCCCATTAACTACAGCCAATATGCTTTCCACTGCCTCAAAGGAACCAGCCACCAATTCTCCTTCCTCAACTTCCCCAGCCAATGGTTTATTACAAATTTCTTCACTAACATATTCCAGAGCTTTAAATTTATTTCAATCCAAGAGAGCAGCTGGAGAGATGGACATACCCATACTTGAATTGTTGGAATGCCCCACCTCTTTCAAAGAAGATCCAGATTCCACTTCCTCATGAGTGGTAGCCACATTACTGGCTCCAACATCAGCAGTCTTCATCTGAAACTGAACGTCTTCCACGAGTTGATCAGTATCCAGAATAGGTTTTTAAATAGGTTGGTATTTCTTCATTGCAGGAGTAGCTGCCTTAGCCCAGATGGAGTTATCAATTTGCTTGCCAACCAGTCCCTTCCGATGTTTGTTTTTGACATGTACCCATGGTCCATATGAATTTTCAGTAGCAGTTTCAACAGGCAATGGAATCTCCGCAGCACCAACCAGAGCCTCCTTACTAGAATTGCCTTTCTTCAAATCAATAAAAGGGTTTTTCTTACATTCTTCAGCTAAATGCCCAATTTTACAACAATCAAAACAAAAAGATGATATCTTTTCGTACTCTATTTTTTGAAAATTTTGACCACAAGACCCCTCCACCCAAACACCTGTGGGAAACTATTTGTCAAGGGCCATATGAATACAAACTCTGGCGTATTTTCTTTTGTTCCACTGAAACATATTTCCATCTATGTATAATGGGGTTCCGATCATCGAAGTAATCCTTGCCACATTCACTTCATCCCAAAAAAGCAATGGAAGATGCGGCATCCTTACCCAAATGGGAGAAGAAAATCCTTTCAATGAGGAAGGAGAAAATTCTGGAGTCCTCCTTTCCATACCTACAATCTGCCCGTTAACATACCAAGGACCTCCTTCCAAAACCTTCTCTACAGCCTCCACATTGCTGAAAGAACAGAGTACCCATCCTAAACCAAGGATGGTTAACTAAAATTTCCCAAATTGCATCCATTGGCGACGCAATTCAGCTGCAATCAGATGATTGGGGATTTCCTTTCCAAATACTTTAATCACCACAGAAAATTGGAGTTTATCTGAATTGGCTTTCACATTATCTTCATTTAACTTGATTGCCTTTTTGTCATCCAAAAGGAAAGATTCATCCAAATAAAAGATTGTCTTATAAATTGGTAAGTTCAAGAAGTGTTTTTCTATCCACATTATATGGTCAGGTCTACTAATACTCAAGTATTCCAACTAATTCAAATGTCAAGCTATTCCTAGGATGCCAAATACCTAAGTTCTGAGTGCCAATAAGATATCTGAGGATTCTTTTAACTTCGTTCATATGGGATTCTTTAGGGACAACCTAAAATATAACACATAAGAAAACGCTAAACATAATGCCAGGTCTAGTAGCACTCAAGTAAAATAAAGAACCTGTTATCCCTCTAAACTCTTTAAATCAACTAATTTTTCATCTAAATCCTTTTCTAATTAGGTGGTCAGGCTTATGGGTGTTTTCATCCTCTTACATCCTTTCATATCAAATTTTCTTAATATTTCTTTCATGTATTTTGCTTGACTCAAGAATGTTCTATATCCCCTTTTCTTTATATTAAATGCAAGAAAACAAGTCAACTCACCCAGCATGTTCATTTCAAATTCCCTACTCATAGTGGAAAAGAGTTCTTTACATAGATCATCATAAGTGGATCTAAAAAGAATACCATCCATATATATCTTCATAATGAGAATATCATTTCCAATTCTTTTAATAAATAGTATGTTATCTACAACACCCTTAACAAAGGATTTCTCTAAGAGAAAAGTTCTAATTTGATCACAACACAATCTAGGTGCTTATTTTTGCCCATATAGTACTTTCTTAATTTTGTAAACATGTTTTAGAAAGGTTGAGATCTAAAAAACTTTGGGCTATTATTTATAAATATCTTCCAAAATGACCCCATTCTAAAAAGTAATGTTCATATCCATTATGTATAATTTAAACTCCTTGAAGTAAGCAAATCCTAATAGTTCCCTCTAATCTGGTTACTGAGGTAAAGGTCTCCTCAATATCTATCCCTTCTATTTGATTGTAACCCTTTTCTACTAAACTAGCCTTAATTCTTATTATTGATCCATGTTAACCTCATTTTCTCTTGTGGTCAATTTGTCAATCACATTCAATGTGCAATATTAAATCACTTTCAATCATGGTGTTTAATCATCGAACTCCATTTAATCATTCAACTCAACTCAATTATTAAACTCCAATTAATGTTCAAAGTTTATGCAAATTAAATTCAATCATTAAACCACCATTCAAGTCGCAATCATTAATCATTAAACTATGTTCAATCATTCAATGATTTTCAAACATTTAATGATTATCAATCAATTAGTCAACATTGAACCATTAAATTTTAATCAATTAATCATATTCAATCACATTTAATCATTAAACTTCAATCAACAATCATAATTTAATATTTTAATGATTATCAATGATTGTCAATGATTTAATCATTCTTCAATCAATAATCAAGTTCAATCATGTAATCACCTTCAATCTTTCAATCATGAATCAATCATGCCAACAACACTCAATTATTAAACTTCCATCAATCATGATGTTCAATCATGTTCAATTCCAAAATCACATTCAATCAAGCTCAATTCATCCCTTTAATGATCTCAAATCATTCAACCATCCTTAATGATTAATCATTAAAAATGAGGTTGAAAACATAAACCCTAAAAGCTTTAGATTTTCCCTTTCCCAAGGGGAATCCTTAGCTTACTCAAAACTCTAGGTGACTTCTTTAGGAGGGTGTATGGTCATTCACATGTTGATTAGACACCTCATTAGAGTCTCCCTAACAATTTTGGATGCCAATTGCACTTCCAAACCTTAAAACCTAAAACCTCCACCTTAGATTAGAAACCATCAGATATTTACATGCCAAGACACTCACATTATATCCTTATTAAAACACTATTGTAAATCCTTAGAAATGGTTGTAACATGTTCAAGTTCATAATCATCATCATAAAGTTTTGAACTCAGTGGTTGACCTAGGTTGACAAAGGTTGACCAATTGAACACGTAAACCATAAATCTCTTTCATATGCATGAATCATCCTATTAACCTCAATCAAAGACCTAAGTTTGACCTCTAGGAATCTTACAATCATTTCTAATCAGGTAAAAATCTAAGTTGACTAATGTTTAACCTTAGTTTACCATGATTGGCCACTTTGTCTATGAAGAACCCATTTTAACATAAACCTTCAATCATGCATATATGCTAAATTAAATCTTTCTAAAGCCTTACAAACATTTCAAACATCAATTGTTACATGTTTAAGCCCAAACAGACCCTTGGTGAGCCACAATTCATTATGGTTGGCCTAACAAACTATTGAACCCAACCTAATTGACCATTTCATGCAATTCATTACATATGGAAAAAAACCAATTCCAACAAACTTTATTGGCCATTTGTAAGACATTGAACCAAATCTTTTGGCCTAATCAACCAACCTAGGTTGACCAAATTAAACAAATGGGCTTCACTCTTCAATTCAACTAACCTAGGTGAACCCATGGTTATAGACCCCTTAAGCCAGTCTATTGGGTTCCTAAGGGTCTACTTAGGCTAGCTTAGCCATTGGGCCAACTTGGTTTAGCCATTTGGGCTAACCTTAGTGAACCCAAATGGTTTTCCTTGAGCCAAATTCAATCCCATATAACATTAAACCAAAACATTACCTCCATTATATATATATCATCCTCCTTTACTAATCCTTGCTAGCCCAGCCCTTGAGCTAAATTGGGTTAGCCATTTGGTTTAACCCAAGTAGACAAAATTATTATTTATTGATCCATTTAAAACTAAGAAGGCATTAGACTAGACAAAGCCCTATATTACCTTGTCTTGGTTCATAGACACAACCCAAGCAAATCCTAGGCATGGAGGCTGCCTTAGGTGGACTAAAATTATAAAATAGAGCAAAAAATGATTAATTCAATAATAAAACATTCTTAATAGACCAAAAGTTTCCAAAACCTTAAGAACACTAACTAAAATCCCATTGTCTTATCCCCAACTGAATGAGCCACCTGGCATAGCACCAACAGGGAAAACTTTAAACTAAATATTGACCAATACATCTTATAAATACCCTCATTTCTTTTGAAGGAGGGTTCTATTTTTCCATTCCAAAATAATCCCTATAAGTTCCTCAGTGAATCCCTGAGCTCCTTCAATCCTCCAGACTACTTTTTTTTTTTTTTTTTTTTTTTTGAAAATGATGCCAGCAACATTAAAATAAAAAACTTATTACAACCTAATATTGAAAAACTAAACCATCACATTCCTCTTTTAATAAAGATAAAAAAGGAGGAATATCAACACAACTAATATCATCCCAAATAAAATCAGAAAAAATAGCATAGTTAGCACACAAATTTTCTAATTTATTACAACTCTTTGAAAAACTAAAAATAACTTGATTGAAGTCCTTTAGAAAAAAAAAAGATCCTCCTTCTACAAGTGATTAGGCTTGAATTTGCTACAAGTACTTGAACTCTGAAGAGATTTGATAATATTGAAGTTTACCCCTTCGATAATAATACCTTTTGCTTCCAACATCTAACCTTAAATGACCTTCTTCAAAGAGCAGGTTTCCATCATCTCTAATTGAGCACTCGTTTTCCTTATTGGATTGAAATCAGGTGAGCTACTTCTAGCCAAACATCCATCTCTGCATCTATTGCTCCTCAAATGTAAACATTTGAAGAAGAAGTTTTCTTGAGGTTCAATGCATTGCGGAAGAAGCAAAATATCTTCAATTAATATGTATGCATAGGTAAATTTCATTCTCGAGAACTTAATCGGGTAGTTTTGTTCTAGTGTGTGGAGAACTTCCAAACCATGAATATCCAACTATTATATTGGAAAGCCATTATTATATGATCATCTGGGATTTTTTTGAGCAAGGTCTTTTGGTTAGATTTGTTAGATCAAGTAGAAATGTGGACAAGGACAAGAAGCTGAGCAGGAAGTTGAAGATAAAATTTTAGTAGATCATTCTATTTAAATTAAAATTGTTATTGTGATTCTGTCGGACTTGAACTTATGCTTCGATTTTGTAGTTTTGAGCTGGAAGATCACAACTATTCAATGAATGTTAAAATGTCTTAAATTGAATCTTTTTAATTTAGGGGCCCACCTATTTTGAAGGCTGATTTTTTTTTTTGAAAGAAGCATTCTGTTGCATTAATAGCTAAAAAGAAATACAAACTACAAACTAGTAGCATCTGATTCCTCCTTTAACAACATAATAAAAGAAGGAAGAACCTTATTCATACTAATGTCTTCCCAAATAAAAGGGCTAAAAAATCCATAGTTAGCACATAAATCCGCTAACTTATTACACTTCCTATCTATACAAATAAAAATTACATAATTGAAAAACTTGATAAAAGCAAGGTCTCCCGACTCCTTGCCGCCTCTCCTAACAGCAACCTAAATAAACTTGATGATGTTTTTGTTTTCACCTTTAATTATGAGACCATTATAAGAGAACATCCAATCTTTAATAACATCCTTAATAGATTGAATAGCTAGAAGCTCCGATCGAGAAACATCCCAATGCACACAAGCATATCCAAATGCCAATAGAAATCATCCCTTGTAGTCTCATAAAACACCACCAATTCCAGCTTTATAAGATGGCAACAATGATGCATCCACATTAACCTTGATCCAATCGGGTGGAGGAGGATGCCAATGATTAACCAACAGCTTGTAAGGCTTATTAGCATCCCAATGGCCTGAGTTAAAACTAATATAAGATGTTGAAAGTACAGCATAACTTACAGAGTTAGTCGCAATCACCAAAGGGCTACTTTCAATGCCTCAATGTACCAGCTCATTCCTTCCCTTCCAAGAGAAGAAAATAGTATTGCAAAATAATGTAACTAACCAAGTATTCAGAGAAGCCATCCACCTACAATAATCTTCAAAGGAATCAAATGCTGGAATTCCAAACCAGCACCTATTTAAGTGTTGAACAACCTCTTTCAGCATCCACCATTTTGTTACAACATGATAGATATCTTCAACTTCATCACAGCTTCTTGGACACCGGTTGTTCCCATGTTATCTCCTATATGAAAAGAAGTGGTTAGTAGGAATAGAATTGTTAAGAATTCTCCACTAGAAGGTCTCCACCAGAGGGTTAAGTTTAGCTTTTTTCAACCATTCCTAGTTTTGGAAATCTGGATGATCTTGCTCTAATGCCTCAGCTGCCATTGCAAAAATTGACTTCCCTGTTCTCTGATGAATAAGCTCCATCCTTTCTTCAGACAGATCTTGCAAAATATGTATCTTGCTAATGAGTTCCACAAGATCCTTCCCAAAGAACTTGTTCAGCTCTCTTACATTCCAGCATCCATTGGATATGAACATATCCACCGTCAATTCATTATTGCTTTGTTTTAGTATAAACATCAGCCATCTATTAATACTTTTATCCATAATCCAGGTATCTTTGAAGACATCAATAGATTCACCATTAGCATTGCTCCATCTAATAATTGGTTTGAGGAATCTCCCACCATCAGTAATCAATCTCCAAGCAGCTGAACCTATCTTCTTCGGAACAACATCATCATGAAGTGAACCATACTTCAGATACAGAACCTTGTGCAGCAATGAATCTTTATCTTGATCATATCTACAAGAAAGCTTAGCCCTTAAAGGTCCAACTTTGTCCAACTTTGTTTGAACAGGAATGTAGTCCATGACCTCCATAATTCAATAGCTTACACATCATATCCCAGTTAACATAAAGGAGCCCAACTCGTCAACTTTTATTCCAAATGTAGCTTCTACACAACTTATCCATTTCATTTAGGACACCTTTCGGAATCAATGAAAGAGTAGAATGGAAAGTAGGATAAGAGAGAAAATTTGACTTATCAAGAGTAATCCTTCCAGGTAAAGAGATGAATTTACCGTCGCAAATGTTCAGTATCCTCAAGACTATCAATAATGAATTGAAAATCTGCTCTTACTAGCCTCCTCAAAGGAACTTTCACTCCCAGATAATGGAACTCACTAACCAGTTTAAAGCCCATAATGCGAGAGATAGCTTTCCTTCTCCTCCTCCTTACATTTTTCCCAATCAAAATACCAGATTTACTAATGTTAACCTTTTCACCTTCACCACCTTCAACTTGGCTTCTGAGAAAATAATGATGTCGTATGCATAGAGCAAATGCAATATCCTTGGACCATTTGGACAAACACATACTCCAATTGAATCACTTCTTTGCATAAAGGCATTCGATAAGAGTTGGGAACATAGAATAAAAAGATAGGTTGATAAAGGACACCCTTGTCGAAAGCCACTTCTAGCATTGATCCAATTAGTAAAATTGCCATTAACCAACAAGTAGAAAGTAGGATCTTGAACAAATTTTATAATTAATTTAGAAAACTTAGTGGGAAAACCAAAATATTCTAAAGCTTTCACCAAAGAAGGCTAGCCCATAGAATCATAACCTTGCTCCATATCTATTTTGAAAGAAACTAAACCTTTAGAAGATTTATAATACCTGAGCTTGTGAAAGACTTCGTGTGCTACAAGAACATGGTCAGACAGCGACCTTCCTTTTAGAAATGCCACTTGATATTCAAAGATCAACTTAGGAATGATAAACGATAATCTATTCAACAGGACCTTGGCAGCCACTTATTAACAGTGTTGCACAGACTGATGCGTCTAAAATTTGAAGGAAACATAGGATTACTCACCTTAGGAATCAACGTAATAATAGACTCTTTCCAGTCCTTACACATTCCCCCCAACTGAAAGATACAGTGAATAGCATTCCAGAAATCCTTCTTAATAATGGCCCAATAAGATTCAAAAAAGAGTAGGAAATGCCATCATTCCTTGGAGCAATTTTCCCACCTACCTGCTTGATCACGATCTCCACTTCATCTAAGGAGAACTCTTTGTTTAGCATTCTAATGTCATCTTCATCCAAGCATCTCCACGGAGAGGGTCAGTTATCCAGTGAGTAGCTTCTATCTCTCTACTTCTCCTTAAAGAACTAAAACAAAATATCTTCAATTTGGTGTTGATCTTCCACACAAAGCACATTTTCATCATTAATCTAGAAAATGAAATTAGAGTTTCTCCTTGCACTAGCAAAGGCCTAGAAAAATCTGAATTGCAATCACCCTCAACCAACCACATGACCTTTGCACGTTGCCTCCACCATGTATTTAACCGAGCCAAAGTTAAATTAAGCTAATTTACTTTTGCTTTTAGGGACCAGCTATCTTCAATCGATAGACACCCAAATTTAGTTTCTTTTTCTTGTAGCTCAAAGATCTCCCTCTTAAGAACTTCCTTTGAAAGGTTTAAGCTTTTAAGCTTTGTTCTACTCCACTAGAACAAAGCCTTTAAAGCTCTTCTCATTTTGTAATTTAGAATTTGAGAAAGACTCCCAAAAGTTTTCTTCCTCCACGCCTCCCGCACCACCACAGCGAAAGCCATGATAGATGCCCAAACATCTTCAAATTTGATAGTTCTCTTAGCCGTAGGACTGAGTTCCAATAGATTTAAAAGGATCGGGCAGTGATTCGATGCTACTCTAACCAGGTGCCTAACTACCATATGATGGGAAGAGCATATAACAGCTGAGTTTAAAAACCTTTCAAGAATCCATTCAGCAGTACACTTATTATTACACCATGTAAACTTTGGCCCAACGCATCCTACCTTATGAAGTTCATTACATACCCAAAAAGACTTCATTTCTTTAGGTCCCTGGGAAAAAGAAAATCTTTTCCCTCCCCTTTTATCTTCCTTAGAAAGCAAACAGTTGAAATCTCCCCCCGCCACCATAGGCAAGTCCCTAGCAGAATGTGATTCTAGCTTCTCCCAAAGAGCCCTCCTTCTTTATACATCCTTATTCCCATAGACAGTAGCAACTCTCCACTTGGCTTTATTAAGAACATCTAACTCTCCAATTACACATTGGAGAGAAGATTCCAAAATAATAAAAGAAGCCATGCCATATTTCCATAACACCTAAATACCTCTTGACAATCCTTCAAAAGGAACTTGAAAGAAGTCCCACTCAGCACCAATCAACGAATTGACATCCCTCCTATCAATAGATGTCAATTTTGTTTCAAGTAACCCCATAAAAAAGACACCATGATCCTTCACAACCTCCTTGAGATATAGAGAAGCTTTCCTCTTCCTAGCTCCTCTAAAATTCCAAAAAGCTATAGAAGACATCATTGAAACAGAGGGGAAGAGATCCCCACCGTCCCTTTATGATCACCATCCATTCTCCTACTTCTAGGAGCCAAATTGATAGGCCCCAATCCTTTGAGCTGCTTTGAACCTTTCTTCTTGACATTAGAAGATCCACCATCTTTATTCCCAATCTCAACATTCTTTACATCATCTTCCTTTTCCTTAGGCCTATGCCCAACCCCTTCTTCCACAATAGAAGTAATAGGGGACATCACCACATCCCTATCTAGGCAAACAATCTCTCCTTCCTCAATAAATTGATTTAAGACATCAAATTTGTTAACATAATTTGGAATGTCACATGAGTTAAAGAACATACCTCCTCCAAATTCCAAAGAATTTTATGAAATGAGTTGTTATCAGCTAAAGAAAGATCTTAATTTACCTCAACAACCAACACTCTAGATAGAGTGCTTGATTCACCACCAACTTAGCATTTTCAACTTCAATCTGATTCCTTCCAGTTGCAGGGACATCCATAGCTCCATTCACCTTAGCAGCATCCTCCTTCAAAGGCCAAGACCAAGTTTTCTAGAAGTTTGAGTTCTTAAACCTCTTCTTCCCATAGTTAACGTGAACCCAAGGTCCATAACCATCTTTACTAGCATTAGTAACACCATCCGTAACCATTTCAGCAGCTCTAGATTCTTACTTCTCAGCTGGAATAAGTTTTCTTGCTAGATTCTCTATTTACCTAGAAGCTTGATTAGCATCTAAACAATTGTTCATACAATTCCTCTTTAAATTCCCTATCTTCCCACAGTTGAAGCAAAAGTTTGAAATTCTTTCCTACTTAATCTTTTGGAAGAATTTTTCTGCACTTCCCTCCACCCAAACACCCAACGACAACTTGCCATCTAGCTTGATCCGGACACATATTCTTTCAAATTCTCTTCTTCCCCACTGGAACATGTTCCCATCAATCAGATATAGAGTACTGACCATGGATGCAGCCATGTATACATTAATCTCATCCCAACATTATAATCGGAGGTTTGGCATCCTAATCCATATCTGAGCCGATAAACCCTTAAAAGAAGTAGGCATAAAGAAGGAGACCACCTATCCAATCCAATGATATTTCCATTGACATACCAAGGTCCACTAGCAGGGACTGAGTCCATTGGTTCTTATTAATCAAAAGCACAAAGCACTCATCCCATACCTAGGAATGTCAGATGAAACCTACCAAATTGGGACCATTGCCTTCTCAATTCCTTGCCTATGACATGAAAGGGAACATTCTCAGCAAAAACTTTGATAACAAACAAATTTTGAATCTTCTTAGTATTTTCCAATTCATTTTGTAGATGCAACTTCACCACAGATCCATTCTCGATTAAATAGTCTCCATAGTCAATATCCAGAGCTTTGATATTCGACTTCTTACTCCGTGCACTGATCAACACCTTGCTCAATTTCTATTTGGGAACATTTGCCTGAATATTAACTTTATTGTAATTACACAGATCACCTAAATCACAACTCCGGACCTTCTCCATATTAGATACTAGTTGATCCAAGCTAGTCTCTTTAATTCGATGATCGTCACAAGATTTACACCCATTGAAAATTTTATTATCTGTCTCAGCCCCTGAAGAATGCATAAAATTTTATTTAAATCCATCAAAAACCATCTTTTCTGGCATCCCAGTATCTCCATCAACACGATTGCCATCAACAGCACAACTCATTGCAATCTTTGAGCCAAAAGATGAAGAAGCACTATTGTTTGATTTAAAATCAAATTTGGACTCCGAAAGAAATCCAGTAAATTTTAGTCTTTTATCTAAGATATCGAACAATACATTCTTACGCTTCCCTACACATTCAGATTATTTTATTGGAACAAGTAATCCACCTTTATTGATGATCAAAGGAAGACCAAATTTGTATCTCATCTTTGCGTCTTGATCAAACCCGAAATTACCATTTCCAAAAGCTGGCAGAGATGAATCTGGATTTGATCAGGAAAGAAACCTCGCACCATTTGAAGATGACCAACGACCGTCAAAAGAACCACCAGCTGACGGAGTCTGACGAACCTCCGCCCTCATTAGAGGAAGCCCAAAATTATGGGAAATAGAAATTCAAAAATTGCTTTCACTCCCTAAGAATTGGGACCTTGTCTCTCTTAGCAGATTATTAGGGATGTTTTAAATAACTTCAAAACTATTCATGGGGATTATAGTTTGTTGAAGCCTCAATTAGAATTTTAATTTTTTATGTCCAAACTTAACCTTGAAATTCAAAATTTAATTACTATATCTCCTAAGGGAATCTTGTAATGATCTTTTATTGATTATTAAATGAATTATAAAGGGTTAGTTATCCACTAATTTTTGTCCAATCCCTAGTCTAGATAGCCTATTTTTAATTTTCTAAAGTATAAGTTTATTTAATTTGTAAATCCACTATAAACCCTATAGGAAGAGTTTGGTGGTCACAAATTGCTTGGATTTACTCCTCAGGTAATTATTGACTCATGGTTTGACTGTCATGCTTATTGGAGCCCATTTGGTTTGCTAATCAGTAAACCCTAATTTCTAAAACATAATTGACCTTATTACAGAGACCTTTTAGATTTCAAAACATGTGGCTTCTTCATGATAACTTTTTAAATGTTGTGCAAAGTAAATAGCATGCTCCCTTACTTCCTTTTGATAATGTTTCTGGTATGACTATGTTGTGGTTTAAACTTAAGAGACATAAACAAATGCTGTCCTGGTGGAATAAATGCATATTTAAGAATTTCTTCTCTAGTATTTTGCTTGCTGAAAAGGAAGTGGACAATGCTGATATGATTTACATGCAGCACTGCTCTTTTGAGAATCTAACTGCTCAATGAAGCTAAGGCTACTTTATTCAAACATCAGGTAAAAGAAGAGGCTTATTGGAAACAGAAACTTCTTCTAAATTTATTGTTTAGGGTGATCATAATACCTCTTTTTTCCATAATATTGCTAACCATAATAAAGTGATTAGGCATATTTATAAAATCACTACTCCCAATGGTGTTGTTATTGACAATCCCGATTTGGTTATTGCTTCTGGTATTGAGTATTTTGAGAATATCTTCAATAAAAATTTTTATTGTAATTTAAACATTAATTTCTCTTTTATTCCCTTGATTATTACTAAGGAATATATTATCTCTTTATCTAAGGTCCCTTCTAAAGAGGAAGTTTGGCAGACCATGAAAGGTATGAATTCTGATTCTGTGGTTGGTCTAGATGGTTTCACCACCATGTTTTTTAGAAATCGTGGACCATTATTAATGATGACCTTATTAATGTTGTTAAGGATTTCTTTATGGGCTATCTAATCCCTAAATATTTTACTTCTATGTCTATAGCTCTAATTCCAAAGTCTAATGCTACTAATTATTGGAATGATTACCGGGCCATCAGTTTATGTACCTTTTTCAATAAACTTATTGCTAAAATCATCATGGGTATACTTACTCTAAATTTTACCTAATATTATTTCTTTAGAGAAGAACGTGTTTTGTCAAAGGTAGATCTATATTTGATAATGTTTTGTTTTCCTAAGAATTAGTTCATGATTTGCATACTATGGTTTCTAGTGGCAATATTATTTTCAAAGTTGACATTACTAAAGCTTATGATAATCTTAATTGGAACTTTCTCTATACTATTTTAAAGCAATTTGGTTTCAATTTGCAATTAATTAATCTGATTAAAAATAGCATTGAGCAATGCTTCTTTTCTATTATTATTAATGGTAAGACGCATGATTATTGCAAATCTTCTCATGGTTTGAGACAGGGAGATCCTCTCTCTCCTTCCCTTTTCATTATTGCAGTGGAATATGTTGTAAATCTGGTTTTGATGATGACAAATATGTCTCTATTGTGTTTTGCTTGGCTAACCCGTTTCTGGTGCAAAAGATCACAAGCAACTCAAGCCAACTCAAGATCGGGTCCAAGTGTGTCCAATGTACTATTTTCATTTTTCTTGAGTCAATTGTAATGTAACTGATCCCTTAGCTAAGTAACCTTGCGCACACACACTTAGGGGGAGAGCTTCAGTGAGTTAGAGTTTCTATTCATTTTTTTGTTCAGATCATCCTGGATGATATGCACATCATCCTGAATGATCCAGTAAAAATAGAAACCCTAATTAGGGTGACCAAGTTAAGTGCGTCTGATTAAGCAGATCATCCTTGATGATATTTAGATCGTACGGGATAATATGCTCAAATCAGAAATTCCCAGCTGCCAAATCAAGTTAGGCAAGTTTTTATTTTAAGATATTTGGTCTGATCATCCAGGACGATACGTGTATCGTCCCGACGATCCAGTATAAACATGCCTAAATTAATCTGGTAATTAAGGAAAGCAATTTATATTTGAATGATACGATCATATCATCCTAGATGATCGCAGGATCGTCCTAGACGATCACAGGATCGTCCCAGACGATCATGATCGTCTAGTGCATTTCAGCTGTACGACCCAAACTGTGCTCAGGATGATTTTGGCACTTTTTGAACTAATCGTACAAGACGATACCCTTATCGTCCTGGACGACCAAGTCATTTTTTGGTCGTCCAGCACAGTCTGCTATAGACGACCCGAACTATCTTCTGGACGATATTCCTTGATTTACACTAATTATTCTGAACGATCGCAAAATTTTACTAGACGATATGAACAACTTTTTCTATTGATCATCTAGAAGAGCCAGATCGTACAGGCTGAATCAGCTGATTTTGAACTGATCGTATAGGACGATCTATCGATCATCCTGGATGATCTTGGCCGACCAGTTGAGATTTAGGGCATATTTTAAGCCCTCCTATAAAAGAACTTTTTCTTAAAACAAGAAAAATATTTTGCCACTTTTCTTCCTAGAGAAACCCTAGAGAGACAGAGAGTTTGGGAGAGAGAGAAAGGATCTTGTGAGGGGAGTTAGTGAGGGATTCACTAAGGTTGCTCCAAGCACGGATCAGAGTCATCTTCTCCGCTCGTCATCTTTCATGTAGTTGGTGTTCGTTGTGGGAGGATCATTCGCAAGAAGATCCGGGGTTCTCTGCCTGCTTCAGGTGGAAGCAAAAGGAGTTCGAAGGTTCTCTTCCTGCTTCAAGAGGAAGCAAAAGGAGGTTAGGTTCTCTGCCTCACCTGGTTGTGGAAAGGAGGTTTTTTGTACAAGCTTCTCCGCCTCGCTGTGGGAGCAAAAGGAGAGTCACTTTTTATTTAGTGCAATACCCGGAGGGGAGGCTCCGGGGAGTGGACGTAGGTCAAGTTGACTGAACCACTATAAAATTTGGTTTACTTTTCTGATTCTATTTTGTACTTTACTTTTCCGATATTAACTGCTTGGGTGAATATCTGTGATTGATCTTTTCATTCTTGTTTACTTATTTCTGCTGCTAAGTATCGAAAAGATTTTTCTATTGCTAGTGAAATTTTTAAATAACCAATTCACCCCCCCCTCTTGGTTAGCCTCGGGACTAGTTCACTAGGGTTTAACATCCCTATCGAACTTTCAAGTGGTTTCAGAGCGTGATTCAAAATTTAAGTTTAAAAACTTTTGAATTTGATCCATGGCTAACTATAACAATCATAATACTGTTGAAGGTTATTCTATTATAAGACCACCGTTGTTTGAAAACATTCCTTTTGATTTTTGGAAAACACGCATGTCTACTTTCCTTCAATCAATCGATTATCGTATGTGGATGTTAGGTAAAGATGGTTATGAAGCACCACATAGACTTGTTAACGATATTAAAACTAAACTCCCATTTGCAGATTGGACTTTTGATGATCGTGATTTAGCACAGTTAAATGCAAAATGTTTAAACTGTTTCTTTCGTGCTTTAAAATCTGAAGACCATATGCCTGTTTCTACTTGTACAATGGGCAAAGAAATCTGGGATAGATTGTGTATAACAGATGAAGGTACAACTAAAGTCAAATAGTCTAGGTTAAACATCTTGTTACATAATTTTGAACTTTCAAGTGATATCAGAGACCTAGTGAGATGATTTCAGAAATGTACACAAGGTTCACTCAAATTATTACCTCTTTACATGCTCTAGGAAGAGAACTAACTAATTACGAAAGAGTAAACAAAATTTTTAGATGTTTGCCTTCTTCATACGATACTAAGATTACTACGATCACAGAATCTAAAGATTTAAATACTTACTCTATTGACAGCTTACTTGGATCACTCATTGCTTACGAGCAAGGGGTGAACCAAAGACAACTTGTGCAGGTGAACGAAAGAAGGAAAAGATAGTGGCACTAAAGGCTAATGATTCAGATGCTAGCATTTCCGGGTCTGATATCGATGATGTGGCCTTAATCACAAGGCAATTCAAGAGCTTTCTAAGGAAGAAGAATAAGAATTTTCAAAAGTGGAACAAAGGTAAGACCAGTAAAAACTTTAAAGGTTCATCTGAATCTGTTGGTTTTGAATCATAAGGGTGGATTGTCCTACACTCAAGGCTCACCCAAGTAAGGAGAAGGGTGAGGAGAAACCAAAGTTCAGAAAGGACAAGAAGCGGATACAAAAGGCGTTCTAGGTAGACTCTACATCTGACTCCTCTGAGACTGAAGATGAGTAGGAGGAAACAAATTTGTGTCTGATGGCAGATGATCACCCTGGTCAGTCGGACTAGGAAGAGGTATGTGAGCTTACTTACGATCAATTACTTGAAGTATCTGAAAAAATTCATGCATCGTATAGGAAGCTTAAGAAAACCCATGCTAGTTTGAAACTGGATTACTTGACTTTGCAAAAAGAGCATGATGTTTTGATTAAGGATAATTCCACTGTTGATAGAAATCACATGTCCTTACTTGATGAGTTTGATGAATTGAATAAAAAATATTCTGATTTAGTTACTGTACATGATTCATTGAAAACCACTTATGTTGATTTGGAGAGAGCTTTTAAAGAACTAGATACCATGGCATGTGAAGTAGAAAGTAGCAACGACGCTTTAAAATTTGAAATTGTAAGTTTAAATAAAGAGAATGAATTTTTGAAAGTGAAAATTGCTATTTTTGAAAAGAATAAAAAACCACCTACTTTTGAACAGTTTTATGCACTGCCACCTTTTGAAAAATCTGTTCAAA
The DNA here is from genome assembly GCA_019925795.1 of Dendrobium chrysotoxum. Lineage (NCBI taxonomy): Eukaryota > Viridiplantae > Streptophyta > Magnoliopsida > Asparagales > Orchidaceae > Dendrobium > Dendrobium chrysotoxum. Next base: position 43,035,596 of record CM034300.1, on the reverse strand, counting down.
ATTCATCAAAGCATGTTTCATACACTTCTAGGAAGAGGCACTATCACTCACGACGTTTAGTTAATCCTTTTCCTGGTGTTAGATGTTATTCATGTGGCATGTTATGACACATTTCCCACACCTGCACGGTTCACCATAGTACACATTGGGTGTGGAGGCCCAAACTGCCTGTTTCACAACACAGCACGCATACATTGCATTCTTCTTTTCATAAGAAGGAACCCAAACCTGTTTGGGTTCCTAAGACTAACGTTTGATATTTTTGTAGGTGTGCTCTCACACAAGACCTTGCGAGAGCATGTGGTACCTGGACAGCGGATGTTCTAGACACATGACTGGAGATGCAAATCAGTTCATTTCGCTGGAGGCCAGGGTTGGAGGCGAGGTTACACTTGGAGATAATACCACCAGGAGGGTGGTAGGCTCAAGTATGATTGGTGATTCAAAGAATTTTATGATTGATAATGTTTTGCTTGTAGATGGACTAAAACACAACTTGCTGAGCATAAGTTAACTTTGTGACAAAGGATACAACATCAAATTCCTGCCCACTAACTGCATTTTAAGCTTAAATGATAAAGTTATTTTGCAGGGGCAAAGGATTAACATCATCTACAAGCTGGATGTAAGTTGCATTAAATTTGAGAATTTAATTTGCTTAAAAATTACTGTTGATGAGTCATGGTTGTGGCATAGGAGATTGTGTCATGCCAAAATGAAAACCCTTAGGAGAGTCACCCAAAAGGACTTAGTTAGAGGTGTGCCCAAGCTTAAGTTCACTAAGGACCACCTGTGTGATGCCTGTCAGTTAGGGAAGCAATTCCAGTCCTCCTTTTACTCTGTTAATGACATTATCACATCCAGACCTTGAGAAGTTCTTCATATGGACCTCTTTGGACCCATTAGCACTGCCAGCATAGGGGGAAAAGTCTATGGATTTGTGATTGTAGATGACTACTCGAGGTTCACATGGATTAAATTTTTGTCCCATAAATCTGAGTCATTTGATGAGTTTAAGTCCTTCTCCACTTGGATTTAGAGGAAGTTAGGTTGTGAGATCCAGACTATTCATAGTGATCATGGTGGAGAGTTTGAAAATGTGAAATTTGGAAGTCTATATGAGGAGCAAGGGATTAGTCACAATTTTTCAGCTCCTAGGACCCCTCAGCAAAATGGGGTAGCTAAAAGGAAGAACAGGACCTTAGTGGAAGCTACTAGAGCCATGCATGCTGAGTATTCACTTACAAAATACTTTTGGGCTGAAGCGGTGAACACTGCCTGTTATGTGCTGAATAGGGTAAATGTGAGATCAAAACTAAACAAGACACCGTATGAGATCATTAAGGGTATAACTCCAAACCTGTCCCACCTCCATGTCTTTGGCTGTTAGGTTTTCATTCTGAACAATGGGAAATCACCCTTAGGAATGTTTGACCCCAAATCTGATGAAGGAGTGTTCTCAGGCTATTTTAGTGTGGGGAAATCCTTTAGGGTGTTCAATAAAACGACGTTGGTGGTGGAAGAAACATCTCATGTGGTGTTTGATGAATCTGATCCTAAGGTGAATAAAATAGGGGAAGAAGAAGAGGTAGAGGAAATTAACCAAGGGATTGGAAATGTAAATCTGGAGGAGAGGGTAGAACCTCAGACCAGATTGCCTAGAGATTGGAGATATTCTTCGAGTCATCCTAAAGAACTGATCTTAAGAGACCCCTCTGAAGGTGTTAGGACTAGGCATGGACTTAGGAAGGAAGTAAACCATTTTGCCTTTATCTCAATGACTGAACCCACCAACATCAATCAAGCCCTTTCGCATGAATTTTGGATCTTAGCTATGCAGAAAGAATTGAATCAATTTGTAAGGAATGATGTTTGGGAGTTAGTAGACAGACCTAGAAATCAAAGTATTATGGGAACCAAGTGGGTCTTTAAGAATAAGATGAATGATTCTGGGGTGGTGTTGAGAAATAAGGCAAGATTGGTGGCTAAGGGGTATAATCAGATTGAAGGGATTGATTTTGAGGAGACCTTTGCCCCTGTAGCGAGATTGGAAGCCATTAGAGTGCTACTAGCCTTTGCCTGTTATAAGGGATTCAAGCTGTTTTAAATGGATGTCAAGAGTGCCTTTTTAAATGGGGTAATAAAAGAGGATGTTTTTGTAGAACAACCCCCAAGTTTTGAGAGTTCCCAATATCTGAATCATGTTTACAAATTAAAAAAGGCCTTATATGGATTGAAACAGGCACCCAGAGCTTCGTATGAGAGGGCTTAGCACATTCCTGTTTGAAAGAGAGTTTGTTAAGGGGAGCGTAGACACCACCCTTTTTCTGAGGAGATTAGGGGATGACTTACTCATTGTCCAGATCTATGTTGATGATATAATATTTAGATCTTCTGATAAATATCTATGTGATGAGTTTTCTAAAATAATCAGTAAGGAGTTTGAGATGAGTATGATGGGAGAATTGTCCTACTTTTTGGGGTTTAGCATAAGGCAAACGGATGATGAAACCTTATTTCAATCAATCTAAATACACTAAGGATATTTTGAAGAAATATGAAATGGACAAAGCCAAGCCAATCAATACTCCCATGAGCTCCTCTGTTCAGTTAGATAAGGATTCAAGTGGAGAATCTGTTGATCAGAAGAAGTATAGAGGAATAATAGGATCACTGCTTTACCTGACTGCTAGCCGACCTGATATCATGTTTAGTGTCTATCTTTGTGCTAGGTTTTAGGTTGATCCTAAAGAGTCCCACCTGACTGCTGTTAAGAGAATTCTTAGATATCTTTTAGGGACCCCAAACCTAGGAATCTGGTACCCTAGGCATAGCACCTCTTTTGAGATCATTGGATATTCTGATTCTGACTTTACGGGGTGTAGGGTGGATAGAAAGAGCACTTCTGGAACTTATCAATTCATAGGACAGTCTCTAGTCTCCTGGTCTAGTAGAAAACAGAACTCAGTTGCACTTTCCACTACTGAAGCTGAGTATAATACCTTAGGAAGTTGTGTGGCCCAAGTTCTTTGGTTAAAGCAACAAGTTTTGGATTTAGGTTTATCTGTTGGCTCAATTTCTGTTTTGTGTGATAATACTAGTGCCATCTGTATCTCTAAGAATCCAATCCAACATTCTAGGACCAAACACATTGATATAAGGCATCACTTCATTAGGGACCATGTTATAAAAGGGGACATTGAGCTACATCATGTAGCAACTAAAAATCAGCTCGCTGACATATTCACTAAACCACTGGCCTTTGACTCATTCAGTATTTTGAGAACCAGATTAGGAGTGATTGATATAAATGCTTGATTCTGATGGCTGCTGATTTCTGATTTCTCTGATCTTTATTTTTGTTTCTATTAGTTAGTTATTTGATTTGATTGTTTTCTTTTAGTTATTTTTATTTTTTATTCTTCTGCTTTCTGTTTTAGCTTTAGTGTTAGTCTAATTTGAGTATTTATTTTGATATGATTTAGTTTTTATCTGTTTTATTTACTGATTCATCTCATTTATCTACTGTTTTATGTGATTGAAAATAAAAAAAAAATGGATTTCTGACTAAGAGTTTTGCCTTGTTTTATCTGGAAGCTTGTAAGCAGTGATTGATTCCACTGGATATGTTAAAGGGAAGAAATGTTGATGATTGTTTCTATTCCTCTAACTCCTTTACTGGTGTATGGTTTCTTTTGGATAAAATCTTTTTCAAAATTAAAACATTAGTTTTTGGAATAGAGATTTATTTTATCTTCCTACAGTAATCTACCTCACATGAATAGTATTTTCAAAGTCTTGAGTCATTATTATAATTTTTTAAACCAAGTGATTGCATTTATCATATGATGTATGGCTTTTATTTTGTGAATCATTCTTCCTTATTGTGGAGAGTCATCTCCTATGTCTGGAAGATAATTTCACAGCTAAGACTCTTTAATGATTATGAAAAGGAGAAAGCTTACAAAAGATGCGCAGTGCGCCAAATAAATTAAAAAAGAGGCATAAAATGAGCCCAAAGCTGAAAAGATGTGAAATATAGCCAACTAAAATATACACAAAGTGTATCAAAGATCAACAGATGCGCAAAGCATCAACTAAATGGAAAAAGAGGTACAAAATGAGCCCAAACCAAGCTTTCTTTCTTTTCAGATTGTTAAATGTCTTAGAAAAATCTGTGCGCCACTTAATATTTTCAACAGCTTGAGTTTGAAAATCCTGATTTTTGATTTTTTACTTTATAACACTATTATATCAGATATTTTTCTGGAACGAGGCTTGAAAGGATCTCTTTTCAAATCTAATTTCTTTTCTTCAGAATTGGATTTTTGTTTTGAAAGAGGTTTGCATCGATAAGGTGCCCGGGGTCAGAGTTACGAAAGTCAATTTTTCCAACTTTTTCTAGATTTCAGCGCTGTCAATCGTCTTCTTATTGGTTTTTGGATCGAAAATTAAGGGAGAATTCTTTTTTACTGGAGCAGACTGGTCAAAAAAAATGTTGTTTTTTATGTATTCTCGTTCCGAGTTTTCTTTATTTTTGGTTTTTTCTTATCATTTTAGTGCTTGTGTTTTTGGGATCCTGATCTGTCATCTCCATCCTCCATCCTTTTCTATTTTCTTCGCATCGTCCTAGAAGATCCACCGATTGTCCTGGACGATCTTCTTCGTCCTGGATGATACATAAATCATCCTAGACGATCCATTCAAAATCGTCTCCACTCTGCTCCTACTGCTAAGAAACTCTAATTATTGGTGATCGTCCTTGATGATCCTTACATCGCCCTGGATGATATGATCCATATCTTCCTGATCTGATCAAACGACTGACATTGCACCAATTATTGTCCATCATCCTGGATAATCCACCTCATCGTCCTGGACGATCCACGTGTCAGTCGCTGGATGATTCAAATTCGGCCCGTCTGATATATTTATTACATATCATCCTGGACGATCCACCTAATCATCCAGGATGATACTTTTCGTCAACAGTCGTCCAGCCTAACTCCTCGGGATGATCGCCTGTGTCTAATCATCCTGGACGATCTCTGATCATCCTGGATGATCGGACCTCCTTTTTGACCAATTGTTCTGGCCATAATAATTACAGATATCGTCCTGGATGATCTCGCGATCATACGGACGATCAGGCCAAGATCTATTTAAACAGCCATTTTCTTAAGGATTTTCCACACTCCTTCCAATCTCCCTCTACTTCCCTTCACTTTTGATTTCTAATGGCTGGTGGCAAACATTCGTGGCAAAAGGGTGCGAGTTCCTCCCGGGGGCCTGTTGATCCTCACTTCCCCAATGCAGCTGATCAGGCTGCCTACGAGCGATATCGTGAGGTGGGGATCACACCGTCAAAAATTGTAAATCCCCGCACTCTTACTTATCCTGTTCTTGATCTCTTCGTACACACCTCCCTTACTTTCATCATGACTCTCGCCTTTCATATTAGCACGGAACTTCTTCGAGTTTTCTTTGCCAATTTGCATATTTCTGCTGATTATTCCACCCTCCGCTCATATGTAAATCAGCGTCCCGTCGAACTCACTTACCAGGACTTTCATAACATTCTCCAACTTTTTGGAGTGTCGCCAATCACTTCCTTCGCAATACAAATGCCCCCTATCATGACAATGCTTGCACTTCACTTCTTAAGGATGCACGGACCATTCAGCATGTCCTTCGTTCCTCCATCATTACAAAGGTGGGGGATCGAATTCACATCACCTCACTACTATCCTTGACCACATACTACATCTTGGCCCATAGGAAATTTAATTCCACTGACCTCATTATCCGATACATCGAGCACCTCACCACTATTAGAAATCCAGGTCATCACCGTCGTCCCAATCTAGCCTTAGGACATATCATTGCCTATGGCTTAGAAACCAAATATGACCTGCAGTATCCCGTAGCTCCAAATGTCCCTCCTTCCTTCTTCACCAACAATTCCTTCCATGTCCTACACAGCACCCAACTACATCTGGAGCCCGCCTCGGATGTTGAGGACGAAGAGGAAGAGACTATTCCAGTTCCTGCTGCACCTGATGCACCTGCTCCCCTTTGACCACCTGGTGCAGCGCTTTGATTAGTGGGAAGCCAGATTCGACTCCTATATGGCTGCCCTAGAGCAGCGGCATGCTGAGGACCTCCAGTGCTTCATTGACTATGCTGCGCAGCAGCAACAACAGCATGACCAGGACATTGCCTGGATTGGAGCCCACTTTCAAGCCATTCACGGTTACTTCAACCCACCACCGCCACCTCCTCCTTTCGATCAGGATCCACCTCCGTTTTAGTGTTCTATTTTGTCGTTGTTTTCTTTTCTGTTTTGTACTGATGTTTCAGTGTTTCCTGTTTACCCTCCTTCTTTTTATGATATCAAAAGGGGGAGCCAGTTGTAGTCATTTCTATTTTTGTTATATGTTATATTTTCTATATTAGTTTGATTGTTAAATAAGAATTTGAAAAAAAATTATTTTTTTGATCTTCTAGTTTTTTTTCAAACTACTGTACATATGTTTGCCATCATCAAAAAGGGGGAGATTATTGCAAATCTGGTTTTGATGATGACAAACATGCCTCTATTGTGTTTTGCTTGGCTAACTCATTTCAGACGCAAAAGATCACAAGCAACTCAAGCCAACTCAAGATCGGGTCCAAGTGTGTCCAATGTGCTATTTTCATTTTTCTTGAGTCAATTGTAATGTAACTGATCCCCTAGCTAAGTAACCTTGCACACACACACTTAGGGGGAGAGCTTGAGTGAGTTAGAGTTTATGTTCATTTTTTTGTTCAGATCGTCCTGGGAGATATTCACATCATCCTAGACGATCCAGTAAAAATAGAAACCCTAATTAAGGTGACCAAGTTAAGTGCTCAGATTAAGCAGATCGTCCTGGACGATATTTGGATCGTACGGGATGATATGCTCAAATAAAAAATTCCCAGCCGCCAGATTAAGTTAGGTAAGTTTTTATTTTAAGATATTTAGTCTGATCGTCCAGGTTGATACGTGTATCATCCCGGACGATCCAGTACAATCATGCCTAAATTAATCTGGTAATTAAGGAAAGTAATTTATATTTGATTGATACGATCATATCGTCCTAGACGATCGCAGGATCATCCCAGACGATCATGATCGTCTAGTGCATTTCAGTTGTAGACCCGAACTGTTCTCAGGATGATTTTGGCACTTTTTAAACTAATCGTACAGTATGATACCCTTATCGTCCTGGACGATCAAGTCATTTTTTGGTCGTCAGCGCAGTCTGCTCTGGATGACCCGAACTGTCTTCTCGATGATATTCCTCGATTTACACTAATCGACCCGGACGATCGCAAAATCGTACGAGACGACATGAACAACTTTTTCTACTGATCGTCCAGAAGAGCCACATCGTATAGGCTGAATCAGCTTATTTTGAACTCATCGTACAGAACGATCTATCGATCGTCCTAGACGATCTGTGCTGACCATTTGAGATTTAGGGCAAATTTTAATCCCTCCTATAAAAAAACTTTTTCTTAAAACACAAAAAATCTTTTGCCACTTTCCTTCCCAGAGAAACCCTAGAGAGAGAGAGAGAGTTTGGGAGAGAGAGAAAGGATCTTGTTAGGGGGAGTTAGTGAGGGATTCACTAAGGTTGCTCCAAGCACGGATCAGAGTCATCTTCTCTGCTCGTCGTCTTTCATATAGTTGGTGTTCGTTGTGGGAGGATCATTCGCAAGAAGATCCGGGGTTCTCTGCCCGCTTCAGGTTGAAGCAAAAGGAGTTCGAAGGTTCTCTGCCCGCTTCAGGAGGAAGCAAAAGGAGGTTAGGTTCTCTGCCTCACCTGGTGGTGGAAAGGCGGATTTTTGTACAGGCTTCTCCACTTTGTTGTGGGAGAAAAAGGTGAGTCACTTTTTATTTGTACAATACCCGTAGGGGAGGCTCCGGGGAGTGGACGTAGGTCAAGTTGACCGAACCATTATAAAATTTGGTTTGCTTTTCTGATTCTGTTTTGTACTTTGCTTTTCTGATATTAACTGCTTGGGTGAATATCTGTGATTGATCTTTTCGTTCTTGTTTACTTATTTTCGCTGCTAAGTATCGAAAAGATTTTTTTGTTGCTAGTGAAATTTTTAAATAACCAATTCACCCCCCCTCTTGGTTAGCCTCGGGACTAGTTCACTAGGGCTTAACATCCCTATCGAACTTTCAGAATACTTGTCCAGAGGTATGAATAATCTTTTTAGAATTCATCCCAATCTGCATTTTAGAACTATTAGTGCCTTTCCCAATTCTCATTTGAGTTTTACTGATGATTTTATTTTTTTTCTATTGGTTCTGTTTAAATACTTCACATTCTATTTAAATTTCTTAACAAGTTTCAACAAGCTTGTGGGTTAATTTTTAACCCCTCCAAGAGTTGTTTTATTCCTACTAATTCTATTTTTGCTTGGAGAATTACTAGCATTGAAAATAATTTTGGGTTCATTAGAAAGAATTTATCGTTGAAATACATGGGTACTCCTCTCCACAACGGTAGAAAGCATTCGCACTTATTTGATGACATTTTCTCTAAGATCCATAAGAAACTTTCGTCTTGGTCTTTTAACTTTCTTTCCTTTGGTGGTAGAATTTTTCTTATTAAAAATGTGTTATGTTCTATTCCCATTCATCTTCTCCATACTTTATGTCCTACTCTTAATTTGTGTAATAGAATGGAGATTTTGTTTAATAAATTTCTTTAGGGAACTAAAGAAGCTAAACATGTTATTAGATGGTATTCTTGGTTTAACATTTCTGGGAATATTGATGAAGGTAGACTTGGGTTTAAAATTATGACTGAGATGCCTAAAGCTTTTTATTATAAACGGTGGTATGCCTTTCATGAAAAGACTAGCTTGTGGGCCAAATTTATGGCCGCTAAGTACTGTGTTGGTAAACATCCCCTCAATTGTTTTTTTAAACAAGGTGATTCTATTATTTGTAAAAGACTTTGTTCTATTAAATGGGTGGCTAAAGCGGTTATCCAATGGGGTTTGGGTGCTGGCAACATTTTTATCAACTTTCCCTATTACTGATGATCTTTAACTGTAGTGACTGGTTGGGTTTTGGCAATGATTGGAATGTTTTTACTGCTGATTTAACCCCTAAATGTTGCTCTCTTCTCTCTTGCTGGAGTTCTCTGGAACACTTATCTCTAATTTTATTTTGGCTTGTCGGGTCTAATGTTTGTGGTCACAACTCCAGTTTCATTTGTGTGTTCCAATTTCTTCTGGCTTTGGGGTGCTGGAATCAGGATTACAGTTGTGTGTTTATCATGTTTTCTACTTCCACTTACTTCTCCATCTATTCCTCTACCTATTTTCTCTGTTGCTTATGCTCAGATGGGATTGAGATTAGATTTGAGTGGCACTTGGGGTTATTTCATGATGGAATTACTGATACTACACTCCTGAGCCTTGCTCCTCCAAATCACCTTAGCTTTTGGGCTTTCCAATTGACTTTTGTGGAAGTTGAGAAACTTTGGTTTATCTTTCAGTACGATACTTCCAGCTTTGGTTTAATGCTTAATTGTTTGTGGTGTTTAGTGAATATCTATCTGGGCAATTTCTGTAGTTTCAATGACTGGATCATTTTGGTTAGGCATGCGATCATTATGAGACTTACCACTTGTATTGGTTGGTTTCTTTGCTTCCTCCTTGGGGGTTGTTGTTATAGGTTATGGCAGTCCAAGGTTTATTTTATGGGTGCTGTCTATAACTTCCATGACTGCTTTCATTCTTTATCTTTACTGAAGATGGATTAGATTATATTTAAATGCCATTATGTCAACAACATTATTTAGTGAAATAAGAAAATCTGGCTGGCTATTTTTTGGTTCGATGCTTTTTGCTTGATGTGGAGGCCTGCTACTAAATTTTTATTCACCTTGGCTATTACCTTTTGGTTTCGTTGTGTTTCCACTCTTGCTGGTGCTGTTGTAGGCTGGATTGTATTTTTGGATTATCATCTTCCTCTAGTTTATACATATTATTTGAGAATTTGGTACTCTAATTACTTTTTTGGTAGTGGGAACTAACATTTGGCTATTTACAGGTTTGTCTTCAATGTTGATGAACGGGTTGCCTTCACCTACAAATTTTACAAGTCTAATTGGAATCAAATTTTATATATTTACAATTCTCTTTGCTATTTCCTTGTTTGGTAATGCATTTTCTTCCTCTATAGTCCTTACTTTTTTCAGGTTCTTTGGATTGAGATTTTTGTGGACAAGTTGATTAATTTTTGTAGGAAGTTCGTGCTGAAAGTCTACATTATGGCCTTCCTTTTTTACGTGATGTTTATTTCCAGCCCTAGCATGTTATTAGGTAATTTTTTACTTTATAGTATAGGGAACCATCAGCTCTTAAGCTTTTGTTTGAATTTTTTTGTAGCTCTCTTGAGAAGTAGTGAGCTGAAGGCCCTCTTTAAGGACCTTATAACCCTTCTTTTTTAATTAACGTGTAGGCCCCCTACGAGTCCCCCCCCCCCCCCCCCCCCTCAAAATTTTTTTTTTTTTTGATATAGAAACTTTCCTTAGGATTTTGGATTAAAGGCCCAAATGGGAGATTTTTTTTCAAAGAGTGGAGTACGAGGACCTTTCGCATCTATGTTTCCATTGTGGAATTACTAGCCATAATGTGGAGTCTTATCCTCACAAGGCTAAGCTACAGCCTGATATCCATGTTGACAACACTCTTCAATCTACACTTATGGAAATGTAGAGTCCAGCTATTCTTGTGCCTATTCAGTAGCCCAATCCTCCATCTTCATAACCATCCTCCTTTTTCTTTGATGCAAACCAATTGGGGAGTTAGAATGTCACCACTAGAAGGAAAACACCTAAGCATTAATCCCAACTTCCCACTATACCTTCTAGAGGACATGAAATGAGGATCCCTACTCCAATATTTGTTGTTTCCATCCTAGACCTTATTGTGTTCACGGCTCAAAAATCTCAGCAAAGCGATATCTCCAACAACAGTCTAAATCTCTACAAGCAAAGCCCTAGAGTGTCTCATGGTCACTTACAGAAAAAACTATAGCAGGTGGGGCCTATCACCACTGCCCAAGCAAGTGGAAAAAGGCAACTCATGAGCTCTTAGGAGGGGATTTGGTCCCCTCAAATGACCAATGTCGAGGTCATCTTGCATGTATTGTATTGGTTGACACAATAAAATGAGATCGCTTCTGGCCCCTTACGGGAGTGATCTTTCATTTTCTTTGTTGGTGCCCTCTAGAATATCATAGGGGACCTCACATTATCAAATGAGGGGAATTTCTTTGCACTTTTTTTAGTTGTTCTTTTGATTGATTTTCTTAGACAACCTGCTCTTCCGCCGTGTTGGGGAGGCTTAATTGATTATTTTCCAGTTTGTTCTCACCTATCCACCATTTTTGTTTTATAGGAAAATCTAAAATTAAAAAAAAAAGTAAATTTAATAAATAGTTTACTTTCCTTCTTATCTTGCTCTCCTATGGTTTGGACGCTCCGTCCTCCTCGGTTAGGCTTCCACTACTCATGTTAGTTTTGAGTGCTCTTCAGGTGTTTTCTTCCACTCGTCTTCATGCATTTGCTCTTTCTATTAGGCATTTTGTAATGTTCACCATTTTTTCAACCTTCGGCCATCCTGTCTGCTGAACAACAGTTACTCAATTGATTGATCCATGATTTCTTAATGCAAAATTGCTTTCTCATCCATTTTTGGAAGCTTTGTCCTGGGCATCTATCTCGTATGCTTTTTCTTATCTCAAATCCATGACTCATCATGGCTTACCTTCATTGTGGATCTCAGAAGAGGACATCTTAGCAATACGAGCTCTATTCAAATATGTCTTGTTAGGTAAATTCCTTGCTCATTGGCCAGCCGTAGATTTAATTAGGAAGTTTTTTTCAATGATAAACTCATTGTGATTTCTCTGTTACCCTCTTAAATCCTAAGCATGTTTTTATTAAATTGGTTAACGACTTGGATTATAGTCTTGTTTTTCCCATCGAACTTATTTCATGAACAATTACTACATAAAATGTACCAAATGGTCACCATTGTTCGATGTCGATGTGGAATCCCCTGTTATCCTGATATGGGTTTCATTTCCTAATCTCCGTCCTCACCTATTCTCACCTTGTATTCTTTATGGATTGGGTTTTTTATTTGGAAAACCTCTAAGGATTTACAATTCTACCTCCGTTCGGTCTAGGCCCTCTGTTGCCTGTGTCTTGGTTGAGCTTGATGTCACCAAATGACACCCCAATCATAATTAGCTTGGTACTAATAAATTTGGATACATACAACAAGTTGAAATGGAGGATTTCCCTTCCTTTTATGGTCATTGCAAAGCTTTGAGGCATTTGAGAATGGATCACAAATTACACCCCCATTTCGTTAAAAACTCTATTTGCAGTACGATTGCTAACTCTTTGCTCCCTCATGTTTTAGGTGCTGTTACGGATTCTAAACCACTTAAATCATTGGATGTCAAGGATAGTAATTATATTACAAAAACAAGCCCCATCAATGATGCTCCCCATATCATTACTGCTTCTATTGATGGAAATTCATTGGGCATGCCTAATGCAGACATGGAAACTCCCCTTTTTCAAGATTTCATTCCAGCTATTGAGACCCCTAGAGTTGCTTTAAACATGGTTTCATAGGCTATTATTGAAAATCATATTTAATTTGAATGTTATTTATCCTTGTTAAGTGGATGTTTTTAATATGGAGCCTCTTAATAAAATTTGTGTTTCTCATGTTGTTGTTAATAATGGGGATGATGGTAATGGTTTGGTGGCCTCGATTCTTGATGTTGTTGTTATTTCAGATTATGATCGTATCTCCTTTAGTACGCCTGATGATGTTGCTCAACAATTTGTACAAACTCCTATGGATGTGAGGCATTGTGAATTTAATAAGGTGAATTTGAATGACCTTCTACAAATACTATTAATGTCCTATTCTGTTGCCTCTGAGTTTTTTGGATATGAATGATGAATTGCCTCTCATTGATGTTCCCATTTCCCTTCTATCTAATGATGGTTTGTTAGCACAATTGGCTTTTAAATCGATTGATAATGATGGGGTTCAAGGTGATTGATTAGCTAATTGTGATTCATCAGCAAATTAGTATGTTGGGGAGGAAATATTATGCGCAAGCGGAGGATTTGCAGGAAATATAAGGCTTAAATGTTATTTGGATCACCGAGGAAGGGTTTTATAAAAATATTGGCAAACATAGACGGAGAAAATCCAAGAAGAAATAATCTTACTTTTGGTTCGTTTTTTCCTTGTCATTAGCTATTTTTTGCTAAATTTGTTTTTTTTTTGGGCTACTTTTTTTGTTTATTTAGGGTGTGTTGGGCATGTTATTGGTTGGTGGTGCTTGTGGTTGGGATTTTTTTCCCTGCTAATTCTGCCGTAGGGGGTGGAGGTTGTAGTCCTTGTAGTTTTTGGATGTTTTTGTATGTGATTTTTTCGGCTTGGGGTGGTCATGTTGATGTTGTTGCCTGTGGGTGGCTCGTCGGTGGTGCCAGTTCTCATTGTTGGCTTGTTGCTTATTGTTCTCTTTTACTCCTCTTGTTTATTTCCCTTTTGTTTTATTTCCTGCAAGTTGCTGTTCAGTTAGACCATTCAATGTGTTGGCCTTAGCTGCCTTCAGATGCCTTCCCTTGGGTACCCTCTCGATGGCTTTGTTTTCCTTTAAATTTTGTTTGTTGAATTTTTCATATTTATTGTAATAGATTGTTTCAATGGCTCATAGGTTTTTATTCAAATGTTGTATTTTTAGAGAGTTTTTGAATCATTAAGGACTTGTCATCCTTATTTATATTAATGCGTAGGGCGATTTGTGGGGTTTATCCAGAAAAAAAAGATAATTTAATAAATCATTAAAAGTTAAGTAAAAGTAGAAAAAATAAAATAAATTAAATTCAATAGGAAATCAAATGTACAATTAAGAAAAAATAATAGCCCAATTAGAAAACTCAAAAATAAAAAGTATTTAGAAATTAAAGAAAATTTTATAATGAAATCCCTACGCATTAACAATTTTAACTGTACATTTGGATACATTTAAAATTTTAAAGAAAATATATTAAAACACAACTTTTTAATAATTAATGAGATCCAAAATATCTATGGAGTAATCTTTCAACATTTGGAGTCATTAAATAAATAAAATAGTTAAAAATATAAATAAAAAACTAAATAACTCCAAAATATCATGGTTATGATTACATCATGATTGGAGCTTATTTGGCTCAAAAATAAAAAAAATATAGTAATGAACTAAATTAAATAATTCAATAATAGTCCTCATTATATAAAATAAGTTAAAAAATAAAAAAAATCTAAAAATACAAACATAATTGCATTGAACTTTATATGAAACATAGGATTTAATAAAAATCTTAAACCTCTTAAATTTTTATTAAAAATGAAAAGTCAAAATTTGGTCAAACCAATCAACAAATGAATAAAGAATAATAAATAAATATTTAAATATACACAGGAATAAGAAATAAATAAATTAAATAAAAAATAAAATTAATAAATTAATATAAATAAATTAATAAACAACAAATTCAAATAAAATAGTTAAACACTAATCAATTAAAAAATCTAATAATGAAATTAATTAAAACATATTTCTATATATTAAAATAATATTCAATTTAAATTAAAATGAATGAAAACTAAATAAATTAAATAAAAAGTTGAAAGAAATAAATAAAAAATAAATTAAAATTTTAAATGAAAATTAAATAATCCATCTTAAGTAAGTGAAAGAAATTAGTTAAAGATTAAATAAAAGTTCATTTAAAATTCAAATTTTCAATATTAAAGAAATAAATTAAAAATTAGAGAGTAATAAATAAAATTAAAATCTTAAAGTTAAATAAAGTTAAATAATAAATCAAATTCCTTTCAATCCAATAAAATAGACTAACTTAAATGAGTAATTCATTTAATCTTAAATAAATGATTAAAAAAAGTGAATGCTATATGTGTTTGCTTTATCCTCAATGGGGGTATACAAATACAATCATTTTAAAGCCTAGGACTTGTTGATTAATAGCTTTTATCACTTTAAAGTTGTTAATTAATATTGGTTATTTAAAATCTAAAATTAAATAAATCTTTAAGGATTAAATAAAGCCTTTTTTTGTTTGCTTTATCCTTATGGATGAAACAAATACATCTCTAATAAGCTTAGGACTTATTGATTGATAAATTCAATGCACATTTGAAGCTATTAATTACCAAGGTTATATAAAATTTAAACTAAATAACTTAAACAATTAAAACACTTTAAAAAATCATAAATCATTATGCTTTTACTTAAACCAAATCCCTTATCCTATAACAAATAAATTAAATTTATAGATAACTAAAATACTAAGATACCTAGGATATATCTAAACCACACAAGCTTAGCATAAAACTTAGAATTTCTTGACAGGAGAAACAACTATAGCTTAGGCTCGGATATTCTGTTTTCTTCCTTAAACTTGTTAGGGTTTGATATTATCTGAGTGGGTGTTGATCAAATTTATGGCTAAGGTAAAATCCCTAAGCCAAAGCTTCAACCAAGGTTTTCAGTTCCTTAAACTCCACTTCAATGATTAAATCTAGTTCTTTATCATGCTCTAGCATTATGAATTAATAATTAAATGCTAAATCAGTCATTTGATAATCACCCTTGATGGTTATTTGATCAACCACTCAATTACTGACAATCACCCAATGATTTCCAGATCTAAGTAAATCCTAAACTCTTCAATCACTAATAAATTTCAACTCTAAATCAAATCCAAATCCAAATCCAAATCTAGCTTCAAAATTCCACACCCTAAAATTCAATGTTTAAACCTAAAACCTAAAGCCTTTGCAGTATTCCCTATTTCAGTAGAATTTTTAACATATTCAAAATATTAGGTTACGACTCTGGAATAGTGCTCAATCATGATTGATATGGGTGCGTCAACCAACATAATGACCCTCAAAACTCTTGCCTTTTTAAAAGTAGATAATCACAAACTAAGTTTTAATAAAATGATATTATGGGGATTTAATGATCAAGGTGAGAGTACTTTGGGTTCTATAACCTTATTGTTTGGCATAGATAACCTTAAAATTAAAGCCCAGTTTAATATAAATGTTTCAAAAGTTTCATTTACTACTCTCCTGGGAAGACACTAGCTTTATGAAGATAGAATGGTGCCTTCTTCCCTACATCAATATTTTAAATATTCTTGTAAGGGTAATGAACAATGTACCAAGGGAGATTTGTAACCATTTTCAATTAATAAAGTCAGTATATATGAAGATGCCTACTACTATCTACCTAAAAAATAAACCATCTTATTTACAAATGTTATAGTTGTTGTTAATAGAAAAAAAAGAAGGAAAAATAGAGATAGAAAGAAGAAAGAAAAGAAAAAGCAAATTTTGGCCTTGAACAGAATGTTTGCTGGTCACCTGTCGCTCCCGTAAAAAGAGGTGGTAGAATGGATCAATGATCTAGAGGAAGAGGCTGAGGATGGAAAAATGAGAAAAATAAAAATTATGAAAAAGAAAATATTTCAATAAAATTTCCTATAATACATATTCATTTGTGTTTAATAAAAATAAATAGGCTGAAGTGCATATGAATATTGTTGAATAGCTAAAGTTTAAGATTTTTTTAGAAGAAAATAATTATGAGTATAGGTTCTAACTCCTTGTGAAAGAAAAGACCGAATGTGACTCTAACCCCACTATCTCAAAATGACATAATTGGGTTAGCAATTAAGGTCTCTCCCACTCTGAATCTAGTGTCTAAAACTAATGCCTTTATACCTTCTATTAGTAAAAAAGAAAATACTGATGTAACCCTAAATGATCCATTTTGGATGAAATAATAAAGAAACCTTTTAACTAGAACTATGTTAAGAAATTTCCATCAACATGGACTAGAGGTGAAGCCCAGCAGTTTTAAAACTTGTGGAATACTAAATTTAACAAATTTAAATCTAATGTTAGTGTTGGCTTTAGTACTCTGTATCCTTTTGATGATGATGAATATTTTAGAATAATAACCAATACCCTAGAATTTGATAGTCTCCTTTTAACTGATGTTAAATCATATTTTAATAGATTTTGTTTAGAGAATTTTGATGATATGGATGACTCTCAAAGTAAGGATACACCTCTGAAGTTTGAAGATGAAATTAAATCAACAATAGATGATCTTAAGAAAATAAATTTTAGCAGTAAAAAGACCCTCGTCTGATCTTCATATGCTCATTATTGAATGAGGAGAAGGCAATTAAAATTATTAAGTTGCTCTCATAGTTTAAAAATTGCTTTACTTTGAGTTATGATGAAATGGCCAGATTATCACCAGATATTATGGTTCATAAATTAGAGATTCATCCCAATGTGGTTCCCATAAAATAAGAACTCTAGTGTATGTAACTTGAGATTGAACAACAAGTCATTTCTGAAGTCAAGAAATATATAGAAGCTGGTTTTTCTATAGAAGAAAAATATCTAATTTGGTTAACTAGTGTTATTTATGTAAATGAGAAAAGCAGTCATATCTTTGTCTCTATTGATTACAAAGATCTGAATAAAGCCTATCATAAAGATGACTTTATGCTCCCTATACCAGAACTCATAGTAGATATTGCCTCATCACAAGTAATATCCTCTTTTATGGATGGTTTATCTGAGTATAATGCAATAAAGATGTCTCCTAAAGATAAGAAGTTTATAGCTTTCAAAACACTAATAAAAGTTTATCTTTCAAAAGTAATGCATTTTGGACTAATAAATGCCGGTGCAACATATCAATGAGCAATGACGAGATTCCATAATGAGCTCATCCATAAGCAAGTGGAATACTATATTGATGATTTTGTTATTAAAAGTATGAAAGAGAAAATTATCTAAGTGATCTGAGAATTGTTTTCAAAATATTATGCTAGTATAATCTTAAAATGAACCCACTAAAGTGTGCCTTTAGAGTTACTTTAGGGAATTTTCTAGGTTTCATAGTTCGACACGGTGGAAGGGAAATAGATCCTAGTAAAATTAAAGAAATCTTGGAGATGTTGTCATCTAAAATTCTCGCTCAGTTGAAATCCCTTCAAGGTTAGTTATCATATCTAAGAAGGTTTATATCATATTTTTTCAGTAGATGTCAACCATTTGCATCTCTATATAAGAAAGTGGTTACTCCTATCCTATGACATTATTAAAGAATGTTTGATAAAACACCTGGGGTTTGCTACTCCTATCTCAGAGAAGCCATTAATCTTATATATAGTGGATTGGAGTGAATCTCTTGGCATTTTATTTGCTCATGTTAATGAGGGAGTTAAATAGAATTCACATTATTAGTTGAGTAGAAAGTTGTTACCAACAAAAATGAACTATCCTCATACTAAGAAGCATTATTTAACCTTATTTTTTATTGCTTAAATGTTGAGGCACTACATGCTTTCTCATAAAGTGAACTTAATATCTAGAAAGAATCGGTTAAAGTATTTGATGACTCAGATGACATTACAAGAAAGGTTATTTTGGTGGTCAATGATTTTGCAGTACTTTGATATAACATTCATTCCTCAACATGATATGAAAGGTCACACATGGACAAATTTCCTAACAGTAAATCTAGTTCAAGATACACTTCCAGTAAATGATGAACTACTGGATGAGCAAAATATAAATCTAAACATTAATGAAAAACCCACCTCAGAATTTTATTTTTATGGCACAACATTTAGTCAAAAAGATAAAGGAACACAAGATACATCCTTAAGGAAAGCTAGAATCTATAATTTATTCATCATTATAGATAAAAGTTTGATGTACTACTCTTATCATTTGTTAGAGCCCCATACAAATAATGAAGCTGAGTATGAGACATTGATAATCATATTAGAGTTCACAATCATAAATAACATAAAAAAAGTAAAGGTATACAAAGATTCATAGCTTATTTTCAACTTGGTTACTTGTATATATAAGGTGTTAACACCAACCCTAGTTTTATATCACAATTGTATGATGAAATTAATAGAACAAAATTTGAATATGACTTTATATAGAATACCATGTTAAAAAAATACCATGGCCGATGTCTTAGAAAAGCCCACTAAAGTGTTATCTTATCCTGAAGATGATTTATTTCTAATAAAGGCATGAGGTTGAAGGTTCTTGTCACCCTCTGATATAGAATATATAAACAAAAAATCCATAGCTATGGTAAAAATTAGTTTCAGTAAAAAGGATAAAGCAGTAGATTGGAGAAAGCCCTTCATTGACTATTTGAAAGAATATAAGCTCCAACGAGATGAATTAATTATGGATTAAATAAAAATAAGATCCCTATTATACCCTAATCAACGGAACCCTTTATAGATGATGTTTCAATCAGATAAAGTTTTTTTTCCTTAGTAAACCAAAAGCTAAAGGCATAATAAAAGAAGTTCATACTAGATTGTGTGGTGCTCACCAATTTGGTCCTAAAAAATGAAAATGAAGATCAAAGGGATGGGATAGTATTAGCCATCATTGATAGATGATTTTATTAATGTTGCACATCATTTTCATCAGTGCCAGGTCCATAGTATAGTTCTACATTAGTCATTAAATATCCTACATCTAATAGTTGCTTAATGGCCATTTGAAAGCTGGAACATGAATATTATCTGTTGAATTGATTGTCCATCTTCTAGAGATCACAGGTTCATATTAGCAACCAAAATCTACTTCTCAAAATAGGTATAAGCAATTCCTTTGAGAGAAGTCAAAGCTCATAAATTTTTAAACTTCTTCAAAGACCATGTTATATATCAATTTAGTGTTCCTCGTTGAATCATAATTGATAATGGTCCATCCTATAGAAGAACCAAAATAAGTAATTTTGCTAGACATCATAAAATAGATTTGAGATACTCAAATATCTATTACCTGCAGGCAAATGGATAAGTTAACTCCTTCAATAAGATTTTTGTGTAACTCTTAAAGAAAATCTTAGATGATAATAAGTGCCAATGGAATGATAAGTTAAGAGAAGTTTTTTAGGAATAATGAACAACATACAAAACTCCAACTCAATCTACATTGTTTGATATTTTCTTAAGAATAAAGGCTATCCTCCCTTTTGTGATACAATATCCTTCATTATATAGTATAGTGAATTATAGAATTATAGAAGAAAAAAATAATAAACTTAGAGTAGAAGAACATGACAACATGGTTCATTTGAGAACTTACTATGTTAGAGACTTGGTTCTTGTTCTATGAAGAATCAGTTTAGACCATCGAAGGATATGTGGTAAATTTGAGCCAACCTGGGAAAGTCCATTCATGGTGGAGAGGGTCTACCAAGAAGATTCCGATTAGCTATTTGATTGTAAAGGAGAACATCTAATGTTACCTATAAATGGAAGATATCTCAAGAAAAATTATGATCGGTTATATTTGTATATAACAAACATTAAATTAGTAAAGAATTTAAAAGGTTTTTATAAATTACATGAGTTTCTTTAAATTTCTTGTAGTGAACTGGGTTTGGATCATTGAACTAGATCCAAAATGTTATGATTAAGCTCATTAATTTTAAAAATCCTTGGTGCTCGATTAAATTTGTCCTCAAAGATTGGTCCCTGTGGCATTCTTTCTTTTAGGACTTTGGCCAATCAGGTGATACAATCCCTTATATTATCCTGATTTGACTCCTTAAATCTATTCAATTTAGAATTCCTTCTCAATTGAATTTCTTAAACTTATTTGTCCGGGATAGATATGCCTATCAATTTTAAATCTTTTCTTAAGTTTTTGGTATAAATACGCTTTTATGGCATCCATTCCTTTTGAAATCAAGTTGATTTGGTAATATAATCTCTAGTATTTTCTTAATATAACCATTAAATCAGCTCATTTGAGAATTTTTTCACTTAAATTCCATAAAGGTGCTTGTTTGAGATAGATCACTCTTTCAAGTTTATATCAATCTTTAGTTATAAGTCAACTTTTAGGATATCCTATAGATTTCTATCAAAATCACAGTTTTACGACAGCCTTCTTGCTTAAATTTGACTTTAGGTATAAGTCCATTTTTATGGCATCCCTCCCATTTAATTTTGAATGATTAGGTAATCTGATTCCTGGTATTTTCTCAATCTAACTATATCAATTCACTTGAGATTCACCTCGCATTTGAACATCTCAAATATGCTTGCTTAAAAGTGACCTTTCATTCAAGCTTAAATCTTAATTAATGTTTTGATTTGGTTAGATGAGTATCTAAATATCTTTGCTCAGTATTTCAATTTAGTCAGGTGAGTATCTAAATCTTTTATGTTCACTATTTTGATTTGGTCATGCTTATGTCAGACCCCCTAAATCTTTGTGTCTTGTTATTTTGATATGGTCAGATAGACATTAAATATTTTTAAAAAAACCCTTCGTTCACTATTTTAATATGGTTAGGTGAACATTAATTTATCCTTTTATAAGTTTTGATCTGGTGAGACAGAGATATGATACCCCTTTATAAATCTAGTTCAATCTACTTGTTTTTGCTATATCTCCTTCTCAAGTTCTCTTCCAACTTAAATCTATTGAACATAGATAATTGCTATATTAGATATCCATCATGATTAAATCAACCTATTTAAGATCATTTCTTTTCAGATACTTGTTAATTAAATTCCTTTGGATTCAATTGATTACATCATTCAACATGAAAATGTGTAATTTACTTTTGAAAATCTTCAAACCTATTGGAGTTTCTAGATAATAATAAATGTTAATGGCATAAAATGTTAGGAGAACCTTTGTGGGCATCAAACTGCATACATAACCCCAGCTCAATAAAAGGCAATTTCTCTAGTCTTTAGAGTAGAGGTTATTCACCCTTTGGAGATATAGAAACCTAGAATATACGTAGAAATGAACTATAAAAATATAAAAGAACTAAAGACTAAACTCAAAGTAAAACTTGAAGTTCTAGAAGAGAAGCATTTGTAGGTTTAATAGAATATTTAGTTACAAAAAGCTAAAATAATTCAAGTACATGACAAGATGGTTCATCTGAGAACTTACCAAGTAGGAAACTTGGTTCTTATTATGAGAAGTATTATTTTGGCCCATCGAAGGATGGGTGGTAAATTTGAGCAAACCTAGGAAGGACCATTCGTGCTGAAGAATGACTACTAAGGAGGTTCCTATTAGCTAGTTCATTGTAAAAGAGATCATCCCATGTTGCCTATAAATGGGAGATTCTCAAGAAATACCAAAATGGATAAGCATTGTAAATGATAAAAATTAAATCAATTAGTTGGACTTGTCCTAATATGATTTCCTAAATCTATTCATTTGAGAATTCCTTCTCAATGAAGTTTCTTAAACATGTTCTATTAGGATATATCTCCCAATCAAATATAAATCTTTTCTTATGGTTTGGGTTTTAGCCCACTTTTATGACATCCCTTACTTTTAAAATCTGGTTTATTGGTTAATATGTTTTCTGGTATATTGTCATTCTATCCTTTAAATTTATTCATTTAAGAATTTTTTCTAATATGAATTCCTCAAATTTTCTTGTTCGAGATAGATATCTCATCAAGTATAAATCTATGCCCAAGTGTAAGCTTACTTTTACATCATCTTATAGACTCTGGGAACAAGTTAGCTTTTAGAGCATCCCTCTTGTTAAATTTTAGTTGATTGGGTAATATGATTCCTAATATTTTCTCAATCTATACATTAAATCTATTCATTTGGGAATTGTTTCTCATTTGAACACCTTAAATTTGCTTGTTTAAAAATGAGCTCTAATTCAGGTATTAATCCTACTTACTATTTTGATTTGGTATGGTGAATAACTAAATCTTCATTCTTCTCTGTTTGATTTGGCCAAGCGAATGTTGGATCCACTAAGTATTTGTGCCTTGCTATTTAGACATGGTCATATAGGCATTAAATTGTTCAAAATATCCTTGTTTATAGTTTTGATATAGTTAGATGAACATTGAGTTGACCTTCTTTATTATTTCAACATAGTTAGCTAACGATAGAATACCCTTTATGAATCAAATTGAATTCAACATATTTTGGATAGACCTCTTTCTTAAGTTCTCTTCCAACTTAAATCTATCTAGTAGAAATAATTTCTCAGTTAGATATCCATCATGATTAAATCTTCCTAGTTAAGATTGTTTTTATTAGTTTTTTTTTATTAAACTCCTTTGAATTTAGTTGACCAATTCTGTCAACTCCAACATGTTCAATTTACTTTTCAAGTTCATCACACCTATTGGGGGTCCATTTGTTAGCCTCATTTTTGGTAAGGTCAAAACCCTAAATAAAAATTGTAGTCTTGGTTATATTTAGTTCCCTATTTTTTCTCTTGCTTGGTGATTTAGCCATTAAACTCTAAACAAGTTATTTGATAATTACCCTTGATGGTCATTTGATCAGCCACTCAATCTCTGACAATCACCCAATGGTTATCAAAGATCTAAGTATTTTATGACCATTGATGTTTTTGCTCTGCCGTGGTGCCTGCTGACATGGATTGGTCACTTAGTGAACAGTCGCCTCACTTCACTAGTAGATAGTATCCTTTGGATGTTACAACTAATATGATACGACGCTACTAACTTTCAAATTATATGGCACCAGAGTGGCAATTTTGGTACCAAAGCGTGATAGATTTTGACATTGTGATGCTTGAAGATAATGACCACAGCACTGCCAAGCTAACCATTTTGATGTTGTGACACTTTAAACAAAGAAGTTTATGCTACCATGTCAATAGTATGGTGCTCTGCTGGTGTCTTTGATAGCGCCATGATGTTCATTTGTCTGACACCGTGATGCTTGATGATACTTAAAATTTTGCGCCCCTTTTATTTTTTTCCTACATAACACTAGTAAACAAACATATTTTCACTTTAAATATAACACACAAAATAATACAATATTTACACTTATTACTAGGTTAAAAGATGTTAATGAGTTAAAGATTACCATGGAGTATAGGCTATTAACCTAGGAGATAGAGAAGAACCTTAGGAGTAGTTACCTAGAGAATAAGATACTCATCTAGTCACTCTAAGGAGCTCATTATAAGAGATCCATCAATAAGGGTTAAAACTAGGCAAGAGCCTAGGAAAGAAGTTAGCAATATTGTATTTATCAATATGGTAGAAGCATTAAACATAGATTAAGCCTTGATTGAAGAGTTTTAGATCCTAGCTATGCAAAAAGAGTTAAACAAATTTCTTAGGAATGATGTTTGGGTGTTGGTCATCATAACTAAAGACCAAAATATAGTAGGTATAAATGAAAGTTCATGAAGGTTGTTAAATGTTGCACAACTAGCTCGAGACTGACAAAGAGGGGGGTGAATTGATAATTTAAAAACTTTTTTAAGCAAAAAGAAAATCCCCCCATTTTTTTAAAGCTTTATTAAAATATCTAAAAAAATAAATTTTATTTCTTGAAACGAAAGTAAATTAATCTCATAATAACAATAAAATCAATGTTTTCAACTACAGACAAAAAAAGAACAGTACAAAACATATAATATAGAGAAGTAAAAGAACAAACACATCAGATTTTATAGTGGTTCAGTCAAATCAGACCTATGTCCACTCCTCGGAGGCCTCCACTCTAGGTATTACACTAAACCTTTTAGTGACTCTCCATTAGCCCACACAGCTAGGCGGAGAAACCTTTACAAAATCTCTTCCACTAACTCAGTGCGGCAGAGTACCTAAAACCTTTTTCACCGTCCTCGTGATGGCAAAGAACCTGAAATCCTTTTTCTCCCTCCTAGAGATGGCAAAGAACCAATAATCCTTTAACTCCCTCCTAGAGTTGGCAGAGAACCATGATCTAGTGCTAAAGAATGTCTCCCCATAGCTACCCAAGAATTAAGAAGAGACTTGAAGAAGATTGGAAGGAACTTTACTTGGAGTAACCTTGTGAAGCTCTCACAACCCCCCCTCAGAAGAACTCTCCCTCTCTTCTCTTCCAAACCTCTCCTTAACTATCTCTCTAAGCTCCCTCTTAAGCACACTCAATAATAAAAAAATCTCTAACAAGGCAATGTAGGTGTTTAAATAGAGAGCCTCCAAAGAAGCCCTAAATTTTAATTTGCATTCAAGAATCATCCCATACAATCTTTACATCGTCCAATAAAATAGATGAAAATAACATTGCCATACATTATGAATTTTATTTGTCTATACGATCAACTCAAGAGATTTTACTGATCATCTCATACGATCCTGCGATCATCCTGTACGATTAGTTTAAGAGACTGTATTAATTATTTAGTACTTTAAATAATGATGGGCGATGATTAAATATCATACCATACATCTCTCGAGTCATACAATATGATCATCCTATATAATGTGATTGAGAAATTAAACCCTAATTAGTCTCATAATCATAGAATCAATTTAGGCATGATTGTCACAAATCATCCAGAAGGATGTATATTGTATTGTATGATTAGAGAAAATTTTGAAAGTTAAAAATTTCCTAAATTATGATTAGCGGCTGAATATTGTGGTTATAGCTAATCATCCTGTACAATTAGGATTGTCCAGTGCAATTAGTTTAATCAATCTCAATTAATAAAGGGTGCCCTAATTAGAGTTTTTTGGTTAACTGATCATCTAATATAATATAAATCATACTATACAATTAGTTAAAAAAATAGAAAATTTTCTAACTCATCAAATCACTCCCTTGAGTGTGTGTGTGTTAGGTTAGCCTAGTATCCACCATATACATGACTTGACTCAGGAGAGGTTAAAGTACATTAAAGTTTAAATTACAAATAGAATCAACCCTAATCTTACCAATCTTGTGTTGATTGAAATTGCAAGTGAATGATGGACCTAAAATGTTAGTGAGCTGGGAAAAACAGATATGAAATAAACTAATTGACAAGAGATAGTAGTAAGAAAATAATAATGTTTGTTATCACCAAAATCATAGTACTTGAGTCAAGATTTGCAACAATCTCCCCCTTTTTTATGATGGTAAATATATTATTTAAAGATATTGAAATTCTTTGCTTTTCTCTAATCTCCCTCTTAGAAGGTGAATTTTTGAAAGGAGAGTAAAAATTTTTTTTTTTAATTTTTTTTAATATAAAATAAATGCCATAAATAATTAACAAAAATAAATATAAGCAACATAGTAAATTGACTTCATTTAAACAAGGGTGAAAATAACTGAATGATAAATTACCACTCCCCATTTTGACATCATAAAACGGAGGAAACAACTAAAAAGCAAAAGTCATAAAAGAGAAAAGAAAAAAGCACACATATATCACAAAGTATAAAAGTGAAGAATAGTTCAAACATAGGATCAAAAGCATAGAGAAAACTAGTAAAAGGAATAATCCTGATGAGGTGGAGGTGGTGGTGGTGGTTGGAAGAGAGGTCGATGGAAGAAAATTTCTACCCAAACCAAGCCATATCATTGTTGTGCTATTGCTGTGTAGCTTTTAAAATGAGCCAGATCATTTGCATGTTATTGCTACTGTTAAGCTACATAATTTTTAAATTTAGCCTCCCACTGATCAAACCTCTAAACCAGCTGATCAGTCTAAGACTACTGGCGGATAGGAGTAGGTGCAGGAATAGGTCCTCCCTCTTCTTATATAGGCTCTTCATGCATAAAGTGATAATGAGTACTGTGAAGGATGTGGAAGTAACTTTTGGAATAAAATACAGGGAGCTAGTCAGGTGGAGCAGCATATTAAAGATTATATTTGGACTCTAGCACAAAGGCAATTAGATGTCCTAAGGTAAGGTTAGGCATTCTTTTGTGGCGAGGATCTCGAATGTAGGTTAGGTTATCAATGTAGTGAATGATAAGATAAGCTGTATTAAATTCAATGTTAGCCATGATGTAGAAGGTGGCAAGTGAGAGAACATGGGTAATGCAAATTTGATCCCGAGCTTTAGGAATGATTGAGTTGTGAAGGATGTACTGAATTATTCGGGTATCCTAGACTATGGTGATAATGTGGGCTACATTATAGTTAACAATGGTTCCCCTATGAATGGTGTCTACATGGGCCTAATTATAGTCAGGAGCTAAGGCTAAAATGTGAATTTTGTCTCTAGTAGTGGAAATATGAAGAAATTCATGAAAGTCTTGGTAAGTGATTTCTATAGGCCTTTTGTTAACATAAGATTATAGGAAAGTAATCATATTATTAATTTGAAGGCTTGCGAAAATTTTGAATAGAAGTTCAAAATTGAATGGAAAGGCAAGTGTGAGGATGAAACCAAGAGTTATGTGGGCTAAAAGATCAAGTACCTAAAAGTTCATAATCTCTGGATTGACAATTTTAGATAAGGTAATTCCAGCAATTTTATAATAATTATAAGCCTCTTCATCATCTTCCTCAGAAAATTTAGGATTGATAGTGCGCCTAGAGGAACTACTCATAAGTGCTTGAAAATATTTTTCACCAGCCATTTAAAGGAATGAGAGTGCAAGAGGAAAGTAAAGGATGAGAGGATTGAAATGGTGTGAAGAAGGTGAAGAAACTCCTACTATTTATATAAAAATTGCCAGATCGTATTGTACGATCATGAGATTATGCTGGACGATCGTGTGCAATCAATTTATCCAGACAATAGGTCAAAAAAGGTGTTCTTATTATATAGTACGATCAGACATCATACTGGACAATTAGAGAGAGACCGTTTGTCCTGAGGAGTCACCCTATATGTTTGTTGACTTATGAGTTTATATTGTATGAATAGGTGGATCGTACTGTATGATGTGTTATTAAAGATTGTACTGATCAAATTTAATTCATTTAATGGTTCCTGCCACGTGGTTCATATAGCACAAAAGGGAAATCGTATAGTCTGATCCCAAATAATTGATTGATATTAGCTGTTGGATGTGCTGTGATCTGAGATTTGATATTTTGTTCAGATCATACAATATGATAAGAATTGTACTAGATGATGTGAACAAAAATTTGAGAAGCTAAAGGATGGAATGTGATGATCAATAAGGGTCCAAAACAAAAATAAAATAAGAATAACAAAAAATAAGTCAAAAAATAAGACAAAAACTACTACAAAATAATATCATTTTCTTAAGAAACGATCACATGCACTAAATAAAAATTTTACCTTATGAGTAGATCAGAATACTCAGTAAGAAATGTATTGATAACACTAAGATCTAGAAATGTTATAAATATGAATTTTCTCAACCCGAGCTCATGCTCTATATAGGTTAAATATCCTTTTTAGATAAAAATCTAATTTAGAAAATAAATTAGAAAGGATATGTGATCTTTTCAAACTTTTTTTCAGAAATATATCTATGAGAATAGCATTGCAAAGCTATGAACCAAAAATCATAATTTTCATATTCAGGTATAGACGATATCAATTGGCACCATGATTTGTCTAGATTTAAAGATTTGAAAGGAAGAGAAGGTAACTCGTTATGGACTCAATGTGTGCCTCTTTTATCCTTATTTAGCAAACTTTGTGCATCTTTTGATTTTTGATACACATTGTGCATCTTTCAATTTTTCGTGTTCATTACGCATCCTTTTAGCTTTTAGGCTCATTTTATGCCTCTTTTTCATTTTTGCAAACTTACTTCCTTTCTAAATCTTTCAAAACTCTTAGTTATGAGATTATGTTCCAAATATGAGAGAAGAAGAATTCACTCTCTTAAATATGAGAGCAAACCACAAACAAAAACCTGTTCCATCTGATAAAGACAACAGCTTGATTAAGAAAATTTGAAATATATTCATTTATTTCTAAAAATATTAAATGAGATAGAGAACTATAGGAAGATGAAATAGATCTCTATTTATTAGTCTAATTTTTAATTTTGAAATAGTTTTTGATTCAAAATGAAATTACACCCCTAAGGGAGTTAGAGGAAGGGAGATAATCTCCAATTTCCTCCCTTAACTTCTTTTAGAGGAGTCAAACACTGCTTACAAAAATAGGTCACTTTTTTATTTAAGAATAGTTCAACAACTGAAGTGAGTACTGATCGGATTCTTAAATTTTAAAAGAAATAAAAAACACATCCATATGAAAAAAATCATAAAATACTGAAAAATAAAACAAACAAAACAAAACATAAAACATAAAATAAATACATCCAGCTTCAAGCATGAATATCTATGACACTTAATCTGGTTCTCAACATACTGAAGGTTTCAAATGCCAGTGATTTTGTAAGGATATCTACAAGCTAATTTTCAGTGGCTACAATATGTAGCTCTATGTCTCCTTTGGTGACATGGTCCCTAATGAAATGGTGCCTTATATCTATGTGTTTGGTGTTGGATTGGATTCTTTGAAATACAAATGGCACTAGTGTTATCACATAACATTAGAATGGTGCCTATAGGTAATCCTAAATCCAGGATTAATTACTTTAACAAAAGGACCTCTGCCAACAACTTCCTAAGGCTATGTATTGAACTTCCATAGTGGACAGGGCTACTAAGTTCTTTTTTCTATAGGACTAGGAGACTAAAGAATATCCTATGAATTAGCAGGTTCCAGAAGAGCTTTTTTTACCAACTCTATATCCTGCAAAGTCTGAATCAGAATATCCTATAATTTTAAAGGAAGTGTTGTGCCTAGGATACCAGAATCCTATGTTTTGGGTTCCTAAGAGATATCTAAGAATTCTTTTAATAGAAGTCAAGTGGGATTCCTTTAGATCATCCTGAAATCAAGCACAGAGACACACACTAAACATTATATCAGGTCTACTAGTTGTTAAGTAAAGAAGTCATCCAATTATTCTTCTGTATTTCTTCTAATCAATTAATTTTCCATTTGAGACTTTATCCAATTGAACTGTAGAACTCATGGGAGTGTTAATTGCCTAGCTTTATCCATTTCATATTTCTTACGTATTTCTGTAATGTATTTTTATTGAATGAGAAAAATTCCATCATCCTTCTGCCTGATACTAAATCCAAGAAAGTAATTCAATTCTCCTATCATACTCATCTCTAATTACTTACTTATTATTTTAGAAAATTCATCACATAGCTTTTAATCAGAAGATCCATATAAAATATTATAAATATAGATCTAGACAATGAGTAGTTCTTCTCCTACTTTTTTAAGAAAAGGGTGGTGCCTATGCTCCCCATAACAAAGGTTATATCCAGTAGGAATGTGCTTAGCCTTTCATACCATCCTCTAGGTTCTTATTTTAGTCCATATAATACCTTTTTTAATTTAAATACATGATTATAAAATTATGAATTTTCAAAACCTCGAAGTTATTTAATATACCCATCTTATTTTATTACCCTATTCAGAATGGCACTTTTAGTATCCATTTGATATAATTTGAATCCCTTAAAGTAGGCAAAAGCTAGTAGCACCCTTATGGCTTCTAATATGGCTACAAGGGTAAAACTCCCTTTAAATACAATCCCTTATATCTGGTTATACCCCTAAGCCACTAGTATTGCATTGTTTCTAACCACTACACAAGAATCATTCATTTTATTTTTGAAAACCCATTTTATTCCAACAACACTCTGGTCCTTAGGCCTTTCAACTAGCTCTCAAACATCATTTCTAGCAAATTGATTCAGTTCTTCTTGCATGGTTAGGATCCACAATCCATCATATAGTGCTTGATTTATATTTGTGGGTTCAATCATTGAGATGAAAGTAGAGTGGTTCGCTTCTTTTCTAAGTCCAAGCCTAGTTCTAACACCTTCAGATGGGTCTCGTAAGCTCATTTCGTTAGGATGACTTGAAGAATATCTCCATTCTCTAGGCAGTAAATTTTCAAATTCTGCCCTTTCATCTAAATTTACAAATTCTACTCCTTGGGTGACTTCAACTACTTCTTCTACTACCCTAGACCCTCCAAAATTATCAGATTCACTAAAAACTATATGAGTGTGAAAGTTCATGAGGGTTGTTAAACCCTAAAGAACTAATCCCGAGGCTAACAAAGAAGGAAGTAAATTGGTTATTTTAAAAATTCTTTAACAAAATAAGAGATTAATGTGGAAGCAAATTAGTTTCACAATAACATAAATTTTAGGAATTTCAAACAAAGATCAATACACAGAAAAGTATAGAAATTAAATCCCAAAAAGTAAATAGAAAGAACACACTAGATTTATAGTGGTTCAGTCAACTTGACCTACGTCCACTCCTCGGATGTTTCCTTTCTAGATATTGCACTAAAAGTAGTGTCTCTCCCTTTACCCCTACAGCAAGGTGAAGAAGCCTTTACAAAATCTTTCCACCAACCCGGTGAGATAGAAAATCATGAATCCTTTTACTCTCTCTTAGAGTAAGCAACCTAGAAATACTTTTACTCCCTCCTAGAGTAGATAGAGAACCTTAAAATCCTTTTACTCCCTCCTAGAGTAGGCAGAGAACTTGGAAATCCTTTTACTCCCTCCTAGAGTAGGTAGAGAACCTTAAAATCCTTTTACTCCCTCCTAGAGTAGGCAGAGAATCTAGATTTGATGCTGATGAAAATCTTCCCCAGAGCCACCAAGGAACTAGACAAGCAATTTGACAAAAATGGAGTAAACCTCACTTGAAGCAACCTTTGTGAATCCCTCACTACTCCCCCTCACAAGGATTTCTCTCTCTCCCATGATCTCTCTCTTCCTTCGCTAGCTCTCTCTCAAGATGACTAAACAGCAAAAGATTTCCTCCAAAGATAATATGAGAGCTTAAATAGAGAGGCTCCAAAGAGGTCCTAATGTTTAATCTAGCAGCTCTGATCGTCAAGATGTTCATAAAGTGATCTTATATGATTGGTTCAAAAATACTAATTCAGCCAGTACGAAATGCATTGCCCTATATGATTAGCTCAACAGAAATAGAATGATTATCTCAGACGATTCGAATATCATCCTGGATAATTAGTATAAATCCATTGAACTTCGTCTAATATGATACATGATGATGCCTTATCATCATGTGTACTTCTCTATCATCTAGTATGAAAGGGGCCAATCATCCTGGATGATTAGTTAAAAAACTATGGTCTTCGTCTTGTACAATTGCTGGCGATCCCTTATCATCATATGCATGTTCTCTGTCATCCAGGATGATCTTCAACGATCATCCTATATGATCTGATTGAATTTACTTTACCATAATTATTCTCCTAATCACAAGATAAATTTAGTAATGATTATTATTTATTACCTAGGATTATCCATATCATCCTATATGATTATAATTAAAATTAAAAATTAAAATATTTACTATATTATTATTGGCGGTTGTATTTCATAATCTGAATTAATCATCCTGGATGATATGGATCATCCTGTATGATTATTTTTATCATTCTTAATTAATAGGGATGCCCTAATTAGGATTTTCTTTTTTTAACTCATCATCTAATACAATTGAAATCGTCCTGTACAATTAGGTCAAGAAATAAAAATTTCTCTATCTCACCAGATCACTCACCCTGTGTGTGTGTGTGCAAGGTTACTCAGCTTGGGGTCCACCAGATACATGACTTGACTCAAAAAAGTCAAATATACATTAAAATTTAAATTATAGACTGACTCAACCCTAGTCTACTAAATCTTGAGCTGATTGGCGTTGCAAGTGAACTTGTGGACCTGAAAGGTTTGTGAGAAAGGAAAATAAAATAGATATGAAAGAATAGCAGAAGTAAAGAACCAATAATATTTGTTATAATCAAAATCACTATACTTGATCCCAGATTTTCAATAATCTCCCCCTTTTAATGATGGAAAATATTATTATTTATGTGTTTCCAAAAGTACACTTGACAGGAATACTATGTGGAAAAATAAACTAAATGCTGAATAGAAAAAAAACTTCATTAAAATAGAATTTACAAGTAATTAAAAATAAGCTGTTACTCCCCCTTTTATCATCATAAAAAGGAGGAAATAATAGAAAAAAAAAGAGACATAGAGAAAGTACATCATAAAGTATATAAATGAAGAACATCACACACATAAGAACAACCAAAACAAATAAAAAAGAAGGAACAACTAGAAATAGGATCCATCCTAATTAGGTGGGGGAGGTGGTGGTGGTGGCTGAAAGAAGCTATGAATGGAAGCAAATTGCCCCCTAAATTAGGCCATATCCTGATCGTGCTACTGCGGCTACTGGGCTACATAGGCATCAAAGTGAGCTAAGTCTTTGGCATGTTGTTGCTCCTGTGTGGCTACATAGGAGTCAAACCTAACCTCCCACTAGTCAAACCTCTCAACTAGTTGATCTATCTAGGACTACTGGCGGATAGGGGCAGGAGCAAAAATAGGTGCTGGACATTCCTCATGTTCATCTGCTGCTCGGTGGCGAGCCTGGCGGTAAGAGGCACTTTGAATGACTTGGAAGGAGGTATAAGAATAGAAGTTTGGGAAATAATCTGGTGGTAAAGGAAATTGGAAGTTGTATTTGGATTCTATGACAAAATCTCTGATGTGTTCTAAGTCTAGATTGGGTATTCTCTTATATTTAGGATCTCTAATGTATCTCAGATTTGAAAGATAGTGAATTAAAAGATCAGTGGCATTAAAGTCTATTTGAGCCATTATGAAGTTGTAAAGGAAAGAATAAGGGTAATATTGATTCGATCACCAGCTCAAGGGATGATAGAGTTCCTAAGTATGTGCTGGATGATGCAGGCATCCTGAATTAGAGTGCTAACCTGGGCAATGTGGTTGTTAATATTGGATTCCCTAAGGGTAAGGTTAATAGGGGTCAATTTGAACTCAGGATCTGTAGCTAAAACATCAACTTTTTTACCAGTAGTGGATAAGTGTAGAAAATCATTAAAGTCTTGGTTGCTAATTTCTACTGGTCACCTATTAACATAGGATTAGAGGGCAGTGCCCTCACTATTGATCTGTAGGCTTGCAAAAAACTCAAAACTTAGTTTAGAACAAAATAGATAGACAAGAGTAAGAATGAAGGTCAAAGTGGTATAAGCGAACAATGGTAGTACTTGAAAGTGGAGGTTCTCTTATTTGATGATTTTAGATGAAGTGATTCCAGCATCCTAATATATATTATAGGCATCTTCATCAACTGCCTCAGTAAATTGTTGATCGACCTGACGCTGGGAGGAACTTCCAACCATTAATCGAGACCACTTGCCTTAATCCATTACAAATACTTAGATCTTAAGTGAGAGGGAATAAATATTAGAGAGAATAGAGTGAAGAAAAAAGGTTGAATTTTGGGATGTTTATATAGAATCGATAGGATCATCCAGAGACAATAGTGAGATTGTCCAGGATGATCAGGTGCAATCAATTCATCTAGATGATTAGTCAAAAAGTGAGTCAGATCATCTAGGATGATATGATATCATATTATATGATTAGAAATAGAAAGATCATCCCAAGGAGTCAGCCGGGATGATCGTGGACTGACTCATCGTACATGATAAAAATGTGGATCATCTAGGATGATATGTCATTAAGAATCGTACCAACTATATTAAAATCATCCAACCATCTCTTCCATGTGGATCATATAGGATGAAGTGGAAATGCTCTAGAATAATCACCATTAAATAGTTTATATTTGTTGTTGGACTATGTAGAACTAGCTCGAGGCTAACCAAGAGGGAGTGAATTGGTGTTTTAAAAATTCTTAACCAAGAAAGAAAAATCTTATCTTATCTTTTTAAATATTTTAAAACTAAACACTCTTAAGTGGAAGCAGATACAAAAATTAGAGATTTCAACCATAGAATAAATCACAGAAAATTCAGAAATAAAATTCAGAAAAAGAAATAAGAAAGAGCACACCGAGTTTTATAGTGGTTCAGTCAAATTTGACATACGTCCACTCCCCAGAACCTCCTTCCAAGTATTGCACTAATCATTTAGTGTCTCTCCTTTTGCACCCACAGTAAGGCAGAGAAGCCCTTATAAAATCTTTTCACCGACTGTGTGAGGCAGAGTATCTGGAATCCTTTTTCACCCTCTTAGTAAAGGCAGAGAACCAAGAATCCTTTTAGGCCCCCTAAGAGTAGGCAGAGAACTTGATAATCATTTTAATCCCTCCTGGAGTAGCCGGAGAATCTAGATCTGATATTGATGATCATCTCCCAAGAGCCACCAGGGAACCAAGGATGAAGTAGGAAGAAGTCGATTGAATCATTGCTTGGAGCAACCTTTAGGAATCCCCTCATAAAATCCACCTTACAAGATTCTCTCCCTCTCTCCAAATCTCTCCATTAGCTTCTCTAAGCTCTCTTAGGTTAGAACAGTAGCCAAAGAATGCTTAGTAGTAATTAAAAGAACTTAAATAGGAAGCGTAAACAACAACCCTAATTTTTAATTTGGCGGCAAAGATCGTTCGGGATGATTCAAATATCATCCTGTACGATTAGTAAAAATTAGTGCTTTCAGCCAGTGCGATCAACATTGCCCTATACAATCAATTCAAGTATTCAAACAAACCATCTCATACGATCTGTAGATCATCCTAGACGGTTAAGACATGAGTGGCTATTCATCATCCAGTATGATGGTTAGTGATTAATTATCATCCCATCCAACACAGGGTTCATCCAGTATGATGCCTGGTGATTAATTATCATCCCATACAGTAGAAGGGTCAACTCTTATGAAGTAGAGGTATCGTGCAGGATGATTAGTTGATAAAGTTACATTTTTCATCCTTACAATGGGTGATGATTAATTATCGTACCATATAGTGCTCGAATCATCTAGGATGATTGTCTCCGATCGTCCTGTATGATTTGATTGATCAATTTAATTATAGTGAATCCCCT
This sequence comes from Dendrobium chrysotoxum, assembly GCA_019925795.1. NCBI lineage: Eukaryota > Viridiplantae > Streptophyta > Magnoliopsida > Asparagales > Orchidaceae > Dendrobium > Dendrobium chrysotoxum. Next base: position 42,999,713 of record CM034300.1, on the reverse strand, counting down.
AATAAAGGGATTATTTTAGGCATGATTGTCATGGATCATCCAGGATGATATGGATCATCCTGTATGATAAGAACAAATTTTGAATTATAAAATCTTGCTTAAATTGTGAATGGTGGCTATTTGTTTCAATATGTACTAATCATCCTGTATGATATAAATCATCCAGGATGATTAGTTAAATAAACTTAATAATTAGGGATGCCCTAATTAGGGTTTCTATTTTTAAGTATTCATCTAGGATGATTTAGAATCATCCTGTATGATATGATCAAAAACAAAAAAACTCTCTAACTCACCAAATTTATTCCCCTGAGTGTGTGTGTGCAAGGTTACTTAGCTTCAGGATTCATCACAGTACATTTAACTCATGAAAAGGTAATAGATTCATTGGAATTGAAATTACAGACTGACTTAATCCTAGTCTACCTAATCTTAAGCTGATTGACGTTCCAAGTGAACCTGTGGACCTAAAAGGTTAGTGAGAAGAACAAACAAAATAGATATGCAAAAATAGTAGAAGTAAAGAAATATTAATATTTAATATCATCAAAATCACTTTACTTGGGCCAAGATTTGCAATAATCTTTCCCTTTTTGATGATGACAAATATTGCGGTAAAATACTTCAAATCCAGGAAAACTTTTTTTTTTGTTCTTCTCTTTTTTATTATTAAAATGAGAAATAAAAAATAGAATAGAAATAGAAAAAATAAATTTTACTAAAATATAAGCAAATGACATGTTAAGCAACAAACTAAGCAACCAACATACTACTCCCCCTTTTGACATCACAAAAAGGAGGAAGAAAGAAAAACACTAAAATAGAAGAAAGTATAGAAAGAAAGCCCAGTACACACATAGAAATAAAAAAAGTACTGACAAACAAGAAAGAAGAACTCTGATCATGTGGAGGTGGTGGTGGCGGAAAGTATCGGGAAAGAGAGGGAAACTGTTCGCCAATTAATTTTTTTTTAATCGATTAATCTTGAGTAAATGATAAATTTTCCTTAATTTTTAGATTTAAAAACCAATAAGAATGAATGACATGCTGTAATCTAGAAAAAGTTAAAAAATTGATTTTTTTAAACCCTACCTCGTATACCTTACAAGTTAAAATTCCTTCTAAACCAAAATCTAATTCAGAAATAAGAAATTAGATAAGAAAAGTGGTCCTTTCAAACTTTATTCCAAAGAAATATCTGATAAAATAGTATTGCAAAGTAAAGAATCAGGAATCATGATTTTCAATCTCCAGTATTTTTTTCTGAAGAAATGATTGAAGCAACTTTATTAATAAACAAAATACAAGAAACTAAGTGATTGATCCACAATAACAATCCTCCTTGAGTAAAGAAACAAAGGATGGAGGAACATTATTACTACTCAAATCATCCCAAAAGAAATCAAAAGAATGAGCATAGTTAGCACAAAAATCAGCTAACTTATTTCTCTTTCTTTTCACACAATGAAATAAAACTTGATTAAACCCATTAAGAAAAGAAAAATCCTGTATCTTTGGATGCCCCTCTTTGACAGGCACCTTATTAAAAATCTTCTAAACTAAATCCATAACATTCTGATTGTCCCCTTAAATGATGATTCCTTTGAACTCATATATCCATTCTTGGACAAACCTCTTAGCCGAGAAGATCGGAAAAAGCTCCAAGTGAGAAGAATCCCAATGCAAACATTTCACTCCAAAGGCACATAGAAATCTGCCTCATTAATCCTTGAGAACACCTCCAACACCCGCAATGTAATTACTCCCTAGAGAAGCATCAACGTTTAGTTTAATCCATTTGGGTGGAGGAGGATGCCAACAAGAAGACAGCTCAGTGAGCTGGTTGGTATCCCAGTAATCTAAACTTCCTTTGAAAGATGTTGCAGCCATAATAACAACATTAGAAGCAATGAATGTAAAGCTATCCTACTTTCCACCGTGCGAAACTTTGTTCCTACTCTTCTAACTCAAGAAGCCAGCAGAGCAATAAACTTCTCTAAGGAAAGGACCAGAATCAGCAATGCTTTTCAAACCCAACAAACAATCATTAAAAGAGGAGAAAACTGGGATCAAGAACCCCCAATTCTTAAGAATATTAAAAACCTGCATAAGCTTTACGCAATTGACTGCTATATGATCCACATTCTCCACTACCTCACACCCTCTTGGACAACCTACATTAGTAGACAATCTTCTATACATCAAAAGCTCATTCGTAGGGATAGCATTCATAGTTAAATGCCACCAGAATAAGTCAACCTGAGGCCTAAGCTTTAGATTTCTTCTCCAACACTAATGCAGGTCTTCAGCACCATTCCCAATAAGGTTATGGGAAATTAAAGCAGATAGAGATTAACCTGAACACTTGAACAACAGTGCCAGCTGATCACCACCAGATTCAAAAATGATAGGAACAAGCTTAATGATTTAGTGGCACATGGATTCTTCTGATATCTTTTAAAGATTTAAAAGAGAAGGAAGCTTATTTCTTTGTAGGCTCATTTTGTGCCTTTTTTCCGTTATTTGGTGCACTTTGCATATCTTTTGATTTTTGATATACTTTATGTATCTTGCAATTAATTGGCAAAAATTATGCATCTTTTTAGTGTTGGGCTCATTTTGTGCATCTTTTTATTTCTTATGCGAGGTTGCTTCCTTTCATATCCTCTAAAGATTCTCAGTTATGAGATTATCTTCCAGATATAAGAGAAGAAAACTCACTCTCTGATATAAGGATGAGTAAATCACAAAACAAAATCATAATCATATGATAAATGCAACCACCTGATTAAGAAAACATGAAAGTGATTCAAAGATTTGGAACAGTATTTATATATGAGATAGATTACTATAGGAATATAAAATAGATCTCTATTTCAATGTCCAATGTTTTAATTTTGAAATAGATTTTGATTCAAAAAGAAAAGATATACCATTAAAGGAGTTAGAGGAAGAGAAATAATCATCAATGTTTCTTCCTTAAACTATTTTAGGGGAGTCAATCACTGCTTACAAGCTTCTAAACAAAAATAAGGCAAAAATCTCATTTAAATAACAAGTTCATTAGAAGAAATGAGTAGTGATTTCATTCTTAAAATACTAAAAAAACATCAAGAAATAAAAAACATAAGACAAAAATATATAAAAAGAAATAAAAAAACAAATCAAACAAAACACTAAGTTCAAAATATAAATAAAAGACATCATTTTTAGCATGAATATATATCACACCGAATCTGGTTCTTAAGGTGCTAAAGGTTTCAAAGGCTAGTCGTTTTGTGAATATATTTGCTAGTTGGTTTTTAGTGGCTACATGGTGTAGCACTATGTCTCCTTTGGTAACATGGTCCCTAATGATGTGGTGTCTGATGTCAATGTGTTTGGTCCTAGAGTGTTGGATTGGATTGTTTGAAATGCAGATCACATTAGTGTTATCACATAGGTTAGGAATTATGCCTACAAAAAGTCCTAAATCTTGAATTTGTTACTTTAACCAAAGGACTTGAGCCACGCAACTTCCTAAGGCTATATACTCAGCTTCAGCAGTGGATAGGACAACTAGGTTCTATTTTTTACTAGACTAGGAGACTAAGGATTGTCTTATGAATTGACATGTCCTAGAAGTACTTTTCCTATCGACTCGGCAACTTGCAAAATTTGAATCAGAATATCCTATGATTTTAAAAGTGCTGCTATTCCTAGGATACCAAATTCCTAAGTCTTTGATCCCTAAGAGATATCTAAGGATTCTCTTAACAACAGTCAGGTCAATCTAAAATCTAGCATAGAGACACATACTAAATATAATATTAGGTTTACTAGCAGTCAAGTAAAGAAGTGATCTAATTATTCCTCTTTATTTCTTTTGATCAACAAATTTTCCATTTGAATCCTTATCTATCTGAACAGAGGTACTCATGGGAGTGTTGATTGGCTTGGCTTGGCTTTATCCATCTCATACTTCTTAAGGATGTCCTTAATATATTTTGACAAAATAAGCAAAGTTCCATCATCCTTCTACCTTATACTAAATCCAAAAAAGTAAATCAATTCTCCAATCATACTCATTTTAAACATCTTACTTATTATTTTTGAAAATTCATCACACAATTTTTCATCAGAAGATCCAAATAGAATATCATTAACATAGATTTGGATAATCAGTAATTCATCTCCTACCTTTTTCAAAAAAAGGATGGTGTCTACGCTCCCCTTAACAAAGAAGCTTTCTAGTAGGAATGTGCTAAGTCTTTCATACTATGCCCTGGGTGCTTGTTTTAGTCCATATATAGCCTTTTTTAATTTGAACACATGATTAGTAAATTGTGAATTTTCAAAGCCTAAAGGTTGTTCAATATACACATCTTCTTATATCACCCCATTCAAAAAAGCACTCTAAGCATCCATTTGAAATAGTTTGAATCCCTTAAAACAAGCAAAGGCTAGTAGCACCCTAATGGCTTCTAATCTAGCTATAGGGGCAACGGTCTCTTCAAAGTCAATCCCTTCTATCTAATTATATCCCTTAGCCACTAATCTTGCTTTATTTCTCACCACTACACCAAAATCATTCATTTTGTTTTTGAAAACCCATTTAGTTCCAACAACACTCTTGTCCTTAGGTCTTCCAACTAGCTCCCAAATATCATTCCTTACAAATTGATTCAACTCTTCCTACATGGAAAGGATTCAGAATTCATCAATTAAGGCTTTATTTAGGTTAGTGGGTTCAGTAATTGAAATGAAGGCAGAGTGGTTTACTTCTTTTCTAAGTCAATGCCTAGTTCTAACACCTTCAGATGGGTCTTCTAAGATCAGTTCATTAGGATGACTTAAAGAATATCTCAGTTCTTTAGGCAGTGAAATATCAGACTCTACCCTTTCCTCTAGATTTGCAAATTCTACTCCTTGGGTGACTTTTACAACCTCTTCTTCTTCTACCCTAGACCCTCTAGAATTATCAGATTCATCAAATACAATATGAGTGGTCTCCTTAACCACCAGTGTTCTTTTATTAAAGACTCAAAAGGATTTCCCAACACTTGAGTAACCTAGGAACACTCCTTCATTAGATTTTGGGTCAAACTTTCCTAGTTTAGAATTCCCATTATTCTTAATGAACACTTTACATCAAAAGACATGAAGGTAAGAGAGGTTGAGTATCCTACCCTTAAGAATTTTATAGGGTGTCTTGTTTAGCCTGGATCTAAGATTCAGATGCTATATTCACCGCTTCTGCCCAAAAATATTTAGGAAGTGAGTATTCAGCTAATATAGCTGTAGTGGCATCTACCAGGCTCCTATTCCTCCTTTCAGCTACCCTATTCTACTGAGGGGCCCTAGGAGATAAAAAATTATGATTTATCCCTTGCTCATTATAAAAAGATTCAAATTTTTCATTCTAAAATTCTCCACCATGGTCACTAAGAATGGTTAAGATTTTGCAAGCTAGTTTTCTCTGAATCCAAATGGAAAAAGATCTAAACTCCTCAAATGATTCACTTTTATGAGACAGGAATCTAACCTAAGTAAATCTCAAATAATCATCGACTATCATATACCCATAGACTTTCCCTCCTAAGCTTGAAGTTCTAACAGGTCCAAAGAGATCTATGTGAAGGACTTCTAAGGGTTTGCTAGTGTTAATATATTTGATTAAGTGGAAGAAGGATTTGACTTGCTTTCCTAACTAACAGGCATCACACAGGTGGTCTTTAATGAATTCTAGTTTGGAGACACCACTCACTAAGTCTTTTTAGGTAATCTTGCTAAGGCTTTTCATGCTTACATGACACAATCTCCTATGCCATAATCACGATTCATCAATAATTTTTTTAAGCAAAGAGCAGTATCAGCTTTAAAGCAATTTAGATCTAGCATGTAAACATTATTGATTAATTTTTCCTGCAAAATGATTTTATCATTTAAGCTTATAATGCAGCTGGCTGGCAAAAATTTTATGTTTAAGCCTTTATCATAAAGTTGGCTGATGCTAAGCAGATTGTGTTTTAATCGATCTGCAAGCAAAACATTTTCAATGATAAAATTTTTTGAATTACCATTTATACCTGAGCCCACCACTCTTCAGATGGTGTTATCTTCAAGTGTTACCTTGCCTCCTGCCCTGGCCTCCAGTGAAATGAATTGATTTGTATTTCCAATCATATACCTTGAACATCCACTGTCCAGGTATCACATACTCTTATGAGTTCTTTTGTGAGAGCACACCTACAAAATTATTTATATATCAGATTTGGGAACCCAAATAGGTTTGGGTCCCATTTTATGGTAAGAGGAATAAAATGTATGCATGATATGCTATGAATTTGGTAATTTTAGTCTCTACACCAAATGTGTTCTATGGTGAATGGTGCAAGTATGGGAGATATATCCTAGTATGCCACAACAAAAACATCAAACACCATTAAAAGGGCTTACTAATTTATGTGGGTTATGGTGCCTCTTCCTAGGTTTGAATGATGCATACTTTGTTGATGCTTTATAAAACTCTTCAAGTATAGGTGGTGTTTTATTTTTCTCTAATGCAATGATTTTTTCTCTTAGAAACTCATAGCCTTTTCATAGCTTTTCATTTCCTATTTTAATGAATGCACACTACTGTCTAAATTGCATGCAATAGTTTATAATTCTTTGAAAGCTTTTTCAAAAATCAATATGTAATGTTTTTAATGAATCATGCTTGGTGGTTAAATTAGAATGCTTTTTATTTAATTCATCAAATTCTTCTAATAAAGCCATGTGATTGCTATCCAGAGTGGAGTGATTTTTCTTTAAGCATTCATGCTCTTTCTATAGAATTAAGAAATTAGATTGAGACTTGCATGTAACTTTTTAAGCTTCCTATATGAAGATTGTATCTTTTCAAAAACATCAAATAATTATTCATAGGTAAGCTCACATACCTCCTCTTTAATAGAGTGATCAATATGATCATCAGCCATTAAGTATAGGTTTGTTACCTCCTCTTTAGCTTCAGTTTCAATGGAGTCTGATAGTGAGTTTGCCTAGAAAGCCTTTTGGGTCATTTGTTTGCCCTTCTTAAACTTAGGTTTTTTTTCACCCTTCTCCTTTCTTGGGTGAGCTTTAAGAGTTGGGCAGTTAGACTTCAGGTGCCCTGGCTTCCTGCATTCAAAATGAATAATAATAGATAAATCCTTAGTATTTTTATAATTCTTACCCTTGTTCCATTTTTTATGATACTTTTAATTTTCCTTAAAAAGCTTTTGAATTGTCTAGTCATCAAAGTAATATCATCAATTTCTGATCTAGAAGAATTAGTGTTAGAATTATTAGCCTTTAAGGCTACAATTTTCTCCTTTTTCTTATCACCTGCATCAAGCTGCCATTGGTTCACTCCTTACTCATAAGCAATTAGTGATCCAAGTAGGTTATCAATTAAATAAACATTCAAGTCCTTAGATTCAGTAATGGCAGTAATTTTTACATCAAAGGAAGAAGGTAAACATCTCAGAATCTTGTTCACTTTTTTATAGTTTGTGAGTTCTCTTCCTAAGGCATGCAGGGATATAACAATTTATGTAAACCTAGTAAACATTTTAGAAATTGATTCACTAGGTTTCATGAAAAAGAGTTCGTAGTCATGAAGCAAAATATTTAGTCTAGATTGCTTAACTTTAGTTGTTCATTCATAATTTATGTATAATCTTTCCCAAGTTTCTTTTCTAGTTGCACAAGTAGAGACACGCATGTAATCCTCAGATTTTAAGGCATAAAAGAAATAGTTTAGACATTTGGCATTAAGTTGTGCTAAATCTCTATCATCAATTATCCATTAAAAAAAAAGGAATTTTAGTTTTTATGCTATCAACAAGATGAAAAGGTGCAGTATATCCTTTCTTAACTAGCATCCAAATGCGATAATTAATTGATTAAAAAAGATGGATATGAGAGTATTCCAAAAATTAAAAGTAATATTATCAAATAGATGTGGTCGAGTAATTAAATAACCTTTCGCCGTGTTATGATTAACAAAGTTAGCCATTGATCAAAATTCATAAGTTTTCTAAAACTTAACATGAATCCCGCTCTAATACCACTTGAAAGTTCATGAGGGTTGTGAAACCCTATATAACTAGCTTGAGGCTAACCAAGAGGGGGTTCAATTGCTATTTTAAAAATTCTTAACCAAAAAAGAAAAATCTTTTTTTAGCTTTTCAAATATTTTTAAACTAAACACTCTTAAGAGAAAGAATATACTAAAATTAGAGATTTCAACCATAAAATAAATCATAAAAAAATGAAAAAAAAAAATACAAAAATAGTAATAAGAAAGAGTACAGCAAATTTTATAGTGGTTTGGTCAAATTTGACCTAAGTCCACTCCCTAGAACCTCCTGTTCCAGGTATTACACTAATCAGTTAGTGTCATTCCTTTTCCCCCCACAGCAAGGTGAAGAAGCCCTCATAAAATCTTTGTATTGACCCGGTGAGGCAGAGAACCTTGAAGGCTTTTTCACCCTCCTGGTGAAGTAAGAGAACTCGAAATCCTTTTACTCCCTCCTAGAGTAGGTAGAGAACCTAATAATCCTTTTACTCCTTTCTAGAGTAGGCAAAGAACCTGGATTGATGCTAATGATCGTCTCCCCAGAGCCACCAAGGAACTAAGGATGAAGAAGGAAGAAGATGATTAAATCCTTGCTTAGAGCAAACTTTATGAATCCCTTCATAATTGCCTCATAAGATTCTCTCTCTCTCTCTCCCAAACTCTCCTTCACCTTCTCTAAGCTCTCTTAGGTTAGAACAACAGCAAAAGATTGCCTAGCAATAATTAAGAGAACTTAAATAGGAGGCTTAAAAAATAGCCCTTATTTTTTATTGGTGGCAAAGATCATCCAAGATGATTCAAATTTCATCCTGTACAATTAATACAAAATAGTACTTTTAGCTAGTAAGATTAATATTGCCCTGTACGATCAGTTCAAGTATTCAAACAAATCATCCCGTATGGTCTTTAGATCATCTAGGATGGTTAGTTCGTGAGTGGTTATTGATCGTTCAGTATGATGGCTGGCTATTAATTATCATCTCATATAGTACACGAATAGTCTAGTATGATGCCTGGTGATTAATTATCATCCCATGAAGTAGATAAGTCATCCTGTACAAAGTAGAGGTATCATCCAGGAAGATTAGTTAAGAAAGTTAAAGTTTTCAACCTGTATGATGTGTGATGATTAATTATCATACCATGCAGTGCTCGGATCATCCAGCATGATTATCTCTGATTATCCCGTATGATTTGATTGATCAATTTAATTATAATGAATCTCGTGATCAAGGGATTATTTTAGGCATGATTATCATGGATCATCTATGATGATATTGATCGTTCTGTACGATAAGAATAAATTTTCTATTATGAAAGCTTGCCTAAATTGTGATTGGTGACTATTTGTTTCAATCAATACTGATCATACTATATGATATAAATCTTCCAGGATGATTAGTTAAGAAAACTTAATAATCAGAGATGCTCTAATTAGAGTTTCTATTTTTAACTCATCATCCAGGATGATTTAGAATCATCTTGTACGATAAAATCAAAAACCAAAAAACACTCTAACTCACCAAATTTCTCCCCCAAAGTATGTGTGTGCAAGGTTACTTTTCTTTAGGATCCATCACCATACATTTGACTCAAGAAAAGGTAAAAGATACATTGGAAAAGAAATTATAGACTGACTCAACGCAAGTCTACCTGATCTTAAGCTAATTGACATTCCAAGTGAACCTATCGACCTGAAAGGTTAGTGAGCAGGGCAAATAAAATAGATATGCAAGAATAGTAGAAGTAAAGAAACAATAATATTTGTTATCATCAAAATCAGTGTACTTGGGCCCATATTTGCAACTTAGGATTCATCAACAATAGTTTTTAGGTAAAGAGAGTTAGCAGGTTTAACACAGTTTAAATTAAGCATGTAAACATTATTGATTCTTTTTCCTTGCAGCACAGTATTTCCATTTAAGCTTATAAGGTAGCTGATAGATATAAATTTAATGTTGAAGCCTTTATCATAGAGCTAGCTTATGCTAAGCAGATTATGTTTTAAGCCATCTTCTAGTAAAACATTTTTAATGAGAAAATTTTTGGAGTTGCATGAGATATGAGCCCACCACTCTCCTTGTGGTGTTATCTCCAAGTGTCACCTTGTCTCCTGCCATGGCCTCTAGGGAAATGAATTTAATTATATCTCCAATCTTGTACCTTGAACATCTGCTATCCAGGTACCATATGCTCTCATGAGACCTTTTGTGAGAGCATCCCAACAAAACCATCAAAGGATAGATTTAGGTTGTTTGGGTTCCACCTTATGAATTGAAAAATGAGATGTCTACATGTTATACTGTGGTTTATGCAGTTTTTGTCTCCATACCAAATGTGTTCTACGGTGGATAGTGAAAGTGTGGGAGATGTGTCCTTGCATGCCATTAGAAAAATATCTAATACATAGGAAAGGATTAACTAATCTATGTGGGTTATGGTGCCTCTTCCTTCGTTTGAATGCATGCTGTGTTGATGGTTTATAAAATTCTACAAGTGGAGGTGGTGTTTTATTTTCTTTAAAAGTAGTTAATTCCACTTGTAATGATTTGTATGCACTTTCAATAATTCAATTTTTAAATTTTAAAGCATGCTCAGTACTATGTAATTGAGATGTAAGAGTCTATAGTTCTTTGAATGCATTTTCTAATTCAACATATGATGTTTTCAAGGAATCATGTTCAACAGTTAAACTAAGATGCTTCTTGTTTAAAGTATTAAATTCATATAATAAAGCCATATAATTACTATCCAAAGTAGAATAATCTTTCCTTAGGTATTCATGCTCTTTTTGCAGTTTTGAAAAATCTGAATTCATGCTTGCATACATTTTCTTGAGCTTCCTATATGCATTATGAATTTTTTTAGAAACTTCAAATAATTTATCATAGGAAAGCTCACATACATCATCTTGATCAGAATGATCAAGTTGATTATCTGCCCTTAAGCATAAGTTAGTTACTGCCTCTTCTACTTTTGTTTCAGATGATCTAAAGTAGAGTTTGCCTAGAAAGCCTTCTCAGAGTTTTTCTTGCCCTTCTTGAACTTAGTTTTTCTTCACCTTTCTCCTTAATTGGATGAGTTTTTAGATTTGGGCAATCTTACTTCAAGTGCCCTAGCTTCTTGCATTCAAAACATATGACATCAATAGAAACCTTAAAATTTTTATTTGTTTTACCTTTGCTTCATTTTTTATGAAGCTTTTGCTTTTTCTTTAGAAAGCTCTTGAATTGCCTTATCATTAGTGTTATGTCATCATCATCTTCTAGTGCATAATTATCACTATCAAAATCATTAGCCTTTAAGGCTACAACTTTCACCTTTCTCTTTTCACGTGCATCAAGTTTTCTTTGACTCACTCCTTGCTCATAGGCAATGAGTGATGCAAGTAAGTTATCAATGGAGTAAACATTAAGATCCTTAGATTTAGTTATAGAAATAATTTTTACATCATAGGAAGTAGGTAGGCAACACAATATCTTGTTAACTTTTTCATAGTTAGTAAGTTCTCTTCCTAATGCTTATAGGGAAGTAACAATCTGAGTGAACCTAGTATACATTTTAGAGATTGATTCACTAGATTTAATGCAAAAAAGTTCATAGTCATCGAGTAGAATATTTAACCTAGATTGTTTTACTTTGATTGTTACTTCATTGGTTATACAGAATTTTTCCCAAATTTTTTTATCTGCTGTGCACATAGAAACACGGATGTAATCTTCATATTTTAATGCACAAAAAATAGTTTAGACATTTAGCTTTCAATTGGGCTAAATCACAATCTTCTTTTCTCTATTCAGAAAAAGGGAGCTCAATTTTTATGCCATTAACAAAACATGAAGGTGTAGAATATCCTTCCTGAACTAACATCTACATGCAATAATATATAGATTATAATAAAGTAGACAAGCAAATTTTTTAAAAGTCAAAAAGAATATTATCAAATAAAGGTGGCCGTGTGATTAAATATCCTTCCATAGTATTATGAATTCCAAAGTTATCCATTAGTCATTTTTCAAAAGTTATTTAAAACTTAGTTTTTGAATCCCTCTTTGAAACCACTTGAAAGTTCATGAAGGCTGTTAAAATTCTAAGAACTAGCCCAAGGCTAACCAAGAGGGGGTGAATTGGTAATTTAAAAACTTCTTTAAGAAAAAAAGAAAATCCCTCTTTTTTTAAAGCTTCTTCAAAATATCTAAAAATATTAATTTTATCATATGTTGCAGAAGTAGATTAATCTCACAAGAATAATAAAATCAGAGTTTTCAGCCACATACAAAAAAAATAGAAAGTGTGAAACTTAAAATACAAAAAAGTAAAATAATGAACACACCATATTTTAATGTGGTTCGGTAAAATATGACCTACGTCCACTCCCCAGAGGCACCTGGTCCAGGTATTGCATTAAATCTTTTAGTGTCTCTCCTTTAGGCCCCATAGCTAGGCGGTGAAGCCCTTACAAGATATCTTCCACCAACTCGATGCAGCTGTGTACCTTAAATCTTTTTCACCCTCCTAGTGAAGGCAGAGAAACTAAAATCCATTTTCTCCCTCCTAGAGATGGAAGAGAACCAAGAATCCTTTTCATCCCTCCTTGATTTGGCAGAGAAACATGATCTAGTGTTGAAGAATGTCTACCCAGAGCCACCCAAGCATCAAAGTGGAGACTTGAAGAAGATTGGAAGGAACTTTGATTAGAGTAACGTTGTGAAGCTCTCACAACTCCCCCTTACAAGAACTTTACCACTCTTCTCTCCGAAAGCTCTTCTGAACTCTCTTTCAAAGCTCCCTCTTAAGCACACTCAACACTAAAAAGATCTCTAATAGGATAATGTAGGGGTTTAAATAGAAAGCCTCCAAAGAAGCCCTAAATTTGAATTTGTTGTCAAGGATTGTCCCGTGTGATTGTTAGATCAACCTATACGATTAGTAAAAAATAATATTGTCAGACACTATGGACTACATTCTTCTGTATGATCAGTTCAAGTGCTTGTACTGATCATCCCGTGCGATCCTGCGATCATGCTGCACGATTAGTTCAAGAAACTATATTGATCGTCTAGTACGTCAAGCGACAATTGGTGATGATTAAATATAATCCCATGCATCTCTTAGGTCGTATAGTATAATCATCCTATATGATGTGATTGAGCAATTAAACCATAATTAGTCTCTTAATCATAGGACTAATTTAGGCATGATTGTCACAAATTATCTAGTATGATGTATATCACATTATACGATTAAAGGAGAATTTGAATATTAAAATATTGCCTAAATTATTATTGGTTGCTGAATATTGTGATTATACCTGATCATCCTCTATGATTAGGATCATCCAGTTTGATTATTTTAATAAATCTCAATTAACAAAGAATGCGCTAATTAGGGTTTTCCGGTTAAACGATAATCTAGTATAATATAAATCATACTGTATGATTAGTTAAAAAAATAGAAAATTTTCTAACTCACCAACTCTCTCCCATGAGTGTGTGTGTATAAAGTTACTTAGCTTAGTATCCATCATATAGATGACTTGACTCAAGAAAGGTAAAAGTACATTGAAGTTAAAATTATAAACAAACTCAACATTAGTCACCCAATCTTTAGCTGATTGAAGTTGCAAGTGAATGGTGGACCTGAAATGTTAGTGAGTAGGGCAAAATGGATATGCAATAAACCAATTGATAGGAGATAGCAGTAAGGAAATAAAATATTTGTTATCACCAAAATCATAGTACTTCAGTCAAGATTTGCAACAATAAAATGGGTATTCAACAAAAAGATGAATGACACAGGTGCAGTAATCAGAAAAAAGGCTAGATTAATGGCTATGAGGTTTAATCAAATTGAGCGTATTAATTTTAAGGAAACCTTTGCCCTTATAGTTAGATTAGAAGTCATTAAAGTTTTACTATATTTTGCATTCTTTAGGGGGTTCAAGTTATATCAAATGGATGTAAAGAGTATCTTTTAGAATGGGGTTATTAAGGTAGATGTCTATATAGAGCAACCCCTAGGTTTTGAAAATTCCTCTTTTCCCAACCATGTGTATAAACTTAAAAAGTCTTTATATGTGTTGAAGGAAGCACTTCCTTAGATTTAGTATAAATAAGAAATGAGATGGTACTTTTCTAAGCCAAACTAAGTATATTAATGAGATATTGAGAAAAATTTAATATGGAAGATTTATAAAGTATAAATACACCTATGAGCTCAACCATATAGCTTGATAAAGTTGTAGAAGGATAATTAGTGGATCAAAAAATACAAAGGAATAATAAGATCACATCCACATTTTCTCACTAGTAAACCTGATATCATATTTAGTATATGTCCTGTGCTAGATTCCAAACTAATCTAAAAGAATACCATATAACTGAAGTAAAGAGAATGCTTAGGTATCTTATAGGCACCCAAAACCTAGGCATCTAGTATCCTAACTATAACACCACCTTTGACATCGTAGGATTTTTAGATTCAAATTTTGAAGAGTGTAGAGTAGATAAGAAAAGCCCTTCTGGAACCTATCAATTCATTGGCCAATCCTTAGTTTAATGGTCCAGTAGAAAGTAAAATTTTGTATCCATATCCACTGCTGAAGTAGAGTACGTAGCAATAGGGAGCTGTGTTACCTAAGTATGATGGTTTAAGCAATAAATCATTGACCTTGGACTTTCAATAGGAACTATACCAATCATGTGTGATAGCACTAATGCTAGTTTCATTTCAAAAAATCTAATCAAGCATTATCGCACAAAGAATATTGATATCAGATACAATTTCATTATGGATCATATAGCTAAGTGGGACATAGAGTTACATCATGTAGATACTAAAAATAAACTCACAGACATTTTTACAAAACTTTTCAGTTATGACACCATCAGCACACATAGGAATAGAGTAGGTGTGATTCGTATTAATATTTGAATGAAAATAGGTTATGGATAAGATTAAAAGTTAGTATGCTTGTTTAAGTAATATGTTTGTGTTTATGTTTGAATTTATTTTTTTTTCTTTTTATGTAATATATTTGTATTTGTGTTTATGTTCGTATTTGTGTTTTTGTGTTTGTAATGTATTCAAATATTTATGAAATCTGCTTGTATGTTTTTTGCCTACTCATCACACACAAAGTTATATTTTCTCTAATTGTGATATACAATCCATTTCATACTATATGATCTTAACAAATCATAACACTTGCACTATACAGTAAATCAAATGATCTAGATTCATCCAATTATTGACCATCATATAGTATGACCATTTATTTTTACTGTATAATACACATGTCAAAAATGGTTGAGATGACTTCATATCAGGTGATACAATCATTAATATAAATCATACTATTTGAATATTTATTTATATAGGACAATTCATTTGGTCAATGATCGTACCATTGACTTGTTCGGATGAAGGTCCATTGTGAAGATCGTCCAGTACGATATTCATCGTACTAAACTATTTGATAAACTTTTTTGACTAATCGGATTGTTTGAATTAACTTCATCTAATCATATTGAATAATACATATCGTACTGTATGAACTCTCTCAACTCTATTTATGGAGAGGCAAATCAAGTTTTTCAAACCACACCTTTCCTTCTTCTAGCCTTTAGCCTTACATTCTCAATCCTTCTTATTCTCCATGGCCGGCGATAAGCGAATAAGGTCTCTTGTAGACAGCTCCTCCTGAGGTTTTATAGATCCTAGGTTTTAAGAAGATGCAGATGAAGAAACCTACCATAGATACAAGGCTATTGGAATCACTCCTTCAAAATTTATTAATCAATAAGTTCTTAACTTCCAGGTACTTAATCTTTTTATTGGAAGGAAACTACACTTTCTTTTAAACTTAGCATTCCTTTTTAATTTTAAACTACTTTTCAAATTCTTTGGCAGCTTAAGAATAGGTGATGAGGGCACTACACTTCAGTCTTTTGTCTCTAGAAGGCCTGTATAAATAACTTATAAAGATTTTGGTCAAATCATTGACCTCTCTACTATTTGTTTTAAAAATCACTCCATAGCATTCACCCCAAACTATGACTAAACACAAGCCAACATCACACTTAGAGATACTCCACTAAATAGTAACTCTCCTTTAGTCTGTGCGCTAATATAAATGTATAATTCAATATATTCTTAGAAACTCCATCATTCCTAAAGCATGCAATAGGGTCAACATCACACCCCTTCTATTCTTCATAATGTATTTCATTATGTCCAAGATTGAATTCAATGTAGTTGACTTGATTATTCACTATATTAAAAAATTGATAAGTATTATACATACCATGATTAAATGCAAGCAAAACCTAGCACTAATACACCTAATAGTCTATGTCTTAGAATCTAAATACAACCTATAATACCCTGCACCATCCGATCACCTCCAAATCTTCAACACCAATAGTTCCTTTTGCATACTTCATAGTGACAATTTCCTCCATGAGTGCTATGTATCAGATCCTAAGCAAGTGGAAGCAAGGGAAGCACCAACACTATCACGAAGACCAATACCAGCACCTACCTCCAGCCTAGTCTTATGACTCGATCAGAGAGAAACTTTACTACATGTAGTTGCAATTGGGTACACACTTCCAGGAGTACACGTAGCATTGGGAGTGGCTTAGGAAGTAGCATGAGTAGCTACAGTAGCAGCACGAGGACAACCAGTGGTAGCATGAGGCATATCATGAGTGTTTTAGCAACCAGTACTCCACCATTCACAAATACGTTCTGCCACCATCGCCACCCCCTATTTAGGGACCTTCCTACTTTTAGTCGTATGTGATGTGATGTACCATTTCTTTATAGTTTATTTATTTCTTTTTGTAGTTCTATTGTTTATGTTATTTTGTTTTAGTTTCTAGTTCTTCCTTTTAGTGATGTCAAATTGGGGAGTAGATAGGTTTTTGGTTGTACTATCTTATTTTTATTAATGCACTGTATTTCTTACATCAGTTATCTATGTGTTTTATAGTAATATTTAAATTTAAATAAGTTATATCTTCTAATTTTTTTAATGATATCACTTAGTGAGGGGGAGACCTTAGGACAAAAAAAAGAATTAAAATTAAAGTTCAACAAATAATGTTATCCATCATAGAAAAGAAGGAATTGTTACAATCCGGGAGCCAGAGTATATATTTTGATGAATGTAAACATTATTGGAGTTTACTTAGTTTTTCCAACTTGTTATTATTGCATATCATTTTTGTGTATACTATCATTTTAAGCACAATATACGCCATGTACTGCCAATGGATTGGACTCAACATGGGGTAGTCTAGGATTATTGTTCGTAAGAGTTTGTAATTTTTTCTTTGTTGAGCTTATGAATTTTGAAAGGTGTATATTTATCTTAGCAACCATTCATACACACACGGGGGAGTAAAATTAAATGTGCTAATTTTTCTGAACTGATCGTATTGTATGATCTAAATCGTATTATACGATCTTGGTAAAAAAAAATTAATTAAACCATTTAATTAAAAAAAATTAATTTTGAACTAACTACGCTGTATTATTCTAATTAGATAAGATGATTAGTTGCAATCAAGAAATCCCACCACCAATTGTATATTAGGAAATATTTGGAAATATGAGAAATGAACTATTCGTGACATACAATTACAATCATATTGTATGATGTAATCAAATCTTGTTTAGGTTGATCTTATAATTAAGCAATAAAATTAGGCTCCATTAAGATTTAATATCATAATTTATAATGTTAATCTTTATATATTATAGCCCAATTAGGTCCCAGGATAATATTTATCACCAGCGATCATACGGGATGAAAATCCTATTCGATTGAACTAATCATATTATATGACTTGTTATATCATATTGGACGATAAGTTCAAGTCTTTGAACTAACTGTATAAGCCCTTGTTCATCATAAAGTACTAACATGATATATCAAACTAATAGTAATGTATAATCCTTAGATCGTACTGTATGATCATAGTTTGGTTACTTGAAAATTTAAAGTTTTTTAGAAGCCTTATATTAAAGCACTATTATTAGACTTTTGAGAGAGTTCATTCTGAGTGCTTACCTTCTTGAGAAAGCCTAAAGAGAGAGAAGATAGATCTTGTGATAAAGGAGGAAAATTTAAGTGTGAGGAAGAAGTAGTGTAAGAGGACTTCATATGGTTGCTCTAAGAAAACTTCTACCTTAGGTTCTCCATGTGTCTTCATTGGTCTCGAGAGAAGCTTTTTTGAATAAAGATTTAAATGACAAAGAATGTTCGCACTCCACCAAATTGAAAGAAGGTGAAAGGGATTCAAGTTCTTTGACTCATTAGGATGGTGAAACAGATATGATTTCTCTTCCTCACAAGGAGGGTTAAAAGGATTCTGTTTCTTAGCCGCATCGTGGAAGGGAGGAAGTGATTATGTAAGGGATTCCATGCCTTTCTATGGGGCTAAATGCAAAGTCATTAACTATTTAGTGTAATACTCAGTGAGGAGGACTATGGGGAGTGAACGTAGGTCACGTTTTGACCAAACTACTATAAAATTTTTGGTGTGCCCGTTTCCTTTCCTTCTTGCATTTTATTTTTTGCATTTCTAATTTTTTGTATGTTATATTCTTACAAATTTATATTGAAAGCATTATGATTATTTTGGACTAATTTTGTTAAAAAAAGTTTAAAAGAAAATAATCTAAAAAATTTTCATATTTATTTTTTATACAAAATCAAAACAAAATAAAAATTACATTTGAGTTTTTATGTCATTTGCACATTGTTAGATCAATCTCTGAATGTACCTTTGAATTTGATGTTAATTTTTTTTAAGAAATAATTTTGAATAAGAAATTTTTAAAACACTAATTAACCCCTCTTCGTGTTCGTTGGGTAGTTCAACTAGGTTTAACAACCTTATTTTTAGTTGAGGTCATTCAAACCTTAAGTCTATGAACACCTCATCCTCCCTAGGGTCTAATGACTGTCTTAGATGCCTTATACTAAACCATTGAATCCCATACTCATAAAACTAAATTCAGACACCTTTTCAATCAATTGAAAATTATGATCTACATTCAACCAACCAAGTCGATTGCACTCTACATCATACTGACAACCTAACTTTAAACATTGCATGAATATCTATCATAGGAGAACCATATATTAAACCCATAAACCTAGCTTCTCAAGCTAGAGGTTGAACTATTCGACTTGATTAAGGGAGCCTAAACTAGCTCAATTGATTTAACCCCTACATTGACTTATTATAAAACCCAATAGTTCATAAAACTTCATAAAGCTAAATCTTTTAAAGCTCCTTATGATTTGCTCATGATTGGTCCCACTACCCTATTCAAAGGTTGACCTGGTCAACCAAACCCTAAATTGGTCAAACAATACCAGTTCATCTCAGACCATTGCATATGGTCTATTAAGTTCTTACCATTACTAAAGCTCAACCCAATTAACATTGAAACACACCAAAATCTTTTGTGATTCAACCCATGGTGAGTTAGCATAGTCAACTCACCTAATTAAGTCAAACTCAAGCATACATGCGCTCCTCCTTAGAAACATCAAATTTACTAAATTTATGCCCCTAAACTTGATCCAAATAGTCCCTAGAGGTTCTCAAGAGTCCATTATATGTGACTTGACTAGGTTTGACAAATCTAACTATCTTAATATTCAAATAATACATGAATGGCTAAAATCATTTAAATACCCCATTCCACTTAATCATAGCAAGCTTAGCTTCATTAAATAAATCTATAACTTTCCTAAAGAACTCTTGAAACCCAGCCCACACCCTAGTTTTTCCGAAGCTTGATCCAAGTGGTCCCTTTCATGAAAATTTCCCAAGGCTATTATCTCCTTTGCGTAGGCCACTTCCCTACTACATAACAACTTTGAACACTTAGCAAACATCCATAAATCTCCTCTAAGAAATCATATCTATCCCCTTTGCTTCCATAAGCTAAATTAGGGTAAATAGACAAAAGAAATATTTCACTTGATGCCTATTCTCTAGTGATCATCAGGATATCATTTATTGTATTTTTTCTTCCTAAATGTTTCTCAACTTTTCCCCACTAAAATATAGTCATTCGAAGGCTGTCGGTGGTGATGTTTCTTATGGTCAAGGCACTCATCTATCCAAAGCTCCCATACTTTCGACCTAGATGTCCATAGACCTTGGTTTCTCCAGCAAAGCTACTCCAAAAGGAGCTAAGGAACCAAACAAACCCAAGTTTAAGTCTTGAGATTATCCCTTCACATTTAAAATAAAAAGCCTAATACTAGATCTATGCTTTAAAATAATTCCTAAGACTCTTTAGATTCTTGGGCAATTTAGGGCTTCCATTCATGAGCTCTGGTTTTGATCTCCTAGCGGTTCATTCAGTGGTTCTTTTATCATTTTTTCTCCTTGGTTCTTTCTCGTCTCAATCATGGCTTTCGTTTGAGGTTTTCTTAATGTTTTTTTGTTTCAGGAGATAATGAATCTATCGTCATCTAACCCTCCAGTTTCTTCGATTCCTGATGGTCGTTCTAGGTCCTTCAAGAAGGTTTTGTCTGGTTCTTCTTCTTCTGTGCCAAAACTTCATTTTGTGCAAACCTCCTTCAAGGGTTGTCAGGCTTTCATGATTGATGAGGCTGTGGTCTCTCAGTTGGCCGCTCCCTTTGCACTTACTCTCATTGGTAAATTTGTTCTTCGTCGGCTGAATCTGGATGTTATCCAAAAATTTTTTGTTAACTTGGAACTTACGGGTTCCTTTCATGTTGGATTGATGGATTCCTAACATATAGCGATCCATCTTACGAATGACCTTGACCATAGCTGCATCTTTTCCAGGAGGTCATACTATATTGAAGCTTGTCAAATGCGCCTCCTCAAATTGATGCTGAACTTTGACTTTGGGGAGGAATCTCTTATTGGTCCCATGTGGCTTTCTTTCCTTAACTTGAGACTTCATTTTTTTACCTCACAAATTTTATTTTGGCTTGTTTCTAATTGTGGTAAACCATTGCAAACGGATCAAGCCACGACATCTATCTCATGCCCTTCGGTGGCTCATGTTCTTGTTGAACTTGATAGTTCTATGAAACACCCTAATGAAATGTGGATTGGATTGGTGTTAAATGGTTACTTTCAAAAAGTTGAACTCAAAAACATACCTATTTTCTATTCTCATTGTAAAATGCATGGTCACGGTGTTAATGAATGTTTTAGGTTGCACCCTTAACTTTGTAAAGACAATGCTTTTTCTAAACAATCTCAAGGCAATGATGTTAGTGCGGCTACTCTTGAGAATGAAATTCTGACTTGTGTTGAGGGTGAAGGAAATAGCTCCAAATCATGTGATGAACCGATACTTGTGCATACTAAATAGCCCCCTATCACTGTACATGTTCCTCCTTCCCCTATCATTGTGGATGATCCACCCTGTGCTCTAGACAACAAGATTAGTAACATGGCCAGCCTACTTATTGAATGTGATAATTTGGATGACCAAAAGCAAACTATTTCTTCTCCACAAAATAATGTTATCTTTCAATTTCTGGTTATGGATTGTATGTTCAGTACCAATAAGTGTACTAATATTGATTCCTCTCAATCTATTGTTTATGATCAGGGAACTGCTTCTAGAAATGAAAGGATTAAGAGTGAGCAAGTGGAGTTGGACAATAACTTGAGGGTAAGTGAGTCAGCTTTGGTGCTGGAAGAGAATGTGGAACTTGGTTTGAATAGCAATTATGAAAGCATTGATGGAGATTTGTTGGAAGAAGGAGACTTTCCTCAAAAGGTAAAGGATAACAGTTTGAAAATTGATAGTAAGTCTCCTCTAACTCTAAATATCATAGTGATGCTTTTACTGACACTGAGGAGTTAGATTTTTCTACTAAATTCTTTGCTAAAAATGATAATGATACTAGTTTCATTAAAGCCCAAAATAAGCATGGTAGAAAGGGTTAGAATCTTATTTTACAATCTGTAAGAAACACACGTTCACAAACTAGTCATTAGTTCTATTTTTATGTTTATGTCTATTATTTGGAATGTTAGGGGCATTTGGTGCCTTTCTTCTCATTTGAGGGATTAGAATTTATGTTGTATCCATACTATTTCTATTTTTATTTTACTTGAACCTCTTGTTAATGTTTCTAAATTACTTAGTACTGCTAAATTTGTAGGTTTCATGCATACCACTTCAAACTTTGCTAATAAAATTTCATTATTTTAGAAAGATCTGGTTTGGATTGATATTCTTGGTGACTTTACTCAAGTTCTGCATTGTAATAATGAAGTTTTTAATGTTAATTGTTGTGCCTCTTCTCGGGGTAGTAGAAAAATTCTTTGGGAACAATTATCTGATTTTCACAGTATTTGTCATTTGCCTTGGTTGGTGGGTGGTGATTTTAACACTATTTATAATCCTTTAGAGCATACTGGGGGGTCCATCCCTATTTTTCGTGGTATTAATGATTTTAATAATATGATTATGGATTATAATCTTATTGATATTGGCTTTTCTGGTAACAAATTTACTTAGAACCGTGGTCATTTATGGCAAAGGCTGGATCGTGTTTTATTTAATGACTGTTGGTTTAACTCTTTTAATTCTATTTCTATTGAGCATCTTAGTTGTATGCTTTCTGATCATTCTCCTTTGTTACTTGGCCTTAATATTAGACATGTGAATTCCTTTCCCCAATTTAGATTTCAAAATACGTGGTTATATCATGACTCCTTTCTGAATGTCGTTTGGGAGAATTGGTTGGCCCCTTTGCATCCTGATAACTATGTCCTTGGCATGAAAAATTTTGGTTTAAATTGAAAAGACTGAAACAACTCCTAAATTAGTGGAATCACAGTGTTTTTAAAAATATCTTTACTAATATCTTAAGTGCGGAAGATGTTGTTAACAATGTTGAGCTTAATTGTCAGGTGTCTCCTTCTGATGCTAACTTTGAGTAATTGAGAGAGGCTAAGGATTGCCTCTTTAAATTACAAGCCCAAGAGAAAACTTTTTGAAAACAAAAAGCTGTTGCCAAGTATCTGGTGGAGGGTGGTAATAACACGAAGTATTATCATGCTTTGGTTAAAAGGAAGCATGCTAAGAACTCCATTAACAAAATCAAATGTGAGGATGGGTCTGTTACTGAGAATGCTAAGGAAATTGCTTTGTTGGCTGTGCAACACTTTCAAAATTGGCTTAACAAGGATTTTACCCCTAGGAATATTGATAACCCTGCTATTATTCCCAACCTCATCTCGCATGAGGATAATGATTTTCTTTCTAAACCTCCTTCTTTTGATGAATTAAAAGATATTATTTATGTTATGAATAGTGACTCTGTGGCTGGTCCAGATGGGTTTACTACTAATTTTTTTGAAAAGGCATGGCTTATTATTAGTGATGATCTCTATTTTGCTATTATGGAGTTTTTTGCCAGTTGCCTAAATGTTTTACTTCTACCTCTATTGTTCTTATTCCTAAGAGTAATGATGTTAGCAATTTAAATGACTTTAGACCTATAAGTCTTTGCCCTTTTTTTAGTAAGTTGATTTCTAAAATTATTATGAACCATTTAACAGTTGTTCTTCTGAAAATTATCTCTCCTTTTCAAATGGGTTTTGTTAAAGGTCTTGCTGTCTCTGATAGTATTTTGTTGGCCCAGGAATTCTTCCATGATTGGATGTCAAGGTGAGGGGGGGTAATATGATCTTGAAGCTGGATATCTCTATGGCCTATGATAATATTAATTGGCAATTTCTTTATAATATCCTGCATTTATTTGGTTTTAACTTGGTTTTCATTAACCTTATTAGAAATTGTATTGAAGGTTCTTATTTTTCTATTATTAATAATGGCAAGAGTTTTGGTTTTTTTGAATCTTCTCATGGCTTAAGATAGGGAGATCCTATGTCTCTGGCACTTTTCATTATTGTGGCTAATTATCATTCTAGAAGCCTTGCCAACCTTTTTAAAATTCACCCTAGCCTTTATTTTAGGACATTGGGGGGTTTCCCTATATCTCACTTATGTTTTGCTGATGATTTTATCATTTTTACGAATGCTTCTCGTAATAGGATTAATAAACAACTGGATTTCTTTCATTATTTTAAAACTATTAGTGGGCTATCTTTAAAAAAATAGAAATGTTGTTTCATTGTCTCTAATAAGGTGCCTAATGCTTGTATATCGGCTCTTAAAGACCTTCTTGGTTTTGTGCAAGGCCATTTACCTATTAAGTAGCTTGGTATCCCTCTTTTTAAAGGTGGAAAGAAGTCTTTTTTGTTTGGTGAGTTAATTACTTTGGTGCAGAATAAACTTTTGTCTTGGGATTTGAATTTTTTGAGTTTTTGGGGTAGGCTTACTCTCAGTAGAAGCGTTCTTTGTTCTCGCCCTGTTTACTCTTTCCAAACTCTTTTACCCACTGAAATGGTGTATAATAGAATTGATAAAATCCTTAATAATTTTTTTTTGGAAAGGGACTAATAACAACACTAAAATTGCTTGGTCTTCTTGGGACAAGTGTTGTGGTGTTTTGAAGGAGGGAGGTCTGGGGTGTAAGAGCATGTCTGATTTGGCCCATGCTTTTTCTTTCAAGTTATGGTTTACTTTTCATGCTAAAATGAGCCTGTGGGCTAAGTTCATGTATTTCAAATATTATGTGGGGAAGCATCCAACTATTTGTTCCTTTAATATTGGTGATTCTAAAGTTTGGCAAAGGCTTTGTAAGGTTAAATGAGTTGTGGAGCCTCATCTTTCTTGGGGGCTTAGTGGTGGAAAAATCTTCTTCTGGCAGTATTAATGGTTGGGTAATCATTCCATTGATTCCATCATTAATACCTCTTCTAGTACTGCGGTTAAGGTAAACTTTTTCATTACTGATAACTGTTGGGATTATGATAAACTTGCTAATGTTATTCCTGACTCTATTATTCAAAAAATCCTGAAACTCCCTTTAAACTTGGAGTCGGAAGATCTTTTATTATGTAAATTTGCTCAAGATGGGATTTTTAGATTAAAAGATACTTTGCATGTGTTTAGAAGCAAGAAAGCTGTTACTTGTATTTTTCTTTATGATTCGGCATAGAAGCATTCCTTCACTCTTTTTTTGGTATTTATGCATGGAGAGAAATAACTCTCTTTTTAATGGAATTAGAATGGACTATCAGAGAATTATCAATAATGTTAAAGACAAACTTTTAAGCCTATTTTTCATTAATTTTATTTCTATCAAGAGTTTCAAGAGATTATTATGTTGCTCCTGATTTAGGCATCAGGTTGGGTGAGCTTTTACCTATCTCTGAAACTCAATTTGCTTCCTAGGTTAAACCCTCCTTAGGCTATTACAAATTCAATGTTGGTGTTTTTGATAATGATACCAGCTTGGGGTGTGGTGGGATCATAAGAGATTGCCAAGGGAATGTTACTCTGGCTTTTGCAGGTCCTTCTCATAATGGTAACTCTTATCTGGCTCTTCTTAATGCTATCATTTATGGGCTGAGAATTTGTATGTCTCTTGACATTACTAATATTGGGATTGAGGTTAAGTCTATCCATAGTATTCAATGCATTAATAATGCTGATGATTCGGTTTGCAATTATGAGGCTTTCTATGTTGTTAGGGATATTAAATAGTTGATGTTTTTTGTTAATGTGTCCTTCTCTCAAGTGTTTAGGGAGGGTAATGCTTGTGCCAATTGGCTTGCCCATTTTGGGATCAGGATTAACTTTTTCATTAATTTTTTAGAGGATAATTTACCTATTCCCCTTAAAGGGCTTTTAAGATTGGATAAAATCTATTAGCCTTATGTTAGGAGGTAATTTAGTGTTGTTCTGCTTTTCTGAATTTTGTGAGGCTCCCCCTTATGCTGCTATCCTTCTGGTGGTTTGGCTTGGTTGGCCTTTTCCCTAGTGTTGGTTTTTTATTGATGTTTCTATTGGTGGATTTCCATTTTTTTGGGTTTTTAATGTTGTGCTACATGTCTTGATTAATTATTTTGGGTTTTTAGGGCTGAGCTATGATTGTACTTCCTCCTCTCTTGAAGGTAATCCCAGTTGTTACTCTCTTTCCTCTTGCTACTATGTTGGAAATTGGCTTTGCGTGGACCACTTGGTGGTCAATTTTGATGGGAGTTCTTGTAGGGGCTAGGGGTTTTTTGTTGCTGTCTTAGTTTTTTTCGCCGTTGGGAGTGCTGCTTCTCTTCTGGTGGTTTGCTGGGTTGCCCATTTCTGCTGGTGTTATTGGGGTGGTCTGTTTGGGCTGTTGCTCTTTTCCTGAAGGGCCTTTGGGTTTTCCTGGGAAGGCCTTTGGCCTTATTTTGGTGTTTTTGTAGCTGATTGCTAAGGGGTGGTGGCTTTGGCTCGATGGTTGGATGGAGCGGCATTAGGATTATCCTACTGATGTATGTTAGTACCATTTTTTTTTAGCTCATTCTGTACGCACCCTTTCTCTCATTACTTTGAGATTTTTTGTTTTGCTGTTATGTTTTGGATCATTGCTAATCCTTTAGTTTGTTGGTTGTGCTTTTTGATTAGTTGCCTCGCCTGGATGAGATTTGTTGGGCTTATGCTGAGGGGTTCTCGTTGGATCCTCTCTGTTGGTACGGGGTTTAAGGGCAATTTAACTTTCTGCTTTGTGTGCCATGGCTTGGTTCTATTATTGCTGGTTGGTTTTCATTCTAGGGTGGATGGGGGTTTTAATTATCCCACTATTTTTAGCCTTGTTTTGCCCCTCCCTTCTAGGGTGGATGTGATCTGTGGTACCATTATTATTGGTTTGGAAATTATTATTTTGGTTTTTGTTCATGTTCTTCTTCCTGTTATTCTGCTTAGAGGATGCGGTATAGCTATTGCTTGGTGGATAGCATTTTGGGGACTGGTAATAGAAGCCTCAGCTCTGTAGATAACTGCTGTGATGGATTTTCAAGAGTTTGCTTTAATTATTGTTATACTAATCATGGGTTTCAGAATTTTTTGTAGAATTTTATTTTTGCAGGTGATTGTACTCAACTATTTTTGGGTTGGAAGATGGAGACAGTTGCTGCTTTTTGGTTCTTTCCTCATTTTTGGGTGCTCGTCCTTGTGCACCATAGATTGTACCTAAGGTGTTTTGTCATTGTGCTTAGTAGGGACCCTGAGCTCTTAGATTTTTTTGCTTTCATTTTGTAGCTCGTTTGAGCAGTAGTGAGCTTGAGGTACCTTTAAGGACCGTGAAAATTTTTTCTCTATTAATGCGTAGGCCCCTTTGAGGGTTTTCCCCAAAAATAAAAAATAAAAAAATAACTCCTAAGACTCTATGTATGAAGCTTTTATGCTTTATACCATGAATTTGCACACCTATATAAGCCTTTGTGATTAAGTTTTGTTATTTAGATCCATGGAATAAGTAGTTTAAATCAAAAAAATATAAATGGTCATGATTAAATGAAGGAAGAAGATAGAATCTCATCTATCCATTTCATCTATTTAATTTGTAAGGATGAGATTCTATCATATCGGATAATGACTCACCCATCTAAAGTATGGAATCATGTAGTTTAATTCTGGTCGTTCATTCCATCCACTTGAGATTGAATAGTTGTTACTCCTACTGATGTGCATAATAGGCTAACCACCGCCAAACCACACCACTAATGGACATGCGCCACACTTTAAGCATTTTCTTAGTTAAATGTTTTAAATTAAATTTTAAATGGATTTTTGATACAAGAACTTCTAAAAATTTAAGTTAATCATATCAATCATTTTTCATGTTCTAGGGCTTCATGGACTTAGGGAAGAGAGCTCTTTCATTTAAAAATAAGAGTAAGTAATATTGATGACCATAAAGTGTAATTTTAGTTTGAGTGCTCACTAATTTTTCCTAATAACTCTTTAAATATACATCTAATTAGGCTTAAATTTAGTTGGGCCATACTAGGGGATGTTTCATACATTTCCTAATCTCAAGCACATTCTTGAACTATAAAGAAGACTTTAGTCATATCAAAATCAAATTCAAACTATTATGTTCATTTTAAACCACATTCAAATCACTATACTCAATTATTTCATACCTTGACTTTACCAATGACACAAGCTCATTAGTTATTATTTGTTAAAGCCATCATCACCATCATCAACCTTCAAATCAATTAATCAAGTCTAATCTTTATCAACCTTCATTTTGAATATCTATCAAAGCACAAAATTCTTTCAATTCATATACTCAAATCTTTAACTTTAATTTTGTATCTAATTGATCATTTCGGTCAACACCGATCCACATGATAAACTTTGGTAAGTTTATCATGCCTATTGGGGGTTCATTTGTTGATAACAGTCTGTATGAGTTCGATTTTCCCAAGTTTATTCCTTAAGACCTAGGTTTTCATAGTCTAGTGTAGATGTCGCCTTTAGGATTCCCCTTAGGTGGATACCCAATAATGTAGCAGTACCTAGGCCTTGTAATTCAACCCAAATAAGATATAATTTGACCCAAATCTAATTTAATTCTAGATGTAAAAATCAATTTGAACCTCATTGAGTTGAAAGGGCTCAAGTTGAGTTCAATGTAAACTCGGCATTTCTTATAGACTTTACATAACCCGTCTCAGGAAAATTGGAGTAAGTCTGATATCAAATCAAGCCATTTGAAGTCAATTCAAAATTAAATTCATCAAATTTCTCATTAATATAACCTAATTTGTTTAAATTAACATCAGTCCAATCAAAATTACTCAAATTTAACAAGATTTGAATACCTCGTCTCAATGTGTGTTGACAAAATCGGCACGATACCGAGTTAAATTGACTCCATTCGAGTTCAATTTAATGCCAACAAGCTCGATTAGCCCACATTGACTCATCTTGAATTGATCAAAATTAAATTTTCATTAATTATGTTAAATTAGTTAACTCAAAAAATTTGACTTATAAATTTAAGAAAATTCACTAATTAATTTAGTAATTTTGTTTAAATCGGCCCTAAGATAACCATATTATTTAATAAAAAAATATCAATTAGGAACAAAGGGTAAGAGGGTATTTGCATTCTCTCATTTTCATAGAGGCAGGAGTTTCAAAAAAGCATGACTTTGGCATCCATTCAGTTCGAACAACAGAGGGGTTCGTGCATTTTTTTTAGTTGATGAATCTCTCCTTCCTGGTTTGTGTGAGTAAATGAGAAAGCCCAATTACGTGTGAGAGCCTTATCTCTGACAAACTCCCATGTGCAAAATGCCAACTCATTCTCTTAAGGCCTTGTGAAATAGTCCATTCCCCAACTCTTGGACCTACACTCCATCTATTTTCCCATGAATCCAAGCCATCGGGACCTCCTATCCTTTTCCTTGCAATTCCCTTTCTCACAAAGATCAGACACAAGCATGATTGGAGCCTTTACAGAGTTAAAGGTGAATATTTATTAGGATCTCTTCTTTCCAAATCAGATCATAAGTGTGAATAAGTGTTGCAATTTATCACTTGCTTCTTAAAATCAGTCAAAACATGCATTCATTTAATCAAATATTTGCATTTATTTAATCATATATATATATATATATAAACATGAATATTAACAAATTAGTAAATAATAAGCCAAACCCATTAAAAATCATTAATAAAATGCTTAGATGTATTTTGAAGCTATCATACCAATGTGCTTGATTCTTTTTAAGACGGCAAAGGTGTATTACATTAAGAGCTCAAAGGACTAAAATTTTTTAATTAAAATACCCTAAATAATCAATTATTAATCAACTTTAATAATTAAAATCTAACCTAAAACTAACTTCAAAAATATCAAAGTCACTAAAACTTAAATTTGAACATAACATATTTTACACTTTTGAACAAACTAAATTAAATTCATAGAAAACTTCAACCAATAGTATGCCTAGGATATCCAAAGCCACACAACCTACTATACACACTTAGATTTATTTTTTAGGGCTCGGATTCTAGCTTTAGGTTAGGTTGGTGTTACTTTGTGCTTCTAAGTTTATACATGTGATTAAGTGTTGGTTGATTTTGTTGTGATGGATGTTGTGAAGATTATATTTTGATTTTTTCTCTATGATATCTGATGGGCATTTAGATTTCTCTAGGTTACAAGTGATCTCGAAGTTGATTTCTAATCAAATTTTATGCTGGTGGTCATGCTTATACAAGGATATTATAAGGGGGGCTAATAATAATAATGATTTAATACAGACAAAATTTTTGTAGATGCTTTTATTGCTAGCCCCCTAATTAATAAATGCATGGCTAAGTTTATAAGTTACTCAAAAAATGAGCAAACAATTTGATGTGATGTGTTATGATTTTACATACTAACCATGTAGGATGTTTAGGTCCTTTTCCATTTTAAAATGTAATTTAAATAATAGAGTTGTGAAAGTTTATAAAATGAAGTATTTTATAAAGAAAGAATAGAGACCTAAAGAGAAAAGAATATCCTTTATTAGAGAATTCTTTTCATCTGGGTATCCTATTAGATGAACGAACAAGGAACCTGGAGAAGGTAACTAAGCTGGGAAGGAAGAATTGAAGATGAAAAATACTTCATTTTAAATGAATTACATCATTTCATAGGTGTAGAATTCAGGTTTTTATCGGTGGTATCTATCCACTTTTACTTTTCAGCAAACCCTGGGTTGTATAATAAGAGGCACTAATCATATGAACTTTGGATAC
Source organism: Dendrobium chrysotoxum (assembly GCA_019925795.1). Taxonomy (NCBI): domain Eukaryota; kingdom Viridiplantae; phylum Streptophyta; class Magnoliopsida; order Asparagales; family Orchidaceae; genus Dendrobium; species Dendrobium chrysotoxum. The sequence continues at coordinate 42,968,944 of CM034300.1, read as the reverse complement.
TCTATTATGGTTCAAGAATTGATTTGATTGACTATTTATATTGATTGCATAGTAGAAAATGCCTACTTTTTATAGATTTCTTTCTTGCATTTGCTTGTGTCTAATTTTGTTAGGCTCTTAGGAATAAATTTTTTTTTTAATCTTAAAAAAATAAAATTTAGAGATATATAACATAGAAAGATAAACATTCTAAGAAAGTAAACAGGAAACCGTCTAGGGCCCCATGCATATTTTCATAATTCTATCCTTATTTTAGGACTTCCCACCCACGGAAGAGTTTAGATAACCTGACATATAAGGATGAGGTGTTGAACCTTCGGGAGCCTATTTTTCTAAAAAATTAATTTATAAGCCTTTTTAAAATTTTAAGCATTCATGATTTTGATATTTCAACCAGAATGCATTATATTATAAATAATGTAAAATTAAAATTTAGTTACATTAATTTTATAGGCATAACACCCTTCATAAATCTAGGGCCACTTAGGAACTTCTCTAGATGTCAGCCCTAAATTCCAAAAATTAAGCAACAGCCTACCCATCTTTCATAAGATAGGATAGCATTTATGCAATTAGGTAGTTTAGCTAGCTTTCTATTTCAGGAAATATGTAAGCCTATATTGCACTTCATTTGATAGGTTCGGGTCATAACTTTGTAGTACCTAATTTAAATTTGGTTATGTGGAAGATTTTAAATCCTAAGTCCTCACCCTTTAGGAATATAATCCTACCATTCTAATAAAATTCTAACTTAAATAATAAATACTATCTTTAAATGTAAAGCCCAATATAGGACAGACTAGATTTATGTCTGAGCTTCTTAAAATTCAGCACCTTCTACCTTTTCTCCTTTGACCCACTAAGAGCTGTTCAACATTGAGCTTTCTCCTTAGAAAATTTCTAATTCTTTGTTTGTCTTCTACTTTGTAATCAAAAGGTATGAAATCACTGCTTTAATCGAGAGTTTCCTAGGAGCACCCCTCCTAGGATGTAATTAATTATGGGGCTTTCTCTTATAGGGAATTGAGAACCTATATCAATATAAACCTTGTTTTATTTCTATATATTAAGAGAAAAATATATGGGAATGCATATTTCTTTTCAACCTCATTTCTACTTTTAAATATACTTGTAAAATGTCATTATCATCTTCCCATATGACATGATATTCTCCTTATTATATTTGATCTTAGAAATGATAAATTTTATTAAATTCGTTCTTATTTTTAGATGCCTTGTAGACTATTATATTCATCTTCCAAGATGATATAATATTTTCCATGTTGCATCTAATTAAAAGAATGGCTAGATTTTCAAAACTTCATTTCAATTTTTAAACACATTCGATAAAATTTCATATTAATCTTTTGAGATGATATGTAATTCTTTGTATTGTGTTTGGTTACAGAAATATTTTTTGTCTAAAATTCTATTTTGACATTGAATCCATTATGGAATATTGTGTCAGTCTCCCGAGACAACAATATATTCTCAATGCAGTATTCAATTACAAAATAGGAGAATATCCGAATATGCATAGAAATTATTTCCCAACAAATTTTTCTGGTGACTCCACTAGAGATCAATCCTTTCTCCATCTTTAGCAGTTATTCATACCCTTACATCAGTCGTATAATTATGCTTACCATAAGTTATAACTACCATTCTTTTATCTGTTATTTTATTTATTTAATTCTTGGATAATTTTATCAGTATCTCTTAAATTTATAAAATATAGTTTGTATGACCCCCCTTAATTATTGACGGGATGTCTTTTTATGCCTCTTCATACAACTACTTAAAAAAATTAATCTTCTAAGAATGAATGTTCTTTTAATTTTGAATATTTTTTAAACAAAATCTTTGCCGATTCTTTAGTAATATGTTAATGTTACTTATTTTAGTAGCTCTGCATACTATTTGGATTGGGTCCAAAAAAAATTTAATCTTCAAAATTTAATTCCTTTTAAAAAAAAATATTCTCCGTGACCTAACCAACAAGTTGCAGTTATATATTTTGGTAACTCAATACATGGCAGGGGAAACCTTAAGAAAATTTGAGCTACTAAATCAAAGTTTTCTCCCTATATTGACCAACATGTTTCAGTTACATATTTTTTATTGTTTAATATGTTTGGTACGATAGGGTTCAAAAGCTTAAACCTTGAAATTATAATTTTCTACTTATCCTAATAACATATTACAGTTGCATGTCATTTGTAGCTTGATATGTTTGCTAGGATAGGATCCATAATCCGATCTATACATATTTCTAGAATAAAGCTGATTTAATTTGAGAAAAGTTTGAAGGTTCAAATACAAGTCAAGCTTATAAAAATAATTTTGTTAGGAGAAAATAGTTGGTTAATTTCTCTTAAAAGAAATTATCATCTATTTTCATTAAATTGTAATAAAAAGTTCATTGTGGTTGACTCCTCTAAACAATTAAAGAATAAGACCTATGGTTATCAATGATAATAAGAAAAGTCTGTTACCTCCCACCCACCAGTTAGGTGAATTGACTCCTTTGATGAAAATTTATTTAAATCTCATTTTCTTAAACTTTAAAGCACAAAAGTTCAGCTAATTTCACTAGCTTTCTAGTAATCATCTAAATTAAATTCAAATATATTTCCAAATTTTCTATTTAACCATGTTATAATTCTTTTAATCTTAGGAATGTATAATTATTGGTTGATGTACTGAAGTTTGAAAATCATTCTGAATTCCCTTATCTTTAACCTTCTTGTAGGTTGGAGTTTGGGATGCCTTTAAATCTTATTTTCTAATGGTACTACATGGATACGACAATTTGTCCTCTACTAGGTGGTTTAACCCTCATAGAAAATTGATCTTATTCATGTGATAAAAATAAATGACCTAGTCTTATATAAAAGTCTTTGTTCATCATCTAAAGATTTCTCTTATGGTGATATTTTTTCAAATCTTAGCTAAGTTTATCCTTGGCTTTATCACTCCATTTGAGAAAACTCATCAGCAATTGATGTTAAGATTGATCATCTTAAATTCCCATTTGAATTAAGGACTTCAAAAAATTCAATGTTCTTTATTATGGTTAACCCATGATATGGTTAGCATTCCCTCTTTCATGTTGCTTTCCCTCAAAATCAATTTACACGTCCTGAATTATTACTAAGTTAGTCAACTTCATAACATCATAATAGTTTTGTTCTTCAGTAGTGATAAATAAATTATCATATTTAGGTTCACCCAATATCTTATCACTACATTTAAGAAAGAAAGAAAGAAAGAAAGAAAATCCTTTGAATTAAAATCTCGATTAAACTGAAGTTAGAGTTAGAATTAAAAATCTTCTCTATTTTCTTGCTATCATATACCTTATAGGCATTTTTGTAAATTTATGAATCTCTTTCATAATTAACATAGTTAAGTTATTTGTTATTATCATAGATCGGGTTTGATTTATAAATCTATCCTCCTTACACAAGAGGGTTAATTTTCTTCTCTCAAGCATGGAAGATGATATTACAACTGAGAATGGAATTTTCAAAGATTTAGAAAGGAAGCCTCCTATAAAAAAAAGAAATTAAAAAGAGAAAAAAGATATGGAAAAATAATAACCCATGAATACAACAAACATACTATCTATCATGTGGTTTGTTTAAAAAAAAAAGATAGCTTCCTTTTCTAATCCTTGAATTTGAAAAGATCAATTTATTCTCTAGTATTTTCAACACTTCAAAAGATCGGTGGAATTTGAAACTACGAAGCTAGAGTGAGAAGCTCTGAGTAAGTTAGAGAGAGGAAAATACTTTTTTTTTCAAATTTTAGAACCTTTCCGCCTATTTGGTTGTACATGCGCATATGGCGGGTGAGACGACAGCAACCTCCGATGATCTCCAGATCTCTTCCTCCAAATTCAGTTCGCTAGGGAAACCTGGCATTCCTGTCAAATCTCTAAAGTCAGATGTTTTGAAGATTTCATAACCTTCATCTGTGGAGAAATCATCGACTTCCCCTATATCTGGCAAGGGCAAAGGTCTTGTTGATTATGTGATCAACAAACCTTCTAATTCTCATGGTGGTCTTACTCCTGCTAAAGGTCAAAACGATTTTGAGGCATCTTCATCGGGTATGAAGCTATTTGCGAATAGGTTTAATAGCAATATTGTAAACCTCAGCCTGTGGAGATGGATAAATCCAGTTTCGGTAAAGTATTACTTTTGGATGTTTGGGTTAACGCTAAAGAGGGGAATCTTCCTAAAAATTTGAAAGCGCATGTGGTACAGGATGCTAATCCTGTCCATGTTATCAACAACCCTTAGATAAGATGATCTCATATCAAAGTGAATTTTTTAGTGGATGACTCAATTCTTTCTGATGATAAGAAGGAGATTAACTTGAATGAAGAAAATAAGAAGTTGAATTATGATAAGCTTCAGTTTTCTATGGTGATTGAGGTCTTTGGCGAAAGAAGTCCCTAATCATTTGATTACAGCAGAATTACGGCGGCAATGGGTGCATTTTGGGAAGTTTCAATTACCATCCTAGGATTAGGATGGGTTCTCTGTTCTTTCAGCAACTTGGAGGATGTAGAGAAGGTTTTGGAAGGAGGGGCATGGTATGTAAATGGGTATATTGTAGGTATGGAAAGGTGGACACCCTAATTTTCTTCTTCTTCATTGAAAGGTTTATATTATCCCATTTGGGTCGGGATGCCGCATCTTCCATTATTTTGTTGGGATGATGTGAATGTGGCAAGGATAGCTTCGATGATTGGAACTCCACTATGGATTGATGGAAATAAGTTCCAATGGAGTAAAAGAGAGTATGCTAGAGTTTGTGTTCGTATGGCCCTTGACAAGCAGTTTCCCACAGGAGTTTGGGTGGAAGGATCATGTGGTCATTTTTTTCAAAAAGTAGAATATTAGAAGATATCATCCTTCTATTATGATTGCGGTAAAGTTGGACACCTAGTTGATAAATGCAAGAAAAAATACATATCAAGCTTGAAGGAGGGTAGCAAAGAAAGGGAAGCCATTAATTGTGTTGCAGAGAAATCCTTGTATGAAGAGGTTGTTTCAGAACCATCTTATGGCCCTTGGGTTCATGTAAAAAATAGAAGAAGGAAGGGAATTGTTAGGAAGCAAGCTGATAAAGCCAAACGGTCCATTGCTGCTCTTATCTTGTTGAAGAAATTTCAACCTGTTAAAAAGGTTATTCTGAATCTAAAAAAGCTGATAAAGATTTCCAAAACCAAGTGCTTGGCTCTGGTGATGAAATTGGTTCTCGGGACGCTGCTTCTGAGATATTGGAGGTGGAGACATTAGCTTCGTCAAAGAATGCGCATCAAACTAATACTGTGTCTGGGGTCAATAAGTCTAATTCCCCTCTTGCGCTTAATGATTTGAATAAGTTTAAAGTTCTGGATTGTATTGTTGAGGACAATCATGGAAACATTGATTCTTTGACTAGGGAACCTGAGGAAGGAGAACTTGTGGCTGGAAATATGGAGGCAGTGGGAAATTTATCTGGATCTGTTGATGGGGAGTCTAGTGGAAGTAAATTTAGATTGCAAAAAGAATTGAGATCAATGGGTAAAGTGAATATCTTGCTTCATAGAAGGAAAGGAGGAGTGTTGAAGAGTAGTAACGATGGGAGCAATCCCAATTCATTCCTTTAATATCTTCTATAGTATTCTGGAATTGTATAGGAGCTAGAAAACAGGAAGCTTCTCGGTATTTGAAGGAGTTGGTGAGAGATTTTGATGTTTTCTTTGTTGGCTTGATTGAGACTAAAATCTCCTCCATCAATAAGTTGGAATTCAATAAATTATTTGGTACTAGCTGGGATTTCTTTCATCTTCTTGTTGAAGGTTTGTCCTGTGGGATGATGATATGTTGGCGGGCTGATTTGGTCTCTTTTAATGTGAAGGAGGCCTCTTCTCAAGTAGTTGTGGAGAACTTTGTATTCCTAATAAAGGAATGTGGTTGGTTGCAACTATTTATGGCAGTAGAGAAGTCTATAAGAGGAGAATACTATGGAGTAAAATTGAAGCCTTTTCGAGTAGAAATCTTCCCTTTTTGGTGGGGGGCAATTTTTACTGTATATTGTCTCAAGAGGAGAACAGACGTGGTAAGAAATTTGTTTTCTCTCAATGCTCCCAGGATATGAATATGTTTATGAACAATTGTGACTTCCACGATACTGGGGTTATCGGACCCAAGTATACTTGGTGCAATAACAAGATGGGTGGTGCAAGGATTCTAGAAAGATTGGACCGTGTTCTCCTTAACTCATTGGCATTGGAAGTTGTTCAACCGACTATGGTTCATCACCTGGCAAGGGTAGCATCTTACCACTGCCCTATTCTAATCAAAATGGTGTCTTCTGGATTTCAGAGAAGTCGGTTTCTAAAGTTTGAGGAAATCTGGACATCTTATCCAGCCTCCGTTGGGATTGTGACTAGAACTTGGGAAAAGAGAGTGAAGGGTGATGCAGCACACTCACTCAATACCAATTTTAACGAACGCTGAAAGCCTTATACTTTTGGAGCAGATATAAACTTATGGATCTAAATAAGCTGAAAGAATGTCTTAGGAAGAAAGTCCTTGAGTTGCAAGAGGAAGAAGACGAAGGAGGAGGGATGCCATTTGTTGAAGGCTAAAGTTTTGGAACTTAATTCTACTCTTGGGAGACTTGATTCCTGGTGGAGGAAATGTGCGAAGTTTAAATGGTTAGAAGATGGAGATACCAATTCAAAATACTTCCATGTGTTTGCTTTAGCTAGGCAGAACATTAACCAAATTCATCAAATCAAGGACTTCAATGGCAACCTGGTTGAGGAGCATAATCAAATTGAAAAGGTGTTTTTTGATTTTTACAGAGACAGGTGGAAGCAAGGAAGTGTGTGCTTTCAGGGTGGCCTTCCCCTTCCTTTACGTTGAATGAAAATGATGAAAGATTATTGCTGGCTGATTTTGCTAAAGAAGAGCTTGAAGGTGTTATTCATCATCTTGAAGCAAATATTTCTCCTGGTTTGGATGGTATCTCATATTCTTTCAATAAATTTTATTGGCATATTATTAAAGAGGATGTGTGGATGACTGTTCAATCTTTTTTTAAAATTGGCATTATGTGTAATGAGTGGAAAGAAACCTTAGTTGTTTTAATTCCAAAGGTTAAGACCCCTCTTTATCCTTCAAAATTTAGACGTATCAGCCTTTGTTTATCCATCTATAAAATTGTGGCTAAGTTATTATTGAATAGGCTGGTTTGGTCCATATCCAAGATTATTTCTGAAGATCAAGTTGCCTTTGTTAGGGGTCGTTCTATATCTAAGCATATTTTACTTACACAAGAATTATTTCATAAGTTTAGATACTCCAAAGCTAAGAAAGGTTTGATGGCTATAAAAGTGGACATGGAACAAGCTTATGATAGCATGGGTTGGTCCACCTTGAAGCAAGCATTAGATCATTATGGTTTTCATGGGAAATTTTCTAATCTTTTATTACAAAGTGTGCTTGATCCAAATTTTTCCTTATTGATTAATGGTAGCAACTCTTCATGGATAGAGGGTAAAAGCGGTTTTAGGCAAGGCTGTCCCTTGTCTCCTTACCTCTTCATTTTGTGCTCTCAATTACTCTCTAATGTTTTTTCTCAAAGTGGAAGCAGTAATGGTATACAGATGGCCTCTAAAGCAAAAAAGATTTCTCATCTCCAATATGCAGATGATCTTATTATTTTCTCTGAAGCCAAGAGGAAGTATGTGAAGAAGATTAATAATATTTTGAAGGACTACAGGAAATGGTTGGGGCAAAAAACTAATGTTTAAAATTCTGCTATTATTTTTTGGGAATTCTATTGGTAGAAGGAGATCTGTGGCTCTTGCTAGAATATTGGGTTTTAAGGTAGTTAATGAACTTAACTACCTTGGAGTCAGGTTGGTGTTAAGAAGATTGGTTCTTTCAGATTTTCAAAATCTTTTACAAATGGGGTTTTAAGGTCCCTATTTTTTTTGAATCTGGAAAACTGCTATCAGCAGCTATCTAAGTTAGCAAAATGCAACCCGTTCATTGGAAATCTGTATTGCTCGGCTATCTATCTTCCTGGGAAAAGCACGAATAAGCTCAAACATGGTGAAAGGGAAGATAGTATTTCAGTCATAGCTGCTAATGCTGTCAGCATAGCTGCTGCCTCCTTTCGCTTGTCCTCAATCTCGGATCACTGGGATGCCAACCGGCTGTTGAAGCTGTCTACTTCAATTTGGTATCCACCTCCACCAGAGTGGATCAAGCTCAATGTGGATGCATCTCTTGAGAGCTCTTACAAGGCTGGAATTGGTGGAGTCATTAGAGATTCTAAAGGAAGGTTTGTCTATGCTTTTGGCTTCTCTTGTGTACATTCGGATTCCTCGTATTTGGAGCTGAAGTCGATTCTTGCTTTAAGGAAAGCTCTTCAAGATTGGATGTTTGAGGTGAAAGGGATTATTATAGAAGGTGATAATATCAACGTGATGAAGTATGTTCAAAGTATGATGAACAATGGAGTTGTGGAGGGTGCACACTTGAAGCAACAAGACTTATCCTTTCTTACAGATTTTAATTAAGTTATTTTTCAATTTGTGAATAGGAGTTGTAATAAGTTAGCTGATTGCTGTGCTAACTATGCTTATTCTTCTGATTTTATTTAAGATAGTATTGGTGATAATAACATTCCTCCTTCCTTTATTTCTTTGTTAAAGGAGGAGTGTGATAGGGTTTCTAGTCCCTATTCTTTTCGTTATTAATAAAATTGCTCTTTACATTTCTTCAAAAAAAAAATGAGAATCTTGATTTAGAATCATCATAATGCATTGAAAATATACAAATATATGTCATGCAAGAGATTTGAAAGAATTCAATTTCTTTCTCTAATTCAACTCTGTTTGGGTAAGATTTTAATTAAGAGAGAGAGAGAGAGAGAGAAGAGACAAAAAAGAGAGAAATAGAAGAAGGAAGCCCTAATTTAGCTTGTAGGGAACTTTGATCTGGGTTAACAAACTCTAACTCCTGACACCTATTTCATTAGAAATTTGAGTAGATCACTTTATATCTTTAAATCATTATCAAGAAAAATCACAGAGATGATCTATCTAACTATAATTATAATGGTGCTAGTTATGCATTATTGGGTTCCACATAACTAACCTAATTGAGATGCATAAACAAACCATTATCCAAACATTTTCAATTCTCTTAAATATCTCCCAATTTGCATGAGATTCTAGACATGGTCCTGATGTTCAAGGATTTATAGTGATATTTATAAAAATCAATTTATTTAAGTTGTAATTTTTGAAATTGAAATTAGGGATATCCCTTACTTGGTTTTGACATGATTGCCTAATGTTCTCATTCACCATGAGTAGATATCACATTCAGATTTAAATCTATGATTAACTAAGCCTAGATGTTAGAATATGAGGGATTCTATCCTTGGTGATGTCAATGATAGCTTCATTTATACTCCTCGCCAAAATTCAAATCAAAATCAAGCAACAATTTGATTTGGTCCATGATTGATTAGTCTTGGATGTTAGAATTGGAATGATTCAATTCCTAGTAAAGTGTGATGACTTCATCAAATGGATATAAAATTCAACTCAAAGTATATCTTCATTTTATCATAAACTAAAATTGGATGTTAGAGTCTAAACAACTCTATGCCCATTAAAGAATGTTTCCATAGCATTGAAATACAAAATCTTTGAAACTCCAATTTTCTTTAAAGAGAGTTGTTAAGTTTTAACTATTTGATGAAACTCGTTTTGGTCATGTTCAAGCTATTTAATTTAGATGGAGTCAACCCATCCTTCATTGAGTTTTTGAATCTTTTCCCAAGCGTTATTTTTATTGGGTTAAGATGATTAAAACTTAAGCTATCACTTTCAAATATTACAAGAAAATTATCAAATGAAAAACAAAGCTTTCACTCTTTGATGAAAATCAAAATTTTCTCAATCATTGTGAGTATTTGATATTCCTTAGTGCTTTCACTATAAAGAATACTCAAATATTCTCAATGTTTTTTAACAACTCATGCAAAACTTAAAATTTTCCTAAATAAATTTTGTCATATTGCATTTAGTTTTCTCGAAACTAGCAAATGAGGACTCTAGAAAATTCAGACTATTCTCTTTGAGCACTCAAAAAATTTCAAATACGAAATGAATCCTTGATAAAAATCTTGCATTCCTGCTCCAGTGGTTGAGATGCTTTGATAATTTTTTACTTATCAAAGATAATCAAACTACTCACCCTCATTTTCCTTTCCTAACTACTCACCTTGATAATATTTTTGCAGTTTCTAGTGAGAGAAGGAGTGGGTTTCTAGTGAGAGAAGGAGATTTTTTTTTGAATTTGCTGTTTCCCGGGTCTTAAGCTATTTTTGCGGCAGAGCATTCTGGCATGGCGGTGGGTTGCCGCCGGGCATCCCTGACATCAACAGAGGATTCTAAGCTTCGACATCTTCTTACGGGATTGGATTCTGATTTAGACAATGATCGTCGACCCATAGCGAGAGGTGAGCTGGTCATTTCTGACGTTGGTTCAAAACCTAAAGTTAAATTTGATCCTGTTGAAGGGAAGGGGAAGGAAGTAGTTTTGGGGAAGGTCTTTAAGGACGATCGAACTGGTGGTTCTTTAAATTTTTCGCCTGATCCGGGTGTCTCTTCTTCGGGAATGAAGATTTTTGTGAATCGGTTTGGGACTTCAAATGCAATCTCTATCCCTGATAGTAAGATAAATACGAACTCCCTTACTCCGGTGAGCAAAGGTCTTCATTTTCCAACTAGGTCATCTGTTGATGCAGGAGATAACGTTGGGTTCTCTGTTAACCATGTTAATCCGGTGGGTTCAGTTATTCCGAATGAGAATAATGGGGATTTGTTGATGGTTAGAAATTGTGATACGGCTGTATTAGGTAAGTGTATGGAGGCTCAAGTAAATTATGATATAGTCGAATTTAATTCTGAGGAGTTGGATCCTAGTTTAAGAACTAAAGGTGTAACGTTTGCAGACATGGTGTCTGGGGGATTGCCTAAGGAGAACAATTTTGGATTGAATATTGATCCATGGAAGACCGAACCTTATATTAAGTTAGATTTCAAGGAAGAAGAAGCATCCTTGTCAGAAGATGGAAAAGCTGTTAAATTATGTGAAGAGTTGGAACTTAAGAATGCTAAAAAGTTGGTTAACTCTTTGGTCTTCAAGGTGTTTGGGAAAGAAATGCCTCCTCATGTAGTCGCTTAGGAGGTAAGGAGGCAATGGAGTCATTTGGGCAATTTCCATTTTATTACCTTGGGAAGAGGGTGGTTCTTGTGCTCTTTCAAGAACACTAAAGTTATGGAGGCAGTTCTTTCGGGTGGGCCATGGTTTGTAAATGGCCATATTATTGGTATGGAGAGATGGAAGCCAGATTTTTCTCCTTTGACTATGAAGGTCTTGACTTCTCCTATATGGATTAGGATGCCACACTTCCCTCTCCATTGTTGGGATGAAAGAAATATATCTAGAATTGCATCAATGATTGGTACTCCTCTCATGTTGGATGGAAATTTATTTCAATGGAGCAGGCGTGAGTTTGCGAGAGTTTGTGTTAGGGTGAAGGTTGACCAATGCCTTCCACTAGGTGTTCGGGTGGATAGCCTCTCAGGGAGATTCTTTCAAAGGGTGGACTATGAGAAGATCTCTTCATTTTGTTTCCAATGTGGGATGATTGGGCACATGAAGGCTAATTGTGGAAATGATGGTGTTTTCCCTGATAAGGTGGTGGGAGATAGCAAGGTTGTTGGAGAGGGAGATGTGAGGAATAAGGTTGGGGTGGGGGAAGTTAATTCTTATGGACCCTGGGTTCTTGTTAATCATAATAAAGCGAGAAGTGGTGTTCGACGTGGAGGTGTTGTCATTAATCATAACCTTAAGGCTGTGAAGAAAAAGGGACCTCAGGATCTACTGCCAGCCAAGACGAGTGTTAATGTAGTCAAGGAAAATGTTGTCCTGGTTAATGAAGTTCTGCAAAAATCTGTTGGTGAGAAAATGGTTTCTAGCAATTTTGTGGAAAAGGGTGCTATAAATCTAATCCAAAACACTATGGTTGTGGAAAAACTAGATGCTAGCGGGGAACCTTTGTTGTCTTCTGAACAGCATAAGGAGGAGGCAAAGTCTTCTGGGTGTAACCTTACAGAAGAGGATAAAATGTGTGCTGATAATGTAAAGGAGGTGTATAGAGAGGTCGGGAAGGGATTCTTGCGAACTCAAGCAGGTCCTTCTGGATTGCTTGTGAACTCAAGAATTCCCTATACTGAATCGAATGAGATGCTTGACAAGGATATAAATTCCTTGGAGAAAATGGAAGAAGGTGAAGCCTTGCCGGAGAATGAGAAAAATGTTGAAGATATAAACCGATTAACAGCTGAGATGCCTTGCCGAGATGCTTTCAAAGGGGTGGTTAATTCTGAGGATGATCATGGTATGGACTACAACTATAATTCTGATTCTTTGCATAATATTTTTAATAATTGTGAAGTGGCTGGTAAGTTAATTGGTAATGAAAAGGAGGAGGAAGGGTTGGAAGGGCATTGGAGTATTGGCTGCACTATGGAGATTGATTCTATGGTTAATGACGATGGTCAAGGACTGGGAAAGGCTGGTAGTAACTGTTGTAACAACAAAGGTATGGTGGATGTAGGAAAGGTGATTGATTTTGATGGGGAGGTGGGCAACACTAAGCTTGCCAAAGAACTGAGGTCCTTAGGACCAATTAAGAAATTGTCCCGTGGAAGAAGTGTGGAAGGAAGTAATTCCAGAAGGAGGGATGGGGGCCACTCCCCTAAGGTCTTGAAATGAATTCCATTGCTTTTTGGAATTGTAGAGGGGCTAAGAAGAAGGAGGCCTCGCTCTACCTTAGGGAGTTCATTAATGATTTCAATGTTTTGTTTGTGGGGTTGGTGGAGACTAAAATTAATGCGTTTGATAGAGTTTCTTTTGAAAGAATCATGGGACCTGATTGGGATTATTTTGTTCTACCTTCAGATGGGTTATCTGGGGGTATTATGATATTATGGAGGGCTGATTTGGCATCGTTTAAAGTTATTCAAACTTCTGATCAATGTGTTATAGGTGACTTGAATGTTTTTAATAAAGGTTTGTGGATGATATCCACGGTTTATGGGAGCAAGGAGGTGGTGAAGAGAAGGTGGTTATGGGATTGTATTAAGGAGGTGGCTGGGAGGAAAGTACCTTCTGTGGTAGGGGGGGATTTCAACTGTGTTTTGTGTCAAAATGAAAAAAGAGGAGGAAGGAAATTTGTATTTTCTCAAGGCCCACAGGAGATGGTTAATTTCATGAATGAGAATGATTTTCATGATGTTGGGTTTGTTGGACCAAGGTTCACTTGGTGTAACAACAAGACTGGTGGGGTACGTATATTGGGAAGGTTGGACAGGTGCTTACTTAATTCTCTAGCCATTGATTGTCTTCAAGTGGCAGTAGTGAGACATATTGCCAGGATTGCTTCAGATCATTGTCCTATTGTATTAAAGATCTTTGACAATTTGGTTAGGAAGAAGGGGTTTATGAGATTTGAAGATTTCTGGCTTTGTCACAGAGGTTCTGAACATATTATTGCAAAGGTGTGGAAAAAACAATTTGGTGGGGATGAAATGCAAGTGTTGAATAGTAAGTGCAAAAGAGCTTTAGAGGACTTGTTCTTTTGGAGCAAGAATAAGTTGAGGGAATTCTCATCTTCCAAAGAAAGGCTAAAAGCTGAAAATTTTCAACTTCAGGAGGAAGAGGCTAGTGAGGGTGGGTTGAATGATGGAAAAATTCTACTGTTAAGATCAAAAGTCTTGGAGCTCAACTGTATCCTAGGTTGCTTGAATACCTGGTGGAAGCAAAGAGCCAAAGTTAAGTGGATTGAGGAGGGGGACTCTAATACTAAATTTTTCATGCTTTTGGTAATGGGAGGAAGAATGTGAATTGGATTCATCAAATTAGGAAGGAGGATGGCTATTTAATTGAGGATCCAAAGGAGGTGGAAGATGTCTTTTATAAGTTTTTTAAAAAAAATGGGAAGGAAGGGCGTGTTTATTGGAGAAATGGACGCCACCATGGAAGGTTTTATCTAAGGAAGACAAGAATATGTTGGATGCTGAGCTTTTGGATTCTGAAATCCTGAATGTGGTTAGTTTGCTTGGCAAGAACAGGGTGCCGGGATGTGATGGTATTACTCACTCATTTATCAAAGGCTATTGGAAGATTGTTGGTGGGGACGTGTGTAGAGCTGTTAAAAAGTTTTTTTCTTCAGGGTAGATGTGTAAAGAGTGGAAAGAAACTTTGGTGGTATTGATTCCCAAGAGTCCTAATTCAGTTACTCCTTCTGGTTTTCATCCCATCAGCCTTTGTAACTCTATTTATAAGTTAGTGGCTAAAATTCTGCTTAACAGATTGTTATTGATTATACAGAATATTGTTTCTGAGGAGCAGGTGGCTTTTTTGAGAGGGAGATCCATATCTGATCATTTGTTACTTGCTCAGGAGGTATTCAATAAAATGAGGTTCTCTAAAGCTACCAATGGCTTGGTGGCTATCAAGTTGGACATGGAACAAGCTTATGATAGCAGGTCTTGGGCCACTCTTAATAAGATGATGGGTCTTATGGGATTCCCGGACAAGTTTTCTAAGTTGGTGATGGATTGCATTGATCAGCCAAAGTTCTCCATCATTATTAATAATGGTTGCACAAATTGGATCAAGGGGGAGAGTGGGTTCCGTCAAGGATGTCCACTCTCACCTTTTCTTTTTATCATATGTTCTCAACTTCTCTCTAACGTGTTTTTTGATAGGGGCATGGATCTGGGGATTAAGATTAATCCCAAAGAATAGAAGATCTCTCATTTGCTTTATGCAGATGATGTGCTTCTATTCTCTGATGCTAGATTGAGAAGCATAAGGAAACTGAGGGGCATTGTTCGTGATTACTGCAGTTGGGCTGGACAAAAGATAAATCATAATAAATCGGTTATGATTTGTGGCAAAATGGTTGAGAAAAAAAGGAAGAAGAAATTGGATCAATTCTTGGGAATTAAGGTGGTAGAAGAATTGGAGTATTGGGTATTAAGGTGGCTTTGAGAAGGATGAAAAAGGCTGATTTTCTGGGTCTTTTGGATAGGGCCATGAAAAGGATGAATGCTTGGAATAATAGGTATATTTCCTTGGCTGGAAGGTTAGTACTGGTGAAATCAGTGTTTATCACTTTCCCTGTTTTCCTCATGACTCACTCTCTCATTCCCTTAAGCATTCTTAAGGAATTTGAGAGCCTTTGCAGGAATTATATTTGGAATAAGATGGATGGTAGTCATGGTGTTCACTATGTGGCTTGGGAAGAGCTTTGTAAACCGAAGAATTTGGGAGGTTAGGGGGTTCATTCAGCTTTGTCTAGTTTGAACTCCTTAAGGGCCAAGTTTGCTTAGAATCTCTTGAAGAATCCTACTTCTTTGCTTAATAGGAATTTGCTAAACAAATATGGGAAAGATTGGTGGAAGAATGGAAGCAGGAAGGGAGGTTCACCTTCTTGAAAAATCATTATCTCTGGACGGGATGCTCTCCAAAGTGTTGTTAGATGGAGGATTGGGTTGGGAGATAAGATCAATGTTCTAAAAGATGTGTGGATCTTAGATAAATGCTTGCTTATGTGGCCCACATTTGTGGCTAATTTTGGTGATGAGGAAATAATGCTTGACTACATCATTAGTGAAGGACGGTGGAATATTGACAGGTTGAAGTCATTCTTTGGAATGAGCTCATCATTATAATTTGTAAAATTGATATATGCAGGAACCATGAGGAAGACGAATTAGAATTAAAGCAGATGTTTTCTGGTAGATCTATTTCAGCTTTGACTAAGGAAGAGGGACTCAAGGGGGAGTTGCAAAAATTTGCGGGATCCTGGATTAAGAAGCTAAAGTTAAATGCTCGGGTGGAGGTGTTTATGTGGAGATTATGCAAGGCAGCCATTCCTACAGCAAATTTTCTATTGTGTAGGAAGTTAGCAACCAACAATAGGTGTCCTAGAGGGTGTGAAGAGGTGGAGAACATTGATCATATTTCAACTTCTTGTTGTAAGCTTATTAAGGTAATTGATGTCATGCGTAGTTGGGGATTCATGATTCCCAAGTTTAGTTCCTTCCAGGATTGTTTACTTCGGCTGGAATCCTTGGTTGAGTCTAATCCAATGGTGGTTAATTTGTATTGCTCCCTGTTTTGGTTCTCTTGGAATAACAGGAAAAAGTTCAAGCATGGGAAGAAGGAGGCCTCGTATACGCTAACAGCTGCAAGTGTTATTATCTTGGTGAGTATGCAAAGGAAGGATCTTATAGGATCGGATTATTGGGTCGCTAATCAGTCATTTGGACTATTTTCAAATTCTTGGCGTCCCCCACCACCCGAATGGTATAAGATAAATGTTGATGCAGCACTTAAGGAGAATTATGAAGCTGGAATTGGAGGCATTGTTCGGGATAGCAAAGGTAGATTTGTGTTAGCTTTCGGTTTCTATGGACTACATTGGGACATTGCACAGATAGAGCTTTTGGCTTGTACTTCTTTGATGAAGGTGCTAAAGGGAATGTTGATGGATGCTAGAGGTATCATTATAGAAGGAGATAATAAGAATGTTATCCATGTTCTTCATAATTTGTATAGCAAAGGGAAGAAATTGGATAAAGGCATTGAAGATAAAGATGGAGTCTTATTTGGTGATTGGAATAATGTGGTTTTTCATTGTGTTAAACGTGGTTGTAATAAGGTAGCACACTGTTGTGCTAGCTTAGCTTGTTATTTTGATTTTTTTTGGGATTTGTATTGTGAGGAAAAACTACCTTGCTCTTTCGTTCGTCTTGTGAAGGAAGAGTGTGATAAGGTAGTTAACTCTCATTAGTTTGTTTCTAGGCTCTTTGATTTCCTTTTTCTTAAAAAAAAAAACAAATGATGACCCACACATAAAAAAAAAAAGAATGCTTAGTGGAAAATTTTGTATATTGTTCAGGGTCATCATTGCTTCTATGGAAGTAAAAAGGAGTCAAAATCTTTCAACAAAATTTCAAATCTATAAAATTTAAAAGAATTAAAATTAAAAATTGATTCCATTTTCTTTTCTTTTTCTAAAAATTGATATGCATAAAAGCTTTTTCTCACCACTGGAACATTTACATGTTATAAATGTCATTTTTAATGAAAACAGAAAGTGAACTTTCAGTTTAAAATTTTTAAAACAATCATTCTTTCAAATGTTTTCCTTCTCTTCCGAAAAATGGCAAATTCAAATGCTTTTAGTCTCCAGTATAACATTTGTAAATTGTTAAAGTAAATTATGATGGAGGGAAAAGATCAAAATTTTCATGAAATCAAATATATAATAAGTTCAAGTCACCAAATCATTGCGAAATTACCTATGCCTATTGACTTTTGGCCTATGTCCGCTCTTATGATAGCCATCCTATTTGAATCTGTCTTTAGGTCTAGGCCCATTTTTATGGAATCTTATTAACTTCTAGCCTATGTCCTCTCTTATGGCATCCATCTTGCCTAAATTTTTTTTTTAGGCCTAAGTCCGTTCATACGGCATCCTATTGACATCTGGCCTAAGTCCGCTCTTACGGTAGTCATCCTGTTAAAATTTATCTTATGTCTAAGTCCACTCTTATGGCATCTGATTGACTTATGGCCTGAGTCTTCTCTTATGACGACCATCTGTTTAAATTTATCTTTAGGACTAAGTCCGCTTTTATGGCATCTTGTTGACTTCTGGCCTAAGTCCGCTCTTACAAAAGCCATCCTATCTAAATATGTCTTTATGACTAAGTCTCTCTTATGACATCCTATTGACTTCTAGCCTAAGACTACTCCTACAGCAGCCATCATATTTAAATGTCTTTAGGTCTAAGCCTGCTTTTACGGCATCCTATTGACTTCTTGCCTAAGTCCAAGCTTATAGCAGCCATACCTTTAAATCAATCTTTTAGCTCTAATTTTTCTCTTATGACATCCTATAGAAAATTGGCCTAAGTCCACTCTTGTGGCATCCATCCTCAAAGTTAGGTATAAGTACCCACTTAGTGGTAACCTATCTTCATCCCGAAGTGAAGTGTAAATATCCCTAGCTGGAATCTTCTCTTCATTAAATTTTAAAGCCCAATCCTTCTAAGTTTAGCTGTAAACCTTCAAAGAAGTTTCCCCTTTCTTAGAAGACGCCCTCTAGTTTGTTGAGGTAGCTGTAACTATGCACTTGGTGGCATCCTTCCTCTTGAACTATATAAAAGTCTTTAGTCTTATCAAAATCCCACTCAAAATCCAACATTCATGTTAAACCACATTCAAATCACTATACTCTATTATTTCATAACTTGACTTTATCAATGATACTAATCTCATTAGTTATTATTTCATAAAGCCATCATCACCAACATCAACCTTCAAATCAATTAATGAACTCAAATCTTTATCAACCTTTATTCAGATTTTCTTTCAAAGCACATCATTCCTTCAATTCATATATTTAAATCTTCAACTTCCATTTTGGATCTAGTTGATAGTTTCAGTCAACACCAATATGCATGATAAACTTTGGTGAGTTTATCATGCCTATTTGGGGTCCATTTGTTGACCTCAGTTTTGTATGTGGTTGATTTTCCTGAGTTCATTCCTTTGGTCCTATATTTCATAGTTTAGTGTAGATATTTCCTTTAGGATTCCCCATAGGTGGATACCCAATAACGTAGCACTATATCAGCCTTGTAATTTAACCCAAAACAAGTCTAATTTGACCCAAATCTAATTTAATTATGAATGTAATAATCTAATCGAATGTTGTTGAGTTGAAAGGGCTTGATTTGAGTTTAATTTAAACCCGCTAGGTTTGATAGACATTATATAACCCATCTCAGGCTAATTGGAGCTAGTTGGGTATCAAATCAAGCCATTTAAAGTCAATTCAAAATTAAATTCATCAAATTTTACATTAATTGAACCTATTTAATCAAATCAACATCAATCCAATTAAAATTACTCAAATTTGATATTATTTGTAGCTCGTCTGAAAGAGTGTCCATGCAAATCGGCACATTAGTGAGTTAAATTAACTCAATTCAAGTTCAACTTAATGCCAACAAGCCTGATTAACCCATATTGACTCATCTTGATTTGATTAAAATCAAATCGACATTAATTGTGTTAAATTAAATGACTCGAATTATTTTAATTTATAAATTTAAACAAATTCACTGATTAATTTTGTAATTTTGTTTAAATCAGCCCTCCGATAACCTTTTTATTAAACAAATAAATCTCAATTAGGAATAATGAGTAAGAGGGTCTTTGCATGCCCTCATTTTCGTAGAGGTGGTAGTTGCAAAGAAGCACAGCTTTGGCATCCATTCAGTTCCAACAAGAGAGGGGTTAATGCATTTTTTTTTAGTTGATGCATCTTTCCTTCCCACTGAGCGAGTGAACGAAAAAGCCCCATTGCACATGAGAGCCCCATCTCTGATGAAATCTCATGTGCAAAACGCCTACTTATTCTTTGGAGGCCATGTGAAACAACCCATTCTATAACTCTTGGACCTGCACTTTTGCGATTTGCCCATGAATCGGGGCCATATGGGCCACCTGCCCTTCTCCTTGGAATTCCCTTTCTCACAAAGATCAGACACAAACATAATTGGAGCCTTTACCGAGTCAAAGGTGATTATTTATTAGAATCTCTTCTTTCCAAATCAGATCACAAGTGTGAATAAGTGTTCCAAATTATCGCTTGCTTCTTAAAAATAGTCAAAACATGCATTCATTTAATCGAATATTTCAATTCTTTGTTTTATAGAAATTTTTTTCTTATGTTATAGAGGACTTCATGTGGTGATTTATTAATTCGATAATCTATTTTTTTATGAAATTATTTTATTAACTTTATAAGTGATGTTACTAAACCTGATGTAACCTCTTAACGAGACAAATGCCAATTCAAAATTTTTAGCAATTTTAATAATCATTTTCAATCATCCTACATAGTTTGAATATTTTTTTTACATCTTTATTAAAATCAGTATATAATTAAATAATTATATCGTTTGATCATCTTTCCATTGTTATTATATGTATGTGCAGTACATTGAATGGAATTTAATATAGAGCATTTATAAGTTCTCAGCATTATATGGTTTACGATCAAGGGAAGGATTATATATGTGAGTTTATATTCAAACTACTTCATCAATGAATTTTTGTTCTTTAAAGAACTTATATGCCTATTTGCGCCTTAATTGATATATATACTTTGAACTTCAATGATACATGAAAGCTCCATATAAACAACACATTTTTTTTATTTCCTACGTTATTCACCTTTAATTTCTTATAATAAAGAGATGAGTTATTATATATTCTCCAAAATTTGAAAAAAATATTCTTCCAAACTACAATCACAGTAGCACAATCAACCTCATCCAACAAAGAAGTCGAAAGAAAGGTAAATACTTGTTTCCTTTTAAAATTAAAATTATATTTGTTACTTATTAGATAATTTCTTCTAATTACTATCCTAATTTTTTATATTGCATGAACTACGAAGAACGGTGGTGATCAAATGAATGGAAGAGCCTAAGGAAGTCAGTTTCCTCCATTGCTATCGGATGGAGGTGCTAGGGAGTATATCATCGAACATTGGCTCTAGTGAAGATAAGTATTCTAGAACTTAGAAAGACATAGGTCTCATAAGCCAATGGTTGTACAATTTTTTATTAATGTGGCCCTGTAGAAACCATTGTCTTTATTTTATTATGCATCTTATAATTAAATTTAATTTGCAAGTTACTTTTATTTTTTTAGTTACATCCTCAACCCATGGAATGAATGGTAGTCTTCCACATTAGTGAATAGGAACACTAGAATTACCCTTAGTTTTGTCTCTCATTAGATTAGTAGGTTCTAAATTATTTTAAAGTTTATTTATTTAAAAATTCAACAATAACCAACCATAAAAAATACACAAACCAAAATTTAAAAAAAATGATAAATAAAATTCACCCATTAAATAAAAATAGAAGAATAAAAAAATAAATCAACATTCAAATTAAAACAAAATGACGCACAAATAAAATGTAATTTTTCACAGATAATAATAACATGTAATAGAGGTAAAATAGATGTTAAATGATGAATAAAATAATAATAAATAGATAAATTGGTAAAAAATGGTAAAATTTTATAGCAAGCTAAATATATAAGTTTCAGGTGAAACTTAAAAAGAGGTCAAATACTAAGTTAAATTTAATAATAGTAATTAAATAATAAAAGAAAATTCTATAAATAATTAAAAAATTCAATAAATCATCAAATCAAATAAATAATTAATATTTTGTCAATAAGGTTTATGGACTGGACCCTTTGAGCTGTGGGGCTATATGTCCTAAGAAGATTTTATACCTAGTGCTCGTTGTTACATTGCCATGAAATAATTAACAAAAGCAAAAATACACACACACACACACACACACACACACACACACATATATGTATATATTTAATTGATTCGATCCATTAAAATTATGTCTAAATTAGTCTGGTGATTAAGGAAAGTAATTAATATTTAATTGATTCGATTATATCATCCTGGATGATCTACAGATCATACGGGATGATATGTTAAAAATCCTAACCGTCTAGTGCTTATTACCTGTACGTCCAGAGCTGTATGCAGGATGATTTTGTCATTTTTGAACTAATCATACCGGACAATAGACATGTCGTCCGGGACGATCAAGTCATTTTAAAATCATCCAGCATGTTCTGACCTATACGTCCAGAGCTGTGTGCAGGACAATTTTGTCATTTTTGAACTAATTATATAGGACGATAGGTGTATTTTCCTGGAAGATCAAGTCATTTTGAGATAATCCAGCCCAAGTTCCCCTGGATGACCAGAGCTATCTTCTAGATGAAATTCTTGATTTACACTAATCATCCCGGATAATCGTAGAATCATACGGGATGATTTGAATAAATTTTTCTTCTAATCGTCCAGAGAAACTAGATCATCCAGGTTAAAATATGAGAATTTATACTGCTCATACAAGAAGATCATGCGATCATCTCTTGTCTTGTCGGTCTCTCTGTGGGAGGATCGTTTGCAAGAAAATCCGGGTTCTCTGCCTGCTTCAGGAGGAAGTGAAAGGAGTGCAGGTTCTCTACCTTCTTTAGGAGGAAGCGAAAGGAGTCTAGGTTCTCTACCTGCTTCAGGAGGAAGTAAAAGGAGTTCAAGTTCTCTTCCTCACCTGGTTGGTGGAAAGGAGTTTTTGTACGGGCTTCTCCGCCTTACTATGGGAGTAGAAGGAGAGTCACTTAGTGTTAGTGCAATACCTGGAGGGGAGGCTCCGAGGAGTGGACGTAGGTCAAGTTGACGGAACCACTATAAAATTACTGAAGCACTATAGCATTACTTGAAGTTTGAATTTACAAGTCTCACGAAGGAAACTGAATTTCTAAAACTGAAAATTTGTGCTTTTGAGAAAAATGAAACACCTCCTACTTTTGCATAATTTTATGCACCTCCACCTTTTGAAGAATCTATTTTAAAATCATCAAGGCATATTTCATACACACCTTGGAAGAGGCACTATCACCTATGCAGATTACTTAATCCTTTTCCTAGCATTAGATGTTTTTCTTGTGGCATGCTAGGACATATCTCACACACCTGCATGGTTCACCGTAGTACACATTAGGTATGGAGACCCAAATTGCATGCTTCACAGCACAGCACACATGCATTACATTCTTCTTTTCATAAGAACAAACCAAAACCTATTTGGGTTCCTAAATCTGACGTTTGATGATTTTGTAAGAGTGTTCTCACTAAAGGCCTCGTGAGAGCAAGTGGTATCTAGATAGTGGATGTTCAAGACATATGATGGGAGACCAGAGTTGGAGGTAAGGTTACACTTGGAGCCAACACCACCAGGAAGGTGGTAGGAGCAGGTATAATTGGTGATTCAAAAAATTTCATGATTGACAATATTTTTCTTGTAGATATATTGAAACACAACTTGCTGAGCATCAGTCAAATTTATGACAAAGGATATAAAATCAAGTTCCTGCCCACTTGCTGCATTATAAGCTTAAATGACAAAATTATTTTGTAGGGACAAAGTATCAACAATGTCTACCTGTTGGATGTATGCTGCTTTAAAACTGATATTTTAATTTACTTAAAAACTGCTGCTGATGAGACTTGGTTGTGGCAAAAGAGATTATGTCATGCCATTATGAAAACCCTAAGGAGAGTCACCCAAAAGGACTTAGTTAGAGGTGTCCCCAAGCTTAAGTTCACTAAGGACCACCTGTGTGATGCCTATCAATTAGGGAAGCAAGTCCACTCCTCATTGCACTCAATTAAGGACATCAACACCTCTAAACCTTTAGAAGTCGTTCACATGGATTTTTTTGGACCCATTAGCACTACCAGCTTAAAGGAAAGTGTCTATAGATTTGTGATTGTTGATGATTATTTAAGGTTCACTTGGATTAAATTTTTGTCACAAAAATCTGAATCATTTGATGAATTTAAGTCTTTCTCCACATAAATTTAGAGGAAGTTAGGTTATGAGATCTTGACTATTCATACTGATCATGGTGGAGGGTTTGAAAATATGAGATTTGTAATATTCTGTGAGGAACAAGGGATTAGCCGCAACTTTTCAGCTCCTAGGACCCCTCAGTAGAATGGGGTAGCTGAAAGAAAGAATATGACCTTAGTGGAAGCTGTTAGAGCCATGCTTGCTGAGTATTCACTTCCAAAATACTTTTGGGCTGAAGCGGTGAACACTGGCTATTAAATGCTGAATAGGGTGAATGTTAGGTCAAATCTGAATAAGACACCTTTTCAGATCATTAAGGGTAGAACTCCAAAGCTGTCCCACCTCCATGTCTTTTGCTGTAAGTTTTTCATTCTGAACAATGGGAAATCATCCTTAGGAAGATTTGACCCCAAATTTGATGAAGGAGTGTTCTTAGGCTATTCTAGTGTAGGGAAATCCTTTAGGAGTTTAATAAGAGGACTTTGGTGGTGGAGGACATAACTCATATGGTGTTTGATGAATCTGAATCTAAGGAGACTAGAGTTGAGGAAGAAGAAGATGTAGAAGAGATTATCCAAGGAGTTGAAAATGTAAATCTAGAGGAAAGGGTAGAACCTTAAAATACTTTTCCTAGAGATGGGAGATATGTTTCGAGTCATCCTAATGAACTGATCTTAAGAGACCCATCTGAAGGT
Organism: Dendrobium chrysotoxum; assembly: GCA_019925795.1. Classification (NCBI taxonomy): domain Eukaryota; kingdom Viridiplantae; phylum Streptophyta; class Magnoliopsida; order Asparagales; family Orchidaceae; genus Dendrobium; species Dendrobium chrysotoxum. Next base: position 42,944,599 of record CM034300.1, on the reverse strand, counting down.
GTTAGAACTTTGCATGGACTTAGAAAGGATGTAAACCATTCTGCCTTTATCTTAATGACTGAACCCACCAATATAAATCAAGCCCTTTTTGATGAGTTTTGGATCTTAGCTATATTAGAGGAATTGAATCAATTTGTAAGGAATGATGTTTGGGAGTTAGTAGAAAGACTTAGGAATCAAAGTATAGTAGGAAGCAAGTGGGTCTTTAAGATTAAGATGAATGATTCTGGCGTGGTGGTTAGGAATAAGGCAAGATTAGTGGATAAGGGGTACAATCAAATTGAATGGATTAATTTTGAGGAGACCTTTGCCCCTGTAGCTAGATTGGAAGCCATTAGGGTGCTACTAGCCTTTGCCTTTTATAAGTGATTTAAGTTGTTTGAAATGGATGTCAAGAATGCCTTTTTAAATGGGGTAATAAAAGAGGATATCTTTGTAGAGCAACCCCCAGGTTTTGAGATTTCTCGGAATCCAAATCATGTTTACCAATTAAAAAAGGCCTTATATGGATTGAATTAGGCACCCAGAGCTTGGTTTGAGAGGCTTAGCATATTCCTACTAGAAAGAGAGTTTGTTAAGGGGAGCGTAGACACCACCCTTTTCCTTAGGAAAGAATGAGATGATCTACTCATTGTCCAGATTTATGTTGATGATATACTTTTTGAATCTTCTGATGAAAATTTATGTGATAATTTTTTTAAGACAATGAGTAAGGAGTTTAAGAAGAGTATGATGGGAGAATTGTCCTATTTTTAGGGGTTTAGCATTAGGCAAATGGATGATGGAACCTTTCTTAATCAATTAAAATACACTAAGGACATCTTCAAGAAATATGAATGGTTAAAGCCAAGCCAATCAATACTCCCATAAGTTCTACTATTCAGTTAGATAAGGATTCAAATGGAAAATCTGTTGATTAGAAGAAGTTTAGGGGAATAATTGGAGCACATCTTTATCTGACTGCTAGCCGACATGATATTATATTTAGTATTTGTCTTAGTGCTAGGTTTCAAGCTGATCCTAAAGAGTCCCACCTCACTGTTGTTAAGAGAATTCTTAGGTATCTTTTAGGGACCCCCAAACTTAGGAATCTGGTACCCTAGGCACAGCACTTCTTTTGAGATTATTGGATATTCTAATTTTGACTTTGTAGGGTGTAGAGTGGATAGAAATAGCACTTCTGAAACTTGCCAATTCAAAGGACAGTCTTTAGTCTCCTGGTCCAGTAGAAAATAGAACTCAGTTGCACTTTCCACTGCTGAAGCTGAGTACATTGCCTTAGGAAGTTGTGTGGCCCAAGTCCTTTGGTTGAAGTAGTAAGTTTTGGATTTAGGATTACCTGTTGGCATAATTTAAGTTCTATGTGATAACACCAGTGCCATCTGTATTTCTAAGAATCCCATCTAACATTCTAGAACCAAATATATTGATATAAGGCATCCCTTTGTTTGGGACCATATTACAAAAGGGGACATTGAGCTACATCATGTAGCAACTAAAAATCAACTGGCTGACATCTTTATTAAACCACTGGTCTTTGACTCATTCAGTATTTTTGGAACCATATTAGGTGTGATTGACATAAATGCATGAGTCTGATCATTACTGACTTCTGATGTTTCTTTATTTTCTTCATTTTGCTTTTAGTTTTTATATGTTTTGATTATCCATTTTACTTTAGAATTTTTTCTTTTCCTGCTGATTTTAGTTGTTTGATTTGCTTATCAGATTTGATTATTTTCTGCTAATTTTTATTTGCTGGTTTTCATTTACTTATTTTTTACGTATCTGTTTTTCTTCCTTCTTATTTTGTTTACTGATTACTCACATCAAAATCAGATCACTGCTCACTACTGCTAATAAATTGGATTTCTTACAGAGAGTTTTGCCTTATTTTTATTTGAAAGCTTATAAGCAGTGATTGACTCCTCTCGATCTGTTAAAGGGAAAAAAATTGATGATTGTTTCTCTTCCTCTAACTCCATTACTGGTGTATTATTTCATTTGGATAAAAATCTTTTTTAAAATTAAAAAGTTTATTTTTGAAATAGAGATCTATTTTATCTTCCTATAGTAATCTACCTCATATGAATAGTATTTTCAAAGCTTTCAATCATTATTATATTTTTCTTAATCAAGTGATTACACTTGTCATATGATGTTGAGTTTTTGTTTTGTGAATTACTCTTCCTTACTATAGAGAGTGAGTTTTGTCATCTCTTATGTATGCAAGGTAATTTCACAGCTGAGATTTTTTTATGATTATGAAAGGAAGCAAGCTTATAAAAGATGAGTAGTGCGCCAAATAAATTGAAAAAGAGGCACAAAATGAGCCCAAAGCTGAAAAGATGCAAAATGTCGCCAAACTAAAAGATACACAAAGTGAATCAAAAATCAAAAGATCCGTAAAGCACCAAATAAATTCAAAAGAGGCATAAAATGAGCCCACAAAGAAATAAGCTTTCTTCCTTTTCAGATCCTTAAATGTCTTAGAAAAATTCGTGCGCCACTTAATATTTTCAAAAGCTTGAGATTGAAAATCATGATTTCTGATTCCTTACTTCGTAATACTATTTTATCAGATATTTTTTTGGAACGAGGCTTGAAAGGATCTCTTTTTGAATCTAATTTCTTTTTTTCTTATTTAGACTTTTGTTTGAAAGGAATTTGAACCTGTAAGGTGTTCGAGGTAGGAGTTACGAGAATCGATTTTCCAACTTTTTTGAATTTCAGCGTTGTCGGTTTTCTTCTTGTTGGCTTTTGAATTGAAAATTAGGGAAAATTCTATTTTACTGGAGCCAAAAAAAATTCATTATTGTTTTTTTCATTTCTATCTTTTATTTGATGTGATTTTATTTTTCTTTTTCTTTATGTTTTTTGGGATCCCTGATCTTTCCTCTCCATCCTTCATTTTTTTCACTTTTTCTTCACATCGTCCTGGACAATCTCAATATCATAATGGACGATCCTCTTCATCCTGGATGATCCATTCAACATCCTGGATGATCCATTCAAATCATTCCCACTTGATCGAACGGCTGATCTGCACCCATTATTAGTAATCTTCCTGGACGATCCACCTTATCGTCCTAGACGATCCACATGTCTATAACTAAACGATTCAAATTTGGCCCGTCCGATACATTTATTGCATATCATCCTGGACGATCCACCTAATCTTCCTGGATGATACTTTTCATTAAAGGTCGTCTAGCTGGACTATTCAGGATGATCGCCTGTGTCTAATCAACCTGGATGATATCTGATCATCCTGGATGATCGGATCGCCATTTTGACTAATCATCCAGGCCATCATTATTACACCTATTGTCATGGATGATCCTGGGATCATCCTGGACGATCAGTCCATTTTCTTCAAATACAGCCTCTTTTTATGAGATTTTTCATTCCAATTCTTCCCTCTCCTCACTTGCATTTTTCTCTTCATGGCTGGTGGAAAAAGATCAAGGCATCACGATGCAAGTTCATCCCAAGGAAAAGTCGATCCCTGATTTCCAGATGTAGCCGATCGGGCTGCCTTCCAGCATTATCTTGATGTTGGAATCACTCATTCAAAGATCGTCAACCCCCACACGCTTACATACCCGGTACTGGATCTGTTTGCTCATACCTCCCTTACCTTCATTCTCACCTTGGCCTTCCCCTTTAGCTTTTAATTTCTCAGGGTCTTTTTTGCTAATCTTCACATCACCTCAAATTACTCTACACTGCACTCCTTTGTGAATCAGAGACTGGTAGAATTGACCACACATGATTTTCACCATATCCTTCAACATTTAATTACTGGTGATAAGTTCCACACTATAGTTTCTAATCCTTATTTTGATTGGAGTGTCATCAATCGTTCCCTTCAAAATACCAACGTTCACTACCACGACAACGCATGTTCTTCCTAACCTAAGGATGCCCGTACAATTAAATATGTTCTTCACTGCGCAATCATCCCGAAGGCTGGGGACCGCATCCACATCACACCTTTACTTTCCCTGACTACCTACTACATCATGGCCCACCGGGATTTCAATTCTACTGATCTTCTCTTTCGATACATCGAACATCTCACTAGTATTAGGGATCCGGGCTACAGGAGACACCCAAATCTAGCTCCAGGCACCTCATTGCCTATGCACTTGAGATAAAATATAATCTAAAATATCTAATTCTTGCCGATGTCGCTCCTTCCTAGTACACAAACAACTCTTTCCATGTCCTCTACAGTACCCGACTTCATCCGGAGCCCGCCGAGGATGTTGAGGAGGAAGAGGAAGAAGCTGTTCCTACACCTGCTGCATCTGATGCACCTGCTCCTCTTCATATCGCATCACCCTTTAATCATCTGGTGTAAAATTTTGACCAGTGGGAGGCACATTTTGACTCCTATGTGACTACCCAACGGGACCAGTACGACCAGGATATGGCCTGGTTTGGAGAGTAGTTCGCCATCATTCACAATTACTTTAATCCACCACCACCTCATCTGTCTGATCAGGATCCGCCTCTTTATTAGATTGTTTGTTTTACTTTCTTTGTGATGAGTTAGTTTGTGATTGTTTTTGTCTTTTCTGTTCCTCCTTTTTGTGATGTCAAAAGGGGGAGTTGTTTTTATGTTGTAGTAATTTCATTTGTTATTTTTTTGTAGTTGTGTCCTTTGTTGTATTGAATGTCACTAGTTATTAATGATTAGTAAAATTTATCATCTCTCGCCTGTGCTTTCATTACTGCAATCTGGTTAATTTGAAACTACTGAATAAATATTTGTCATCATAAAAAAGAGGGAGATTGTTACAAATCTGGGTTTCAACGACTATGATTTTGATGATAGCAAATATTTTTGTTTATGGTTGATTGTCTAATCTTTCAGGTCCGGAGGATGAATTCCAAGTTCAAGCAGCCCAAGATCGAGTCAGTTCCTTTTGTAATATAAGTCCAATATACTGTTTTCATCTTTATTGAGTCAAATGTAATGTAATAAATCTCCTAGCTAAGTAACCTTGCACACACACACTCAGGGGGAGAGTTTTAGTGAATTAGAGTTTCTGTTCATTTTTTTTGTTCAGATCATCCTGGATGATATTCACATCATCCTCGATGATCTAGTGAAAATAGAAACCCTAATCAGGGCAACCAAGTTAACTCGGTCTAATTAAGCAAATTATCCTGGACGATCGTTGTATCATACAGGATGATAGGCTTAAATCAGAAATTGTAAGCCGCCATATTAAGTTAGGTAAGTTTTTATTTTTAGAGATTTGGTCTAATCATCCCGGACGATACGTGTATCATCTTAGACAATCGATTAAAATCATACCTAAATTATTCTGGTGATTAAGGAAAGTAATTAATATTTAATTGATTCGATCATATCATCCTGGACAATCGAGAGATCGTACAGGACGATATGTTAAAAATCCTGACCGTCTAGAGCCTATTACCTGTACATCCAGAGCTGTATGCAGGACAATTTTGTCATTTTTGAACTAATCGTACCGGATGATAGACATATCATCCAGGACGATCAAGTCATTTTAAAATCGTCCAGCATGTTCTGACCTGTACGTCCAGAGCTGTATGTAGGATGATTTTATCATTTTTGTAGTAATTGTACAGGACGATAGGTGTATCATCCTGGATGATTAAGTCATTTTGAGATCATCCAGGCTAAGTTCCCCTGGAAGACCAGAGCTGTCTTCTGGATGAAATTCTTGATTTACACAAATCGTCCCAGACGATCGCAGAATCGTATGGGACAATTTGAATAAATTTTTCTTCTAATCATCCAGAGAAACCAGATCGTGAAGGCAGAAATATGAGATTTTACACAGATCATACAAGACGATCCTGTGATCGTCCTAGATGATCTTTGATGACTAGTTGAGATTTAGTGTAATTTTTGAGCCCTCCTATTTAAGATATTTTTCTTCCAACAAGAAAAATCTTTTGCCACTTTCCTTTTCAGAGAAAACCTTGAGAGAGAGAAAGAGAGAGAGAGAGCTTGGGGGAGAGAGGATCTTTTGAGGGGGAGTTTATGAGGGATTCACAAAGGATGATCCAAGCAAGGATCTGAGTCATCTTCTTTGTTCGTCATCTCTTATCTTATCGGTATCTCTATGGGAGGATCGTTCGTAAGAAAATATGAGTTCTCTGCCTGCTTCAGGGGGAAGTGAAAGGAGTCCAGGTTCTCTACCTGCTTCAGGAGGAACTGAAAGGAGTCTAAGTTCTCTGCCTGCTTCAGGAGGAAGTGAAAGGAGTTAAGGTTCTGTGCCTCACTGGGTTGGTGGAAAGGAGTTTTTATACAGGCTTCTTCGCCTTGCTGTGGGAGCAGAAGGAGAGTCACTTAGTGTTAGTGTAATACCCAGAGGGGAGGCTCCGGGGAGTGGACGTTGGTCAAGTTGACCATACCACTATATAATCTGGTGTGTTCTTTCTGATTATTTTTCGTATTTACTTTTCTATTGATGATTGTCTTATTGTGATTATTATTCTGTTATCATTGAATATCTTCACATCATCGCATAACTGTAAAAGTTTTAAAACATTTAAAAAGAATTTCTAAATTGTTTTTTTGCTGTTGAATTTTTAAAACTACCAATTCACCCCCCCCCCTCTTGGTTAGCCTCGGGACTAGTTCATAAGGGATTAACATCCCTATCAAACTTTTATGTGGAACAGGAGATTATGTCATGCCAGTATAAAAACCCTTTGGAGAGTCAGCTAAAAGGACTTAGTTAGACATGTCCCCAAGCTTAAGTTCACTAAGGACCACCTGTGTGATGCCTGTCAATTAGGAAAGCAAGTCCACTCCTCTTTCCACTTAATTAAGGACATCAACACCTCTAGACCTTTAGAAGTACTTCACATGGATTTGTTTGGACCCATTAGCACTGCCAGCTTAGGGGGAAAGTCTATGGATTTGTGATTGTTGATGATTACTCGAGTTTCACTTGGATTAAATTTCTATCACATAAATCTGAGTCATTTGATGAATTTAAGTCTTTCTCCACTTGGATTCAGAGGAAGTTAGGTGTGAGATCTTGACTATTCATAGTGATCATAGTGGAGAGTTTGAAAATATGAGATTTGGAACATCAGTGAGGAGCAAGGGATTAGCCAAAACTTTTCAGCTCTTAGGGCCCCTCAATAGAATGGGGTAGCTAAAAGAAAGAAAAGGACCTTAGTGGAAGATGCTAGAGCCAAGCTTGATGGGTGTTCACTTCCAAAATACTTTTGGCCTGAAGAAGTGAACACTGTCTGTTATGTGCTGAATAGGGTGAATGTTAAATCAAATCTAAATAAGACACCTTATGAGATCATTAAGGGTTGAACTCCAAACCTGTCCCACCTCCATTTCTTTAGCTGTAAGGTTTTCATTCTGAATAATAGAAAATCATCCTTAGGAAAATTTGACCCCAAATCTGATGAAGGAGTGTTTTTAGGCTATTCTAGTATGGGGAAGTCCTGTAGGGTGTTTAATAAGAGGACTTTGGTGGTGGAGGAGATAACTCATGTGATGTTTGATGAATCTGATCCTAAGGAGACTAGAGTTGAGGAAGAAGAAGATGTAGGAGAGATTACCCAAGGAGTTGAAAATGTAAATCTGGAGGAAACAGTAGAACCTGAAAACACTTTGCCTAGAGATTGGAGATATGCTTCGAGTCATCCTAAATAACTGATCTTAGGAGACCCTTTTGAAGGTGTTAGAACTAGGCATGAACTTAGGAAGGAAGTAAACCATTCTGCCTTTATCTCAACGACTGAACCCACAAACATCAATTAAGCCCTTTCTGATGAGTTTTAGATCTTAGCTATGCAAGAGGAATTGAATCAATTTGTAAGGAACGATATTTGGGAGTTAGTAGAAAGACCTAGGAATCAACATGTAGTGGGAACCAAGTGGGTCTTTAAGAATAAGATGAATGATTCTGGTGTGGTGCATAGGAATAAAGCAAGATTGGTGGCTAAAGGATATAATCAAATTGAAGGGATTGATTTTGAGGAGACCTTTGCCCCTGTAGCTAGATTGGAAGCCATTAGGGTGCTACTATGCTTTTCCTATTATAAGGGATTTAAGCTGTTTTAAATGGATGTCAAGAGTGCCTTTTTAAATGGGGTAATAAAAGAGGATGTCTTTGTAGAGCAACCCCCAGGTTTTTAGAGTTCCCAATATCTAAATCATGTTTAGAAATTAAAAAAGGCCCTATATGAATTGAAACAGGCACCCAGAGCTTGGTATAAGAGGCCTAGCACATTTCTACTAGAAAGAGAGTTTGTTAAGGGGAGCATAGACACCACCCTTTTCCTTAGGAAAGTAGGAGATGATCTACTCATTGTCCATAACTATATTGATGATGTACTTATAGGATCTACTGATAAAAATTTATGTGATGATTTTTCTAAGATAATGAGTAAGGAGTTTGAGATGTGTATGATGGGAGAATTATCTTACTTTTTGGGCTTAGCATAAAGAAAATGGATGATGGAACTTTTCTAAGTCAATTAAAATACACTAAGGACATCTTGAAGAAATATGAAATAGACAAAGCTAAGCCAATCAATACTCCCATGAGTTCCACTGTTCAGTTAGATAAGGATTCAAATGGAAAATTTATTGATCAGAGGAAGTTTAGGGGATTAGTTGGATCATTACTTTACCTGACTACTAGCCGACCTGATATTATATTTAGTGTTTGTCTTTGTGCTAGGTTTCAAGCTGATCCTAAAGAGTTCCACCTGACTGTTGTTAAGAGAATCCTTAGATATCTCTTAGGGACCCCAAACTTAGGAATCTGGTATCCTAAGCACAGCACTTCTTCTGAGATTATTGGCTATTCTGATACTAAAATTGCAAGGTGTAGGGTGGATAGAAAGAGCACTTCCAGAACTTGCCAATTCATAGGATAGTCTTTAGTTTCCTGGTCCAATAGAAAATAGAACTCAATTGCACTTTCCACTACTGAATTTGAGTACATTGCCTTAGGAAGTTGTGAGACCCAAGTCGTTTGGTTGAAGCAACAAGTTTTGGATTTAGGATTACCTATTGGCCCAATTTTAGTTCTATGTCATAACACCAGTGCCATCTATATTTCTAAGAATTACATCCAATATTCTAGAACCAAACACATTGATATACAGCATCACTTCATTAGGGACCATGTTATAAAAGGGGCCATTGAGCTACATAATGTAGTAACTAAAAATCAATTGGCTGACATCTTTACTAAACCACTGGCCTTTGACTCATTCAACATTTTGAGGATCAGATTGGGTGTGATTGACATAAATGCATGAATCTGATGATTACTAACTTTTGATGTTTTTCTATTTTCTACATTTTGCTTTTAGTTTTGGTTTGTTTTGATTGTCTGTTTTACTTTAGAATTTTTCTTTTCCTGTTGATTTTAGTTATTTGTTTTGCTTATCAGATTTGATTATTTTCTACTTATTTTCATTTGCTGGTTTTCATTTACTAATTTTTACGTGTCTGTTTTTCTTCCTTCTTATTTTATTTACTGATTACTCACTTCAAAATCAGATCACTACTCACTACTGCTGATAAATTAGATTTCTGACTGAGAGTTTTACCTTGTTTTTTTTTTGAAAGCTTGTAAGCAGTGATTGACTCCTCTGGATCTGCTAAAGGGAAGAAACATTGATGATTATTTCTCTTCCTCTAACTCCTTTAATAGTGTACTATTTCTTATGGATAAAAATCTTCTTCAAAATTTAAAAGTTAGTTTTTGAAATAGAGATCTCTATTTTATCTTCCTATAGTAATCTATCTCATATGAATAGTGTTTTCAAATATTTGAATCATTGTTATATTTTTCTTAATCAAGTGATTACACTTATTATATGATGTATGATTTTTATTTGGTAAATTACTCTTCCTTACTGTAGAGAGTGAGTTTTCTCGTCTCTTTTGTCTGAAAGGTAATTTTACAACTGAGATTCTTTAATGATTATGAAAGGAAGCAAGCTTATAAAAGATGCGCAGTGTGCTAAATAAATTGAAAAAAAGGCACAAAATGAGCCCAAAGCTGAAAAGATGCAAAATGTCGCCAAACTGAAAGATACACAAAGTGTATCAAAAATCAAAAGATGAGAAAAGTGCAAAATAAATTAAAAAAAAGGTACAAAATGAGCCCACAAAGAAATAAGTTTTCTTCCTTTTCAGATCTTTAAATGTCTTAGAAAAATTCATGCGCCACTTAATACTTTCAAAAGCTTGAGATGAAAAATCATGATTTCTGATTCCTTATTTTTTAATACAATTATATCAGATATTTTTTTAGAACAAAGCTTGAAAGGATCTCTTTTTGAATCTAATTTCTTTTCTTCTGAATTAGACTTTTGTTTGAAAGGAATTTGAACTGGTAAGGTGTCCGAGGTAGGAGTTACGACAGTCGATTTTCTAACTTTTCTGGATTTCAGTATTGTTAATTTTATTCTTGTTGGCTTTTAAATTGAAAATTAGGAAAAATTCTATTTTACTAGAGCTGATCTCAAAAAAAAAAAAGAATAAAAAAAATCATTATTTTTGCCACCATTCACAGTTACTTTAATCCACCACAATCTCCTCCGTCTGATCAGGATCCGCCTCTTTATTAGATTATTTATTTTACTTTGTTTGTGATGTTTTAGTTTGCTGTTATTTTTATCTTTTCTATTCCTCCTTTTTATGATGTCAAAAGGGTGAGTTGTTTTTGTGTTGTAGTAGTTTTATTTGTTGTATTGAATGTTATCACTAATTATCTATGATTAGTAAAATTTATCTTCTCTCACCTATGCTTTAATTATTATAATCTAGTTGATTTGAAACTACTGAACAAATGTTTGTTATCATCAAAAAGGGGGAGATTATTACAAATCTAAGTTTTAGGATTATAGTTTTGATGATAAAAAACATTTCTATGTTCTACTTTTAATTGGCTAACATTTTAGGTTCATACAATCAAATGCAACTCAAGCAAACTCAAGATCGGATAAGCATGTGTTTAAATATATTTTTTCCCTTTCTTGAGTCAAATGTAATGTAATTGATCCCCTAACTAAGTAGCCTTACACACACACACTCAGGGGGAGAGTTTTAGTGAATTAGAGTTTCTGTTCATTTTTTATTCTGATCATCCTGGACGATATTCACATCATCTTGGACGATCCAATGAAAATAGAAACCATAATTATTCATATCATCCTAGACGATATTCACATTATCCTGGATGATATTCAGATCATCCTTGACGATGAAGTAATTATGAGATCGTCTAGTATTAATTGCCCTAGACAAGCAGAACTATTCTCTGGACGAAATTCCAAATTTACACTAATCATCCCGGACGATCGTAGAATCGGATGGGATGATCTGAACAAACTTTTTTTCTAATTATCCAGAAAAACCAGATCATCCAGGCTAAAATATAAGTTTTTACACTGATCGTACAGGTTGATCCGTCAATCATCCTGGACGATATTTGAAGACCAGTAGAGATTTAGGGCAATTTTTTAGCCCTCCTTTAAAAGATCTTTTTCTTCCAATAAGAAAAATATTTTGCCACTTTTCTTTCTAGAGAAAATCTAGAGAGAGAGAGAGCTTGGGAGAGAGAGAGAGAGGATCTTGTGAGGGGGAGTTTGTGAGGGATTCACAAAGGTTTCTCCAAGCAAGGATCTAAGTCGTCTTCTCCATTCATCATTTCTTTTCTTATCAGTGACTCTGTGGGAGGATCATTCGCAAGAAGATCCGGGTTCTCTGCCTACTTCAGGAGGAAGAGAAAGGAGTCCAGGTTCTCTGTTTGCTTCAGGAGGAAGCGAAAGGAGTCTAGGTTCACTGCCTGCTACAGGAGGAAGCGAAAGGAGTTCAGGTTCTCTGCCTCATCGGGTTGGTGGAAAGAAGTTTTTGTACGGGCTTCTCCGCCTTGCTATGGGAGCAGAAGGAGAGTCACTTCGTGTTTGTGCAATACCCGGAGGGGAGGCTCCGGGGAGTGGACGTATGTCAAGTTGACCGAACCACTACAAAATATGGTTTGTTCTTTCTGATTATTTTCCGCATTTACTTTTCTAGTGATGACTGTGTGATTGTGATTATTATTCTGTTATCGTTGAATATCTGCACATCTTCGCATAACTGTAAAAGTTTTAAAACATTCAAAAAGATTTTCTAAATTGTTGTTTTACTCTTGAATTTTTAAAACTATCAATTCACCCCCCTCTTGGTTTTCCTCGGGACTAGTTCACAAGGGCTTAACATCCCTATCGAAGTTTCATACAATGCCCAATAACCCCTAAGTATGAGGAGTCATTGATTAGCAAGTCCTAGGCTCATATTTATAATGCATTTGATCTCCCTTTTTTTATGAAACTGCATAAAGATTTTATTCAAGAAACAAATACAAGTCAAATGATAGCTAACTTATCACATTCCTCCTTCAACATATGGAAGAGAGTTGAAGGAAAATTATTTTCTAGAAAATCTTCCCAAAAGAAATTTCCTAGTCTAGCCTAAGAAGCACAAAAATCTATTATCTTATTATAATTCCTTACAACATAATTAAAAATTACATTCTTATAATAACTCAGAAAGGAAATATTCAGGCCCATAATGTTTTTCTTTATTCATTTGTTGTTGTCCATAGAATTATGCATCAATTGTATGATAATGGTATTACTTAAATCTAGATACCCTCCAACTCCACCATCCATGGTTGAATGATATCTTTAACAGAAATGACTGTCATTACATAAAGTTGCATGATATCCTAATGCTTTAACTATTTTGAAAAAGGTCAAAATCATTCTACCTTTATGGTCTCTTATTGCTCCTCATATAATAGCTAAATAAGAAACAACAAGAGACACATCAACATTTATCTTTTTCCAATTAGGAGGAGGGGGATGCCAAAAGTTATTTTCTAGTCCATAGAACTAATTAGCATCACAAATTTCCTTAATAGAAGTTATGTGATGTTTAGAGATAGTAGACAAAACCTAAGCAGTTGTAACAATCACAGACCAAATATGTTTTCCAAATTTAAATTCATTTCTTATTTTTTAGGAATAGTAAACTGCAACACAATATAATCTACCTTTTAAAGGATTATTCTGTGCCATATATCAAAGGAATTCAAGTATGTCTTCAACTACATTGAATAGATGTAACATAACACCCCATTAATTAAGAGAGAGAATTACCTCTTTAACATTAGAACATGATGTAGTAATATGAAGTGTATCTTCAACATGATTACAGCCTCTACGATTGTAATTAGATGATTGAAGTCTTCTATAGTTAAGCCATTTAGCCATATGAAGTGCATCCATACATAATCTCCACTAGAAAAAGTAAATTCTTGGAATGTGCTTTAGTTTCTTCAACCACTTCGCATTTTGACTCTACTCAGAATATTGAATTTGATTCTCCAATATCATGGAAGATAAAGATCTTCCTATTTTTGCTTTGATAAGTTCCATCTTGCTTCCTAAGTGATTTAAATAATGCATAGTGCCTATTTTATATAGGTGTTTTGATGACTTAGGATTTAAAGATCTTATCAATTGATCACTTCAAGAATTTGAAGTTCTCAATTAAATAATCCTAGGCTCATAATTCCAATGCATTTGATTCCACCTAAGGGATCAAATCAAGTGCATAAAGTCCTTAAATTTATTTATCATCTTTAATTAAGTTATATGGTTTTATTTTATTTATTTAATTTTGATTATAATTTAAGTTTAGGAATTTTTAAGTCAAATTTATTTTTACTATTTTTTCTCTAATTTGATTTATTTAGTTGAATTATTTCTGAATTTTAGGGTTTAATTGAATTTTTATTATTATTTAATTTCCCTTATTATTTGAGTTAACTAAACATGAACATTTATTTTTTATTTGAGATTTTAATGGTTTCTAATTTTTAATAAATTCTAAATTTAATTTAAAGTTAAATGCAAATTAGTTTATATTTCTATGATATTATTATAATTATTTATGATTTTTACAAAATAAGCCCATTTAATTGATATAAAATTTAAGTATTTTCCCTATTTTTAATTTTTGATCCAAATAAATTTCAAAAAACTTGAAATCATCACTAGATGTCACGAATGACCTCTAAGGATGATTACAAGAGTTTCAAATCATTCGATAGTATTTTTTTATTATTTTTTTTAAATATCTGATGGGGATTTTATTTTTCTTTTAAAGCTCTCTAAATTTAGGTTAAAATTAAATTTATTTCTTATTGTTTTAATTTTAATTTATTTTATAATGATTTATCAAATATATATATATTATTTTTCATTATATATTGGAATTTTGTTTTTCATTAAATCAAAATAAAAGGTATGAAAAGGTACAAACTAGAATGGAGCCACTATCTATGTCTTCCCTAGACAAAAAACAAGCAAAAGAGGGAAGAAATAAGCTTCTATCTATATTAATCCATACATGTAAACTAGAAAAACAAAAAAAGACAACAAAGTGAGAGAATAGAGGCCCCTTTGGTTTGTACTCAGAGGTCTCCCAAGCACTTGCATTAATAACCAACAAGATAATCAATGAACAACTCTGGAGGGGGGGGATAGCATGTGAAAATAACCCAAAGGCTGATAAAAATCCTAAAGCTCTAACAAATGTATGATTAAATTGTATCCCTTAATACAAGTAACAAAGAAGGACATCATTGCTCACTAAAGGGAACAAAGTCCCGATAAATGTCATCCTAAAGTGTCTTCTCTCTCTTTCTTGGTGCTGTAGTAAGAGGGTCCAACTGAAGTAACTCCTTTTTTTTGTTAGAACCCCCTGATGGGCTTACGTGTTAATATCAAAAATGAAATACAAGGTCTTTAAAGGGACCTCCAGCTTGCTATAGCTTCAAAAAGCTACATGAAAAGTCAAAAAAGAACCTAAGAGCCGGATATCCCTATTAAGCATGATTACAAAGAAACCTAATAACAATCTAAAAACCTAAAAAGAATGTGAATAATTGAATACATTCAGCACTGCCTTTCCAACCATAGTTGGGCTCTATGCAAAATGAGAATGAGTCTCTAAAAACCTAAAACATAGGCCTGCAAGGACACTAAACAAATTCAAATACAATAGGGAAAATATAATATAGAAAGTTAAAATGCTAAGCCAATAATGAAAACTTCAGATTAAGAAATAGTACTATAAATTAGTATTATTAAAGGTGAGGATGATATTAAAATTGTCCTTTCACTTTCCATCAATATTAGTAAAGCGCTGCAGCAACCATACGGAATGATTGGTAACAAGCAAAATAGAACATCTACAATAGGACTTCCAACCATAACAAGAAATATTTGGATGGCACAAACCATTAAACCAAAGATGCAATTTACAGAGGTTGTCATAGAAAGAACAAAACTTGTTATAAATAGAGTTACTCGAAATAATAAACTTAGCAAAGAGAACATTCTTAAATGCATAATAGGAGATCTGGCTGTTGAAATTGTTGAAATTACCCAACTGATTATCAGTCCAGAACCAAAAAAATTCAGGAAATAAGCCACAACTAAAAGGATCCCAATCATATAAAAAACTGAAAGTCTTAACATCAGAAAAAGTAAATTGGAATGCAAAAGAACTGAAGTCATCAAGTGGAGAAAAGCTTAGGAGTGTAGTACTTATAATATCATGATAAAACCCCAAATGCCACTCAATTCTAATCCATGAACCAACCGAGGTTAAGCAGCACATGAAATCAACATGGGAATAGATAGAGAAATAAAAGAGTATATGAAACCCGAGATGCCACCACAATAGAACTCCACATCCCAGCTACCCCAAATGACAAATAGATCAAAAAACTTGACAGAAGGCCAACAAACACACCCTACAATGCCAACACAAATAACAAACCCCACGAGATAAAGATAAGAAAGAACCATAGCCAAACAACCTATAAATCTCCACCAAAGGAAAAGAGAATAGCAAATATGGGCTCAATCAATAATATAATATTTCCAATCATTACTAAGACCCAACCAACCACAAAAATTAAACACCACCAACAAATAAGAAAAAGGATAATGAACCAATATAAAATAACATTCTAGTAAGAAGAGTGAAATAAATCAAAGCCAATCCGCCAAGATCCAAGCTCCACTCCATAAATAAATGGTAGAATGACTCCAGCACATAGAAAATCACTAGATTCCCAAAAGATGAGAGCGGCATTCAAATAACCACAAAAATCAAAGAACCCAATTAAAAATAGAAAGAACACCATAAAATAAAGAAACAATAACCGAACAACATTACAAATAAAATAGAGAAAAAGTACAACAAAACCTAAACACAAGACAATTATTTAAAATGAATATAGGGGAGGCCCAAATGATCTAATCTAGCTAAGACTTTGATCTCTTTAGTGAGAGAATGCTCATAGTATTCAATGAAACCCGACAAGTTACAACCCATTTTAGCCATGGAATTAACAACAACATTTCCCTCCTGCAAAATATGGGAAATAGAATAAGTAGTGAAGGAAAGCTAATACGTAATATCTCTTAACATATAGAAATTAGCAGGATTCGAAGAGGTATTACCTTCAACCTAATGGATCAAGAGCATAGCATCAACTTCAGTCCAGATATTAGTGATTCCTAAGGATATGCATAATTGAATGCCAAAAAGAAGACTCTTAATTTCAGCTTGAATAGCATTGTTAGCAGTAGAGGGATCCACAAAGGCCACAATCACTAAACCATTAGAATCCTGAATAGTACCACCATAACCAGCATTTAAATTATTCCAAGAGTAATCACTATTAAGTTTAAAATAGCCCTTCAAAGGCTTCCTACAATAAATAATCTTATCATTAAAACCATCAGGATGAGAAATAAAAAACAAACCAAACTCACAAGTAACATGAAGAAAACCTTTAAAGGAATTAGCCTTTAATAAATTAGCAACAAAAAACTGATAAATTGTATTCCTAACTTTAGAAATGACACTTAAAACATCCCTTTTAATATCATCATGCTTAGAGCATTCATACTACTCCATAAAAACCAACAAATAATGACAGGGAGAATATTTCTAATATGACCTTTAGTGGGGATGAACCACTCCTTAAGAAGATTGACAATAGAATTATACTGAGTAGTAGATAGCACATTAAACATATTATCAAAGTGAACCCAAACGTTCATAGCAATTGGGCCCTAAATAAACACATTATTTATATTTTTAATATAGTAGCAACATTGACATTTGGAGATAATATAAAAGCCTTTTTTTTTTTTGATAAAATAGAATCCAAAGGCAAATAATTATGCAAAATCCTCCATACTAGAAAAGAGTAAGAGGGTGGCATGCTAGCATGCCACGAAGCTAAATAAAGAGTGTTTTTAGGGAGCCTTTGCCTAATAGAGTTCCAGACTTGCTTAGTAGCAAAATTACCATCATTAGAATGATTAAACAAAATGCAATCCTCATTCTCCAAATGAATAGAAATATTGAGAATTAACTTAATAATAAAATCAGGCACAAAACTGGAAAGTAAATTAATATTCTAGCTCTCATTAATTATAAAATCCTTAACTTTCCAAACTGAGGTAGAGTGAGTGTATAAAAGATTGTCAATAGAAAAATTACCCAACCATTTATCTTACCAAAAAAAGATGTTGCCAGCTCCCATACCCCATTGAATAAACTCTTCAGCTTCCTACTTAATATTACATAATCTTTTCCAGTTAAAAGAATCGTCTTGTTTAAAAATATAATTCAAAGGATGTTTCCCAACATAATACTTAGAAACCATGAACTTTGCCCATAAACATTTTTTAGCTCTAAAGGCAAACTATAATTTATGATTATAGGTCTTGATCATATCCATGAAAGTTTTAAATCCAAATCTTCCCTCATCCATAGCCCTCGAGCAATTACTCTAAGAACCCCATAACATAGCATGTTTACCATATTTAGCACCCCAAAGAAATTTATTAAATAAAGCCTCCATTCTACTACAAACATTTAAAGTGGGACACATAGTATGCATCAAATAAATAGGAATAGAACATAGAACATGTTTAATAAGAATAAGCCTACCACCAAAAGAAAGGAAATTAAAAGCCTAAGAAGAAAGTTTCTTATGGATAATAGTGAAAATATCATCAAATAAATGAGAACGTTTCTTACCCTTGTAAAGAAAAGTTCCCAAATACTTCAATTGTAAATGTCTCTTTTCTAAACCAAATTTTCTTTTGATTCTAGTAATATGGGTAGGAGAATCAGACTTTGCTACAATAAATTAACTCTTAGAAGAGTTAGAAATTAAACCACTAGCAAGCTAAAATAAGTTAAGAAATTTGAATAGAATATACAGTATTTTGATTGAACCATTAGAGAAAATAATAAAATCATCCGCAAAGCTCAAATGAGTAATGGGAAAACTACCACCCATTCTAAATTGCAGAGTAGGGTGAATCCTAAAAAGATTATTAATACCATGGGTTAGGAATTCTATAGTAATGATAAAGAGAGCTAGAGATAGAGGATCCCCTTGCCTTAAATCATGAGATTTGAAAAAGCCATGGGACTTGTTGTTAATAATAACAGAAAAGTAACAATACTCTTTGCTATTTTCAATAAGATTAAGGAAATGCATATTAAAACCTAAATTCGTTAAGATGGTATAAAGAAATTGCCAATTGAGATTGTCATAAGCTTTAGTAATATCAACTTTGAAAATTATATTGCCACCAGAAACCTTAACATGCAAATCATGAACTAATTCTTGAGTGAGTAAAACATTGTCAAATATAGATCTACCTTTCACAAAACCTATTTGTTCCAAGGAAATGATATTAGGATGTATTAAAGCAAACCTCCCCATAATAATTTTGGCAATAAGTTTATTAAAAAGAGGTACATAAACTAATTGGATGAAAATCATTCCAAAAATTAATAGAACTAGATTTGGGAATTAAAGCTATAGAAGTAGATGTAAAGAATTTAGGTATAGGATTTCCCCTAAAGAAGTCCACCATAGCATTGACAAGGTCCTCTTTAATGATTTCCCAAGTATTATGCAAAACCTTATTGGCAAAACTATAAGGGCCAACAATTGAATCAGAATTTGTATCTTTCAAAGTCTGCCAAATTTTCTTTTTGGAAGGAGTCTTAGTCAACCTCAAATTATCATCCTCAGAAATAACAGAAGGAATAAATGAAAAGTTAGTATTAAAATCTGAACAAAAGTTGGTGTTGAAAGCATTTTTAAAATACATAGCACCCGAGGCAGAAATAAAATCAGGGTTATCAATAACATTATCATTAGGGGACGTGATCTTATGAATTTTCCTACTAACTTTATTATGATTAGCAATGTTATGAAAGAAGGTAGTATTGCGATCACCATCCATAAGAAATTTATAAGAGGATTTTTGCCTCCAATAAGCCTCTTCTTTTTCTTGATGTTTGAACAAAGTAGTCTTGGTTTTGTTAAGGATGGATAAATTCTCAAAAGACAAATTCTGCATGTAAACCGTATCAGCATTTTCAACATCTTTTTTAAGCAAGCATACTACTAGAAAATATATTCTTCAAAATGCATTTATTCCACCAAGAAAGATTTTGCATAAGTCTTTTAAGTTTAAACCAAAGCCTAGTCATACCATAAACATTATCAGAAGTGAAAAGAGCCTAGTCGCTTTACACAGTGTGTAAAAAATTTTCATCAAGAAGCCACATATTTTGGAATCTAAAGGGTTGAAAAGTATTACTACTAATCCTATTAATACTTAACAATAATGGAGAGTGGTCGAATAATATTCTTGTTAAATGTTCAATATGAGTAGTTTGAAAGGAAGAAATCCAATAATTATTAAAAAGAAAGGGATCTAATCTTTTCCACATAGTACCCTTATTCCAAGTAAAACCATTGCTAGGAAAACCAATGTCATAAAGGTTACTACTCATAATCATATCATTGAAATCCTCCATAGCATGATAATTACAAGGCTTACCTCCAACTCTTTCAGAAGCATTAGTTATACAGTTAAAATCCCCCCTAACTAACCAAGGGGCATTAACAGAAGAGGAGAAATCAGTAAGTTGATCACAAAGAATTTTCCTCCCTAATCTAGAATAAGAGGCATAAATAAAAGAAGCATAAAAGGAAACTTGATTAAAAGTAATGTTAGTAAGAATAAATTAAGGCAAATCCATAATAATATCTAAAGAAATAAAATGCTTCCAGAAAATCCAAATTTTATTAGTACAGTTGCCAAAAGAAAACTCAAAGCCTAATTTATTGCGAATAGAATCCAATTTAGCAGCAAATACTAAAGGCTCAATTAAAACAAGAAAGTGAATATCATAAATCATACATAAATTCTTAACTCTATCCTTTGATAGAGAGCCACCCACACCCCTAATATTTCACAAGAGTGCTTTAATCATTAATAGATTGGTTAGAAGCTCTAGTGACCCTTGGGGTCATGCCAGATGTGAACTTTTTATTCTTACCCTTCTTTTGGAATTGGAAGTATAACTTCCTCGCTAATGTTAGCCTTCCCTTCATAGAGTTAATAGTGGAGCCCTTAATACGATCCTTGCGAGTGAAAGTATCATGAGACCCAATTTCCCCTTCCTCCATATATTTAATCTTATCCTCATCATTCATTCGATTGTTTTTTAGAAGTATGATCAGATCCACTTTCACAGTTATCCTCACTAACTTGATTAACAGCACAACCATTTAGGTTATTTTCTTGATAAAGAGATAATTCTTTTTCATCCATATTGTCATCCTCCATTACTTGAAGAATCAGTAATACTTTGATGATGATCCCCCAAATTTCTCCCCTACACCATTCTCACCAACATTCCCAAAAATGTATTCCTAAACAGAATCCACATTCTCAATATTGTATTGATCGTCTTTGTTTTCCTTATCCAAAAAACCTTCACTCCTTATGGAATTATCTAAAGGGTCAATCTCTATGTCATCCCCTTAAGCTTTTGATTCCTCTAAATATAGGTTTTGAGCCTTCTCCTTGAAAATATTCTAACCTCCATGCACGTTTGGTTCACTATTAATTGGTTCAACCATAGTTTTAGAGGCCATATTGTTCTTTCTAAGTTAAGGATGGGCAACAAAACAATCATTTATCGAATGACCATGACTTTTACAATGGAAACAAAAATCTGAAATATTTTCGAACTGAACTTTCTATAAATATCCAAAATTTTTAGAACCAAGCCAGATGTCTTTAGGATGCTTCTTAGTGATGTCTATTTCCACAAGAATCCTAGCCACCGAACGCCTCGAATGAGAGGTGGTGGCTTGATCCGTCTCAAGAGGTTTACCAAAAATAGACCCCAAAGCATGAAGAACATGACAATGAAAGAAATGCAAAACATAAATTAGGAAAAGATATCCAAAAAGGAATAATGGGTCATTCTTCTTTGACATAAAAAAAGGTGTCTATTTTAGTAATCTCAGTGACAATTAAGAATATAATAAGTTCTTCTTGCAAAAACCCTACTATAATCAAGGTCATTAAATAACAGAATCGCAACATGTTTAGTATCAAGCAAACCGATCAAAAAATTTTCTTATAACTTCAACATTCCAAAAAAATTAGGAATCACATCAAGATTGGGCCGTTGGACCAAAAACTTACCAACTAGAGTCAACTGAAAAGGGCTAGCAAGTTTAAGAATTTTATGATCGAACATTAAAAGTGTAGGAAAACCTTTTACCATCGATTTCATGAAGGAGAAATTGGTTCCTTCGAAGAGGAAGCTCCGGCAAGAATATCATGAAAAGAGCGAGATTTAGTTTCACAACAAAATTACTCAACAAACCTTTTGAAGAGGCAATCGGTGCAGAAGGGGGAAATCCACAAGGAGTGGGAACCAAAGAGGATGGAGCATCCACCATAAAAACGTAGAAATGACCTAAGTCCAATCATCCTTAAGATAGAAATAAAATGAAACCACAAAAATTGAATGAAACACAAATGATCGAGAATCTATATTAGAAACCACGAAAGAGCACAGTAGGAAATGAAATCGCCCCAAAATTGCCAGCCAGAGAGCCGTTAACTGAATTAACTCCTTAAGATCATTAACATAAGGTGAATTAGGGTTTACTAATAAACAGATCAAATGAACTTCAAAAATCTAGAAATTGAACCCATTGGTCGAAAAATAAATTAACATCAAATCTTGGAATTTTTATGTCATCAAATTCCTTCCAGGTTCCAAAATTACATTCTAAAGTAAATGCAACTATATTAAATTTTTTTTTACGAGATCAAGATTATAGATGTGGTTGAAATAAGTGGAAAATTGATACTTGAACACTAGGCTACCACACAAAAAAAAATCATGAACTAGTGCAATTTGGAGTACAATTTTGAAATTTTCAAAGATCTAGGTCAATAAATGACCCTCACCATTAAATATTAAATTCATGCAAATTTACTCATTAAACAAGCCTAGGAAAATTAGGATATACCAAGGATATGCACTAAAACTACATAGCCAATTTGAGGTCCATTAGATGAGTATACAAAGAGAATTTATCAAAAAAATTATGGATAAACAAAGCTAAATTACTCCTTATCCATTGATAAAATTGTCTTGATTTTATTTTTAAAATGAGTCCCTACTCATGCTAGTTCCATAGAGCTATTTCATGCCATTTTTGTTAACTATGTGATTTATGAAATTTAAATGGATGCCAAGCTCATGTTAATTCCTGCAATTGCACCACTGTCGTTGCCATCATCATCGTGCCACATCATCCTCATACAGGATTCATATTAGTATGCGATTGGCCACCATTTAATGACAGCTATGAATGACTTATCCATATAGCTGTGTGATCCAAGCTGTTGGATTATGTGAGGTTTGCATATAGATCTTATCGCATGGAGATCTTATCGAACAAATGTTTTATCTATCCTATCACTCGATCGGATCAAATAAACCACATCGTCTAACAAAAATTAGGTATTCTGATTAGATAAACGTGAGATCACATAGCTCAAAAATTGTCTTATTTATTTAGTTTAAAAATGAACTATGTGGAAGGAGGCTTTAAACTTTTTATTTACTGGATGAAATTGAATAAAATTTTAGGCATGAATTCTAGGATATTTAACACCCTATTTCATGAAGTTTTGGGGCTTCATGACTTAGGATAGTAATTTTTTTATTTTTTTGAGGGGAAACCCACAAAGGGGGCCTACATGTTAAATAAAGAAAACATTACAAGGTCCTTAAAAGGGGCTTCTAGATCCCTACTTCTCAAAAGAGCTACATACGAAATCCAAAATGTCCTACGAGCTCAAGTCCCCTACTAAGCACTTATACAAAAATACCTAAATATATTCTAGGGTGGCAAGAAGCCAACACCGGAGAAATCTTTAAGCCCCATCTTTCAAACAAAAAAACCTAAAGCTAAATACCAAAACTAATCAAATCCTACAAAAATATAGAATAGCTAAAGAAAAGATGCAGGGATAAGAGTGAATTCGGTCATTAACTTTGGCATTAGTGTAACAGGTTAAGATGTTTATATCCACAATAAGAACATTAAAAAAATACAACCATATGACAAAGAGGCATATTTTTCCCATCTCATAGTAATCCCTATCAGGCAAATGAAGGGGAGAAACTACCACATAGGCAATACAACCCATGGCCAAAAGCAAGCCCAAACTAAGAAATAAATCATAGAAATCAAATAGGAAAATAGAGACCCATGGCCAAAAAGCAGCCCACATCAATCTGGAATAGGAACTTCAGCCATAAAAGATCAATAGTATATTAAGAAAACATAGTATCCTTAAAGGAAAATCGAGAGATCTAGAGAAGAAAAATAATAAAATTCTGCTGGAAAACATATAAGGTAGCAGGCAAGACAATCACCCAAACAATTCTAGGATGAAACAGCACAACCCAAATGGACTATAGGCTATCGAGAAGAGAGAAAATCCCATAGACCAACTAAAAATAATAATCATCCATCGTAGGTTTCCAATCAATTATATTGAACAACAAATGCCAGCCAAGAACCATACAATAAAAATAAATATTCCACCACCAACAATAACTGTTAATAACAAAATAAGAACTAGTATATGACTTACCTTTCTAGTCATAACCATTATCCAAAATAGATGAAGCCATAGAGGGATAGATAATTATACCACCAGAAAAATAAATCCAACAGAGAGAAATAACACAATGAGTAGCTCTTTGGAACAAGATCAAAAACATCCAGAACGACCCAAAAATGATACCAGAGACCAAAAAATATAAATAGGAACCATTAAGGAATAATTCCAGATCCATTTTATTATTGAACCTGATAGAACTAGAAAAATGCTCAGTCATAAAATCTAAAAGTTGAGAATTGGAACTGCTAATAGGCATCAAGCAATCCGTAGGACAAATCATATAGCATACAAAAGGAGTTCTGTCCAACTTAACAATCCTATCAAGGATGATGTTCAAAAAATGCCACAAGGTTTAATAGAATACAAATGAAAATTCTTAGCCCAGTAAAAATAGTGAATGAATTACCAAACTCAAAATGATTAATGGAGATGTCAATCAAATCCATCCAATTGCAACTCATCCAAAAAGTTGGAAATAAAACCTGTCAAAAAAAGAAAAATACCAATCAATAAATTTAATCCGACTCAGGCATGTAGTATCCAAGCAATCATGAGGCCAAAAGCCCATCTACCACTCAATTCTCATGGAAGACAAAATTAAACAGGACAAATTCACAACCACCAAAGGCTACCAATGATAATAGAGCTATACCAATCATTCTTCAAAAAAGAAATCTCCATAAATGACACCTAGAATAAGGTTAAACTGAATACTAAACCAATGATGATAGGAATCTCTTCAAATCATAAGAATACACACCATATCAGCCTAATTAACTGATGACAGTGCCATATCTAATGAGAAGACAACTAGAGCAAGCCAACATTTACAAATTCAAAACTCCCTTTCCCACCCAAGATAGGTGAAATAAATGAAGAGCGGCAAATGAGACTAAGGACATAATTCATAAAAATCCAATCTTTGACAAAAAAATCAAACCAATCACCAAGTGCCTTCAACAATAAAAGAAGATTGTCAAAATTAAGAATTTCCACTATAAACTAGACACATAGGACAAAATCAGAAACACATTAAGCAACAAGCCAAAACATGAGCCAGAGAAACAAAAATTAAGTTCTAACCTAAAGAAGCCAAAGCTTATCTAACCTAATGATTCCTTCAATATAGGAAGGCAGCAGGTTATAAAAGAAATCAGTAAGGTATTGAAGATTATAACTAATATTAGCTAACCAATCAACACAAGCATTTCCTTTTCTATGAACATGAGTCAACTTGATATTAAAGAAGATAAAAAGTTTCTTAATTTCCATAAGAAGATAGAATCATTCATGACTACAAATCTTATAATTAATATCTTTGAGACCAAAAAGCACGTGTAAAGCATCAACTTCAATCCAAATATTAACAATTCCAAAGGAAGGACATAATTTCAAACCATATAAGATAGCAAAAAGTTTAGTAAAAATAACAGAGCATCTATGTAAAGGGCTAGCATAAGCAATAAAAAAATTACCATTAAAATCTCTAATGATAACACCACAACCAGAAGAGTTCTCTTTGACAGAGCCATCACTATTTAACTTGAACATGTTTTGAGGAGGTTTAATCCAATAAATAAACTTAGAAACATCAGTGTTACCCTTATCTTGAAGGATAATACAAAACTCCTTAGCAACATAGGAAAAACCTTTAAAATTCTTAGAGATCAAAAGATTGACATTAAACAACCTACTAACTTTATCTTTTATATTTCTAATAATTTGATCAGGATTCATTGCAACATGTTAAAAAGAGAATTATTCTTAGCAATCAAAAGTTATCAAATAATAAGAGAAGGGATGAGGTTTGTAATATGACCTCTCGAGATTAAAAACCACAGGTGAAGGATATCCCTAATAGAAATATTACCATTACAATAATTAAGTTTGAAAATATCCTCAAAATAAATCCAAATCTTACTAGCAATGGGGCGAGAAATAAAAATATGATGCATATTATCCACATGGTAGAAACATTGAGACTTGGAAGCCAAAATAAAACCTCTTTTAAATAAAATCTTATCAGTAGGCACTTAATTATACATGATTCTCCAAATGAAAATAACCAATAGTCATCGTAATGCTTTAATGCCATAACATGGTGAAGACTGTATAAGTAAAGTTATTTAAAATATAGATCTAGATCTAGGGTTTAACATTTACCTATGACAAATGGATTAAGATGATTTATTTAACTTTTGTTGGACTCATTGGGTGCTTCTTTTGATATTCCTTGAGGACCTCAAGCCTAGAGGAGCGTTATATGAAGAGTACTTTAGCTTTGAAGGTTTGCAACCCTTGGCCACCTTTGGGATTCACCACTCAACAGAGATTGGTACTTGGAGAGGTTTAGGGAGAGTGTGGCAAGCTTTTGTGGGATAATGTAAGAAAAAAAATCCAACCCTTACTTCATAAAACATGTGGATATTTATATGGGAGAAAAATAAAAGAATAATTCAAATTCCTTGCCACCTCAATAAATGTCTAGCCACGAATTCAGTTGGTGACTATCCAGTATGAGGTAAAGAACCCTTGTATTTAGGGCACATGCAGTTAGTTTTTAAGGAAGTTATAATTGGACCATTGATTATATATATATATATATATATATATATATATATATATATATATATGGGGAAAATGCACTGTAGGGGCCTATGTGTATAATCAATGGAGTTTAATTTGGGCTATGTATTTAATGGGCCTAGGAATTTTGGTTTTTAATAGTTTAAATCAACTCAATTTATTGTCCTAGCTTAACATGGTTAACCAGGCATGACCATGGTGTGGGTTTAGGTTCCATCCACTCCAAATGTCATTTAGAGTGTGTTGCAAGTGCCTTATGGTCATGGCATGGCTGAGCCCTGAATGGTTTATTTGAAAGTTCAGTTTTAGGGTTTTTAGTGTTTTTATGTGTTTCAAACATTATTAACCATAGTCAAACATAATTAACCATGGTCAACCAAGGGTTAAAAGGAGTTCAAAAAAATATGATTATGATTATGAACAAATTTAATGAATTTCCTTAGCTTTCCAAGGTGGTTTGCAACAAGATGTAAATTTTTTATGGTTTTGTAGGATTGGATAATGCTTTGTGTTTTAGGGTTGGAAGGACATGGAAGCCTCCAAAATGGTTAGGTAGACTCTTGAGACATGAATAATCAATATACAAATGACCAAACACATTTGTTGAGACTTCATTTAGGGTGTCCAATAAGTTGAAATTTGCCCTAAAATTGGAAAAAATCATGACGCTTTAGAATTTAAGTTTAAAGACTGGATTTTAGAATTTAGAGTTTTAAGATGGATTTGGATTTAAATTTAATTTTGGATTGAGTTTTAGGGTTGATTGAAGAGTTTAGGATTTTAAAACTCTGAGATCTTTCATAATCATTCGGTTATTGATAGTTATTGAGTGGATGATCAAGTGATCATCAAGGGAAATTGTCAACTTATGGATTTAGGGTTTAATGATTAAATCACCATTCCAAAGCAAAGTTGGGAACTAGATATAAGCTTTAAAATGGGGTTCAAGAAATTAAAAACTAAGAATAAAGCTTTAAATTAGGATTATGACCTCATATAAAAAGCAAGTCAACAACATTCATCTCCAAAAATATTAAACTTATTGAAGAAGAAGAAAAAGAAAAGAAAGGAAAAGAAGTATAAAAAGAAGAAAAAAGAGAAAGAAAAACATCTTTTTATCAAACATGATGTTTGTTGAAATCCTGCTCCTCCTTCACAAAGACGTGGTAGAATGGCTCAATGATCTTGAGTGAGAGACAGAGGATGAAAAAATAAAAGTAAAAAAAATGAAAATGATTATATACAAATAAAGACACATGTGATTTTATCAAGAAGAGCTATTGTGAGAGAAACACTCGGTTTATAGTGAGAGAAAGTTAATTTCAAATTTTGGTTTCCTTCATTTTTGCACTACTTTTACCTGGAGGTGATCGTCTTCCGATCATCGGCCCGCAACCATGGATGACCCTCGTCGTCCCAATGGTGATTCTTGGAGTGCTATTCTCCAAAGATTGAAGAATAATAGTAAACATTTGGCTGAAGCTTTTACGAATAGTTCATTGTTCCCTAAGTTTCGTCGTCCTGCGGGTAAAGAAAGACCTTTGACTATTAATGAAGGTGCCTTATTAATGTCAAAGAATGAGCTCCCAGTGGCTGGAAAAGGCAAAGAAATTCTAGTTGATGAAGAAATGAAGAATCCCAATTTCTCAAAGAAGTTGAATCACAATTCGGCTAGTCCGAACTTTCAGGCTTCTTCTTCTTTGGAATTCAAGATTAATATGAGTAGATTCAGCAATTCAAATCCTTCTAGTCCTAGAATATAGATTTTCAAAGCTTCTAATGGAGAAGGTAGTGCTGTAGTGGTGGAGAAAAATGCAGATAACATTCTTGTTGGGTTCGCAAAAAGCTTTCGTTATGAACGATGGTACAGTCAACGAACTGGAGAAGGTTTGCAATTATGCATCAGGAGAGTTGAATTATCTAAAGCAAGATTGTAACCAGGTTTTATCGCCTAAATTTGTTAATAATATGGGAAATTCTCTACCCAATGCCTGGAATAGAAGAAGTAATGTGAAAGTTGATAGGTTGGAACTTGGATCCTTTCTGTCGGAGGATGGAAAAGCTGTGAAATTGCATATGGGGAATGTGTTGGAAAACAATAAAAGATTGGAGAATGCTTTAGTCATCAAAGTCTTTGGTGACAATATTCCTTTTTATTTAATTAATCTAGAGTTGAGAAGACAATGGAGTTGTTTTGGGAAATTTCAACTTACTATGTTGGGAATGGATTAGATTCTTTGTTCTTGTGATGAAGCTATAGTCATGGAATTAATTTTAATGGAGGGACCTTGGTTTGTTAAAGGTCACATAATTGGGATTGATAAGTGGGTGCCATCTTTCTCTCCAGATTCGTTGAAGGGATTATCGGCACCTGTGTGGATTAGATTGCCCAATCTACCTCTACATTGATGGGATGATATCAATATATACAGAATTGCTACTCAAGTGGGAAAGCCTTTTCTATTGGATGGAAACATGTTCCAATGGAATAGGAGAGAATTTGCTAGAATTTGTGTGTGGATTGAGCTGGATAAGCAACTTCCATTAGGCTTTTGGGTGGAGGGAGAATCTACTAGATTCTTTCAAAAGATTGAATATGAGAAAGTCTTTAAGATTTGCTTCAGGTGTGGCAAAATTGGTTACCTTATTAATAACTATCCTAGAAATAAAATGGTGCTGAATGAAGTAATGAAGGAGACTAATAAGCCTTCAGCAGTGGATGTTGCTGTTAAGGGAAAAGTGGCTGATGCTGTTATGGGCCAAGAAGAGATTACTGAACATGGACATGGACCTTGGGTTCATGTATGGGAAGAGAAGGAAATTTGTTGGAAATAGAAATCAATTTGCTCCAAAACTTAAAGGAAAAGCTACTCCTGTTACAATCTTGAAAGTTGTTGATTCTGGGCAAGATGGTAAAACTGCTGAAACTGGAATTCAGAAAGTGGTTCCAATTGCTAATGTTGGACCTATGGTAGATGTTGAAGATACAAGTGCTGAAGTCAAAAAGGAATCTACTGCAATCAAAGATGTTCTGGTTGATGCTTCTATATGTACAGCTTTTGAAGAGGGTGAACTAATTGAAGAGGAGCTGGAATTCACTGCGGGACCACCTGCAGGTGAAGTTGATGCTACAGAAAGAAAAATTGGTAATTCTACTCCTTTTAAGGGGAATTTTAAGAATAACATGTTTGAGGCTCTTAATGATTTAGAAGAGGAAATTACAAATGGTGTCCGTGAAGTAGATGGGAAAATGGAAGGTGATTGTAATGTTATTTCATCAAATCATCTCGATATGAAAAGTGAGGACGACATTATTAAAATTGGTTCTACTACTGTCAAGGGAAAATTGGGTAAGGAGCTTAAAACACTTGGCCCAATTAAGCTTATGACTAGGAGTAGAAAGATAGATGTGGGAAACAGAAGCAAGGGTGTTGGGGTTAACTCCCCTACCAATCAATGAATTCCATAGCTCTTTGGAATTGTAGAGGAGCAAGGAAAATCCATGCTTCTCTATATCTTAAGGAGTTTTTGAAGGATAATGGTGTTATGTTTGCTGGTTTATTAGAAACAAAAGTGTCTTCTATGGATAGAAAGGAAATTAATTCACTCATTGGAGAGGATTGGAATTTTTTTCATTTTTCATCGGATGGATTATCAGGAGGAATTTTGGTGCTTTGGAATACTAAGGTTGCTTCATTTAATAGCTTGTATTCTTCTTATCAATGTGTGATTGGAGATTTTAAAATTTAGAACAATATAGTTTGGAGGATTTCTACAATCTATGGAAATAAAAACATTTATAAAAGAAGGGAGCTTTGGAAACATTTGGAGGATTTTGCTTCCAAAGATTTACCATCAGTGTTGGGTGGTGACTTTAATTGCATATTGTCCAATAATGATAAAAAGGGTGGAAAAAGGTTTGTTTTCTCACAAGGTCCGAAAGAAATGAAACTGTTTTTAACTAACATTGATTATTATGAAGTGGAGTTTATGGGAACCAAAGTTTACTTGGTCCAATAACAACTCTGGGGGAGCTCATATTTTAGAAAGGTTGGACATATGTTTTGTCAACTCGACGGCTGTTAACTCTTCTCCATTATTAGTTGTTTGTCATCTTCCTAGAGTGGCATCAGATCATTTCCCCATTGTGATGAAGCTTGGGAACTGCTCTCCAAAATCAAAATATAATATCAAATTTGAAGATACTTGGGCTTCTCACTTTGCTTCAGCTGCTATTGTTCGAAATGCCTGGAACAAGAGAGTTGTGGGAGTCCATCCCGACATTCTTAACATCAAATTCAAGAGGTCCTTGAAGGACCTTTATTACTGGAGCAAATCTAAGCTAGAAAATCTGTAGCAGAAAAAGAATAATCTTATGAAGGAAATTCTTCTATTGCAAATTGATGAAGCATCTGCTGGAGAACTACTCGAGGAGAAGACTCTTATTCTCAGGGTGAAAATTAATGAGCTAGGCAGTACTCTAGCTTGGTTGAACACTTGGTGGAGGCAACGAGCTAAGGTAAAGTGGATCAAGGATGGTGATTTAAACACTAAATTTTTTCATTCTTTTACAAGTGCTAGAAGTAGTGCCAAACTCATTTTGAAAATCAAGGATGAACATGGAGTTCTTGTGGAGGATCAAAATGAGATTGAAGGGATTTTTTACAAATACTTTGAACCAAATGTGAGGCAAGATCTTACTCATTGGATAATTGGCCTTCTCTAAGATGTGTGCTGAATGATAATGATAAGGAAATCATGAATTCCGAGCTTTTCCATGGAAGAAGTTATCAAAGTTGTCAACGAATTCGAGGGAGGAATCTCTCCTGGTGTTGATGATATTACTCATTATTTTGTTAAAACCTATTGGTCCATTATTAGAATTGATATTTGGAATGCCTTAAAGAACTTCTTTGCCATGGGGAATATGGCAGATAATTGGAAAGATAGTCTAGTACTGCTCATTCCAAAGGTGAAAAATCCAATTACTCTTTCAAATTTCAGGCCAATAAGTCTATGTAAAACCATATATAAGCTTGCTACTAAGATTCTTCTCAATAGATTTGTTCCAATTCTTCCAAAACTGATTTTAGATAGTCAAGCTGCCTTCATTAAGGGCCACTCTCTTTTAGACCATATTTTAATTACTCAAAAGATCTTTCATAAATTCAGATACTCAAAAGCTTCTACAGGATTGGTTTCTTTCAAGATAGATATGGAATAGGCATATGATAGTATGTCTTGGAGAACTCTCGAACAGATTTTGAAGTATTTTGGCTTCCCTTTACACTTCTCTAAGCTGATTATGGAATGTGTGGAAAATCCCAACTTTTCTATTCTTATCAATGGAAATTCTTCTAGTTGGATCCTTGCTCATAGTGGATTTCATCAAGGTTGTCCCTTATCTCCCTTCCTCTTTGATCTTTGTTCTCAACTGTTATTCACTACATTAATTCAAGGAGAGAATGACATAGGGATTAAAATTCATCCGAATGCTCCTAGGATCTCCCATCTGATTTATACAGATGACATTTTAATTTTCTCTGAAGCTAATGTAAGGTTGGTTAAGAGGATTAGGAGTATTCTTTGGGATTATTGTAATTGGTCGGGGCAGAAGATTAACTTTTCAAAATCTTCTTTGCTTTTTGGTAAAGAGGTGAAAAAAAGAAGAAGGAAGAATATTGCTCGGGTTATGGGCTTCAAAACTGTTAAAGAATTCAATTACTTGGGTGTCAAAATTGACTTGAGAAGATTGGTGGCTTCTGATTTCAAATTCATGTTGGAGAATGTTATGGGGAAGTTAAACACTTGGGGAAACAAATTTATTTCTTTGTCTGGTAGATTTATTCTTAATAAATCTATTATTCTTGCTATCCCGATGTTTCACTGCACTCATGCTTTGATTCCAATTGGCATCCTGGCAGAAATTGATAAAGCTTGCAGGAATTTTACTTGGCACAAGAATGGAAGTGGAAATGAAATTCATTATGTATGCTGGGAATCTTTGTGCAAGCCAAATCAGTTGGGGGGACGAGATCTTCATTTTTCTATTAAAAAGGTGGATGTTTTAAGGGCAAAGATTGCTTGGACGTATATTAATGATAATGACTCATTGTTGCATAAAGTCCTGGAACCAACATATGGTACTTCTTGCTGGAATTCTGAATTACAGCAGAACATGTCTAGTGCTTGGAAGATCATCTTGAGTGGTGCCAAAGCTCTCAAATCAATTGTAAGATTGAAGATCTCCAATGGCAAAAATGTCAATGTTATGGATGATGTCTTGATTTTGGATAAACCTTTAAACAAGTGGCCTACTTTTATCTCAAATTTTATTACCAATGGCCTTACCGTGAATCATGTTATTAATAATGGAGCTTGGGATGTTGAGAAGCTGAATCAAGTGTTTGAGGTGGATTTAATTAGAGTTATATATAAAGTTCAAATTGAACTAGATTTCTATAAGGATCAAACAGAACTTCTGTATCAGATTACTGG
Source organism: Dendrobium chrysotoxum (assembly GCA_019925795.1). Lineage (NCBI taxonomy): Eukaryota > Viridiplantae > Streptophyta > Magnoliopsida > Asparagales > Orchidaceae > Dendrobium > Dendrobium chrysotoxum. The sequence goes on along the minus strand of CM034300.1, from coordinate 42,911,338 downwards.
GAGATCTATTTCTGCTATCCCTTTTGATAATATGGTGAGCAATCCAGTGATGCATTTGTATTGGTCTTGGATCAAAAAAATAAAACTCAATTCCAGAGTTGAAGTATTCTGGTGGAGATTACACCACAAGGCTATTCCTACATTCAATTTCTTGGAAGATAAAAGATTAAAAGTAGGAAATTTATGTCTTACTGGATGTATGAGGACTAAAAATATTGAACATGTGGCGGTGACATGCTCTAAGCTGATTTAGATTGTCAGTATCTTGAATCGTTGGGATTTCAGATTCCATTATTTGGAAACTTTGCGGATTGCTGTAGCTTGTTGGAACATAATGCGAATACAAAGAAGTTCCTTGTAATTTTATACTGTCATTTGGTCTTCCTGTGTTGGAAATCCAGAAACAAACTTATTCATCAAGGCAAGGGAGATAGAAACTTAAGTATTGCGGCTGAGGCGCTGGGAGTAGCTTCTATTTCTATGGTAAATAGAAATAATTCAGGCCTTTGGGATGCTAATCAACCAGTTCGGTTGTCCAAAAATGTTTGACATCCTCCTCCATCCAATTGGATAAAAATAAATGTAGATGCTGCTTTGTTGTCATATTATAATGCTGGAAGTGGAGTTGTGATCCGAGACCATAAAGGAAGATTTCTTTTAGCCTTTGGATTCAATGACGTTCACAGGGATATCTCTAGATTGGAGATGGAGGCTATCTTCTCTTTAAAATATGTTCTTAAAGAATGGATGATACAATTCAAGTGTATCATAATTGAAGGAGATAATGTAAATGTGATTAAGAGCATTCAAAACAACTTCAACAGAATGGATAGGCATATTTTAGAAATTGGATTTGATTTTCTTTCTTTCATTAAAGAATTTGATCATGTTATTTTTAATTGGGTAAATAGGGATTGCAATAAGTTAGCGGATTTATGTGCTAATTATGCTCATAGTGAAAGTTTTATTTGGGATGATTTTAGTTTGGAGCACATTCCTCCTTCCTTTTCTCATTTGTTAAAGGGGGAATGTGATGCTATTAGTCTGTAACTAGTTTCTTTCATTTTAATGCATCTGCTTAATGCACTCTTCAAAAAAAAAAATAAAGGCACATGTAATACGTATTGATTTGGAATCCAGTTTGGAGGATGAATCCTATGTGTTTGAGAAAAACCAACAGGCTGATAGGAACTATATAAGACAATCAAAGGTTAAAATTTCTATAGAAGTTAATAGTGATGTGGATATGGTTCAAATCACTAGTGAAGGTAATTTAGATATGTTGATAATCTAAACTGAACCCTTCCAGCAGAAAATAATGTAACTGAGTTTGCAGTGAAAATCTCTCCTGCTCTAAACCTAGATTAGAAACCAATACTTTTGTACGATGCACTACCAAGTTTTAGAAATTGATGTAATTATTTATGATCCATTCATTAATGATATAACAGAATTACCTTTTGACTAGTACTCAAATTTTGTAAATAAATTTTCTTAGCAAGGTTTATCAAAGTTTGGTTGGACTTTAGATAAAGCCAAACAATTCAAGAACCTATGGACTACTAAATATCATAAATATACATCAAAAGGAGGTGTTGGCTTAACAACTATATATTCACATGATGAAGATGAATATTGCATAGTTATATCAAATAATTTTGAATTTGACAATCTTTTAATAGTGAATGTTAAATCTTTTAATGAAGTTTATTTTGAGATTTCGAATGATTTGGATGATTCTCAAGTTAGGGATGAACCTGGAATACTTGAACATGAATTTAAATTTATAGTAGATGAGCTAAAATAAATAAACATGGGTAATGATAAAGACCCTCCACTAATCTTCACAAGTTCTTTATTGAATGAGGATAAGATAAGTAAAATGATCGAGTTGATCTAAAACTTTAAAGATTATTTTGCCTAGAGTTATGAATAAAGGCTCATATTATATCTGAACGTAGTTGTCAACAAGATAACAATATTAAACTTGATATGATTCCAATAAACTAAGCACCTCGATGCTTGTGATTCAAAGTTAAATAATAAGTAGAAGCTAAAGTCATGAAACTATTGAAGCTGGTTTCATCAAGGAAGAGAAATATCCAACTTGGTTAACTAGTATTGTCCTAGTAAAAAGAATAATGGTTAGATCCATTTCTACATCGACTATACTATTTAAACAAAGCTTGTCCTAAAGATGAGGTTTTTCTCCCATTATTAGAACTCATGGTAGATATTGCTTCATCACATATAATATTTTTCTTTTTGGATGGCTCATCTGGTTAAAACCAGATTAAAATGGATCATGATGATGAAAAGTATATAGTATCAAGAAAATTGATAACAATTAACTATTATAAAGTAATGCCTTTTGGATAAAAGAATGCTAGAACATTATTCCAATAAGCCATAATGAGGTTATTTTATGAACTTATCTATCAACAATTGGAATATTATGTTGATGAACTAGTCATTAAATGTATTGAAAGAGATGATCATTTATATGACCTAAGAATTATTTTATAAGGACTTAGACAACATAATTTAAAAATGAATCCTGTGAAGTGTACTTTCGGCCTCACTTTATAGAAGTTTTTGGGTTTTATGGTATGGCTGTGACTAATAAAAATAAATCGCAATAAAATTAAAGTAATATTTAAAATGCACCACCTAAGGGTCTCACATAATTGAGATCCTTTCAAGGTGAGTTGGCATGCCGTAGAAGATTTATATCAAATCTCTTAGGAAGATGTCATCCATTTACAACTTTATGCAAGAAAGAAATTCATTTCTAGTGGGATGATGGTATCAAAAATCTTTGGATAGTATAAAGGAATATTTAAAAAATCCTCTAGTTTTTTATTGCTCCTATCCCAAGGAAGCCATTAATAATATATATACTCATTCAAAGTAAAACTCTTGGTGCCTTATTATCTCAGTTTAATAAGGAAGGGCAAGAGAATGCACTTTATTATTTGATTAGATAGTAGCTTCCAACCAAAATGAATTGTCTACTGATCAAGAAATATTTATTTGGCCCTAATATTTATAGCTCAGATGTTAAGGCACTATATGTTATCTCACAAAGTAAATCTCATCTCTTGAGTAAATTTATTACAATATTTAATGGCCATTCCAACATTGCCAAGCAAATTAGCTTATTGTTAAATGATTAATATATTATGAATTTAGAATTAAACAAAAAACACACCTAATAATTTTGCTTGACATTGCTACCTCTTATCATGAAGAACCATCACATCATACTTCCCCAGGGAAAGTTGAATTAACATAGTATTTGTCAGTCCAGATAAGGGTCAAAAGAATTTCTCTTTTCAAAACCATTTATGAATGATAAAGCTGAGTATAATGCTTTGATAACCTGGTTGGAGTTAATGATTTAAAATGAAATTTAAGAAAACTAAAATCTTACAAATATTTTGATTGCCTTTGACTAATTTTTTTGAGCAAAAAAATAAAAAATAAAAATTTGAAAACTAAAAGAAAAAAAATTATGTTCCTTTTTCCATTAAATAAAAAATATAAATTTCATTTGGTTCCTTGATATTTGCTTCTGATTGTGTTTTGGTTAACATCTTTCTTAAGACTAAAAGGTTTTACAAAATATATTTTTAAAATACCAATTTACCCCCCGCCCCCCCCCCCCCCCCTCGCCTTCCTTAGTGTGCTATTGGGCAGTTCAACAAGGTTTAACAATCATATTTGAACTTATGTTTGGTACCAAAATAGGTTTATGAAATAGTGATTTTAAAATATGTGAGAAACATCAATGGCACATTTTGGAAATAAAAATACCATGAAGGGTTATTCAATAACTCATCCACCATCATCCAATATTATTCTGTTTGATTTTTTTCAAAATAAGAATGACAAATTTTTACAATCTATTGATCTCAAAATGTGACACTTGATTCAATGAGGTTATTCTGTGCCACCATAATTAATTAGTGGGGTTAAAACTGATATTCCTTTCACTAAATAGAGTGTAGAAGAACAAACTTAGCATAACTTAATGTCTAATGCTTGAATTACGTATTTTGTGCACCTAAATCTGAGGATTACATGAGGGTCTCTACTTGTACAACAAGGAAGGATACTTGGGATAGATCTTCATTTCTTAAGAAGGAACCAATGAAGTTAAAAAATCTCATTTAAACCTTTTAATGTATGAATATGAACTCTTATGCATGAAAACTAGCGAATTAATTTCTAACATGTATACTAGATTCACAAAACTGGTGACATCATTGCATGCTCTAGGAAGAGAATTATTAAACTCAAAAAAGGTTTAAATACTTCATTGACGTAAAAGTTACTGCTATTACTCAATAAAAAATCAATATGTTTATTTTATAGACAGTTTATTAGGCTTACTTATTACTTACAAGCAAAATATGAGTCAAAGATTTTAGGATCCAGGTGATAAATAAAAGAAGAAGATCATAAAATTAAAGGCTAGTGACTCGAAAACAATAGTTTTGGATCAAATAATGATGATCAAGTAGCCCTAATGATGACACAATTCAAAATCATCTTAAGGAGGAAGCAAAGGCTTCACTTTGAGAAGGGTAAAGGTAAACATAGTAAATTCCATAAGTCTCCATCTAATGTTATCTGTTTTGAGTGCAGGAAGCTAGGGCACTTAAGGTCTAATTACCTAAACCTCAAAAATCAACCCTTAAAGGAAAATGGTGAAGAAGACTTCAACTTTAAAAAGGGCAAGCAGAGGATACAAAAAGCTTTCTTAGTGGACTTAGCTTCGAACTCATCCTAGCAAGAACCTGATGATTAGGTAACAAACTTATGCTTAATGGGTAATGACTGAATTCTTAATTCTGATCAAGATAAGGTATGTGAATTGAAAGTTCGAAAGGGATGTTAAGCCCTACTGAACTAGTCCCGAGGCTAACCAAGAGGGGGGGTGAATTGGTTATTTAAAAATTTCACGATAACAACAAAAATCTTTTCGATACTTAGCAGCGGAAACAAGTAAACAATAACGAAAAGATCAACCAACGATAATCACCCAAGCAGTTTATATTGAAAAGTAAAGTGCAAAACTGAATCAGAAAAGCAAACCAGATTTTATAGTGGTTCGGTCAACTTGACCTACGTCCACTCCCCGGAGCCTCCCCTCCGGGTATTGCACTAAACGAAAGTGACTCTCCTTTTGCTCCCACAGCAAGGCGGAGAAGCATGTACAAAATACCTCCTTTTCACCACACGGTGAGGCAGAGAACCTGACCTCCTTTCGCTTCCTCCTGAAGCAGGCAGAGAACCTTCGAACTCTTTTTGCTTCCACCTGAAGCGGGCAGAGAACCCCGGATCTTCTTGCAAACGATCCTCCCACGAAGAACACCGACTAGACGACAGACGACGAGCGGAGAAGACGACTCTGATCCGTGCTTGGAGCAACCTTAGTGAATCCCTCACTAACTCCCCCTCACAAGATCTCTTCTCTCTCTCCCAACTCTCTCTTCTCTCTAGGGTTTCTCAGGGAAGGAAGGCAGCAAAAGATTTTTCCAAATCTGGGAAAAAGTTCTTTTTAAAGGAGGGCTTAAAATTTGCCCTAAATCTCAACTTGTCGGCCAATATCGTCCAGGACGATCGGTAGATCGTCCTGTACGATCCGTTCAAATTCAGCTGATTCAGTCTGGACGATTAGGCTCTTCTGGATGATCAGTAGAAAAAGTTGTTCATATCGTCCCGTACGATACTACGATCGTCCGGGACGATTAGTGCAAATTGAGGAAAATCGTCCAGAAGACAGTTCGGGTCGTCCAGAGAAATCTGTGCTGGACGACCAAAAAATGACTTGATCGTCCAGGACGATTTGGACATCGTCCTATACGATTAGTTCAAAAAGGCCCAAAATCGTCCTGAACACAGTTCGGGTCGTACAGCTGAAATGCACAAGACGATCACGATCGTCCGGGACGATCCTGCGATCGTCCAGGATGATGTGATCGTATCAATTAAACATTAATTTCTTTCCTTAATTACCAGACTAATTTAGGCATGATTGTAGTGCATCGTCCAGGATGATACACGTATCGTCCGGGACGATCAGACCAAAATACTTAAAATAAAACTTGCCTAACTTAATCTGGCGGCTGGAAATTTCTGATTTGAGCATATCGTCCCGTATGATCCAAAGATCGTCCAGGACGATCTGCTTAATCAGACCCTCTTAACTTAGTCGCCCTAATTAGGGTTTCTGTTTTAACTGGATCGTCCAGGACGATGCTACTATCGTCCAGGACGATCTGAACAAAATTTTAACAGAAACTCTAATTCACTCAATCTCTCTCCCTGAGTGTGTGTGTGCAAGGTTACTTAGCTAGGGAATCAGTTACATTACAATTGACTCAATAAAAGAAAAAATCATACATTTGACACACTTGGACCCGATCTTGAGTTGGCTTGAGTGGCTCGCGGTCTTTTGTGCCTGAAACAGAATAGCCAAGCAAAACACACTGGAAACATGTTTGTCATCATCAAAACCAGATTTGCAACATGAATTATCCTATGATGAACTATTTACTTTTTCTAAAAAAAATCCATGACAAATATAGGAAGCTGAAATATTTGCTTATTAATTTTAAAATATATTTTTCCATTTTAATAAGTGAGCATGACATTATAGTTAGGAAGCATTATAGTCTCAAAGCTAAACATTTTACTTTTGATAAGGAGTATGCTTCTCTACAAGATGAATATAATGGATTAAATAAGAAGTATATTGAATTAATTAAGTCACCTGAATCCTTGAAATCTCATCTTGAGCTAGAAGAAGCAACCATAGAACTAGAGATAGATGCACTAAAAATGTACCTAGTGAGCATGCATTAATATTTCAAATTGAACATTATAGGGGTGCAAATGAACATTTAAAAAATAAAGTGTACGCACATCTAAAAAATACACCACTTCTTATGTTAGCACAAAAGCCTCAACCTATACTAGTGTAAAAGCCACATCGAAATACATAACATGCATCATATATACCTATGAAGAGGAACAACCACTCATATAGGTTAGTGAACCCATTCCCAAGTGTTAAGTACTATTCTTCACTTGCCAAGCATGGTAGGAGACATTGCTACAGTTTACACTGTACATCATAGATCACATATTGTGTTGAGGCCTAAATAATTTGCATCACAGCATAACATGCATTTTACTCATTCAACAAAGCATAAGGTGGAACCCAAACTCACTTGGTTTCCCAAATATAACCACCAAATTATTTTTGAGGGATGCTCTCAATAAAGGCCTAGCGAAAGTATGTGGTAACTAGAAAGTGGGTGTTTAAAGCATATGATGGGAGATTTAAAGCAATTCATGAAGGTGGAGGCCAATACAGAAGGAATGATAACACTTGAAGATATGACCACTAGGAAAGTGGTGGGGTCAGGTATGATTGGCATGTCAAATTGTTTTATTATTGAAAATATTCTTTTAGAAGAAGGTTTAAAATATAATTTGCTTAATATTAGTTAGCTTTGTGATAAGGGTTTTGATATCAAAATTTTTTTAACTAAATAGCTGATTTATTTAAATGATAAAAGGGTAAATAATGTTTACATGATTGATTTACCTTATATTAATAATTTAGATACTCTTTATTTTAAAACTTTTGTTGATGTATTGTAGCTTTGTTATAGGTGACTATGTCGTGCAAGCATGAAAACACTTAGGAAGATTACTTAAAAAGACTTTGTTAGAGGCATACCCAAGTTAGACTTTTTTAAGGACCTTCTCTATGATGCCTACAAATTAGGAAAATAAACTAGGTCATCTTGTCATTCCATTAAGGACATCACCAACACAAGACCACTAGAAATATTGCATATAGATTTGTTTGGTTCGGTTAGTACAGTTAGCTTAGGTGAAAAAACTTTTAGATATGTGGTTGTTGATGATTATTTTAGATTCACTTTTTTTTTTTTTTTTGAAGAAAACGCAGCAAATTGCATTAATTAGAAAGAAGGAGAAACAACCTACATGCCCAAAGCATTAGATTCCTCCTTTAACAAATTCATAAAAGAAGGAGGAATCTTATCCAAACTACACTCTTCCCAAATAAAAGAACTGAAAAGAGCATAGTTAGCACATATGTTAGCTAACTTATTACACCTTCTAGGAAAATAATTAAAAATTACATGGTTGAAGCCCCTAAAAGAGTAGCAATCTTCCAAATCCTGGCCATTAGTACCTTGAGCCCCTTGAAGAAACTTGATAATATTTGCATTGTCTCCTTCTATGATAATACCCTTGTATTTGAACATCCAGTCTTTGATCACCTCCTTGATAGTTTGAGTGGTCACCAACTCCAAAGTAGAAACGTCCCAATGATGGCAAGACTAACCAAAAGCCAGGAAAAGTCTCCCTTTGTGGTCACGAAACCCCCCCCCCCCCCCTACTCCACCTTTGTAGGAAGGGAGTAAAGCTGCATCAACATTGACTTTGATCCAATCGGGAGGAGGAGGATACCAATGCACATTAGACAACCTTAATGGCTGGTTAGTACCCCAGTTGCCCGAGTAACTGCTACCATAGACCAAAATAGAAGCATAACTCACTGCATTAGCTACTATGAACAATGAGCTATCACATTCCACTTATGAATCAGCTTATTCCTTTCTTTCCAAATAAAAAACACCACATTGCAATACAAATTTTTAAGGAAAAGATCTTGCTTAGACAGCCACCTACAACATTCCTCAAAGGAATTAAGAGATGTGAAAATGAATTCCCACTTTGACAAATAATTTAAAACCCCTTGGATCTTCTTGCACGTCACCACCACATGCTGAATGTCTTCTATTCCACTGCATCCCCTCGGGCAAGCTGCCTCCCTTTGTAATTTCCTGTGAAATAAGAACTGGTAAGTAGGAAGGCCATTGTTAAATATTCTCCACTAAAACACCTCTACTCGTGGATTCAACTTGGCTGATTTAATCCAATGCCCATAAGGGATAGAGGCCATATTATATATGGAAGATTCAAAAGCAAGAGCCGAGATAGATTTCCCAGACAATTGTCAAATTAATTCTAACCTGTCTTCCCCCATTTCCGGACAGATTTGAACTTGGCATATGAGATTAACAAGCTCAGTCCCTATAACCTTATTGAGTTCCTCCTTATTCCAACAATTATTTGAAATAAACTTCCTCACCAAGAGATGATTCCATTCTTTAGAAATGATAAAAGTAGGCCATCTACTTAAACTTTTATCCAACACCTAAGTGTCAAAGAAAAAATCAATAGACTCCCCATTCGCTAAACTCCATCTAAAAATCGGCTCCAAATATTTGGCTCCCTCTAGGATGATTCTCCATGCAGTAAAACAAGCCTTCTTCCCCATGTCTTCCACAAACACCCTCTCATATTTTGGAAATAAAACTTTATGTAACAAAGAGTCTTTGTCTTAAACATACTTGCACGTTGTTTTAACTCTCAAAGGCCCTAAATTACAGTCGCAAGAGTGAAGAGCTCTCCCTCCCCACTGCAAAGGTAAACACATTACCTTCCAGCTCACAGAATGCATCCCAAGCCTGCCATCTGATTTATTCCATATGAAGCTTCTATAAACCTTGTCAATCTCATCAAGAATGCCTTTTGGAACCAACGAATTGGTACATTGAAAGATGGTAAAAGAGAGCAAAAAATATTTGATCAACAAGATTTTTTCGGCAAGAGAGATGAACTTCCCTCCCCAAATGTTTACCATCTTTAAAGCTTTATCAACTATAAACTGGAAATCTGCACCAACAAGACCTCTTAGAGCCAATTTAACCCCAAGGTAATTCATTTCCTTAACCGTTTTGAACCTCATAAATCGAGCAATGGTTTTCCTACTCCTCCTTTTGACAGATTTACCAAAAAGCATGCAAGATTTGTTATTATAGATTCTTTGGCCAGTCCATCCACAAAACTTGTCCAAAATGTTTTTAATCTCCTTAACAGCCTTCATTCTAGCTTCAGAAAAAATGATAACATCATCCACATAAAACAAGTGTGAAATCCTTGGCCCATTAGCATTCACTTGAATACCAATTCTATCCCCTTTATGTCTGAAAGGATTAGATAAAAGTTGAGCACAAAGAATGAATAAGAATGGAGACAAGGGACAACCTTGACGAAATCCCCTTCTAGCTTGAATCCACCTAGAAAAGTTGCCATTTATCAATAGGGAGAATTTAGAATTAAGAACACACTCCAATATTATCTTAGCATACTTTCTCGGAAATCCAAAATAATCCAAAGCTTTGCCCAAGGTCGACCACCCCATTGAGTCATAAGCTTGTTCCAAGTCGATTTTAAAAGAGACAAGGCCTCTAAAATATTTGGAATATCTAAATTTATGAAACACCTCTTGAGCTACTAAGACATGATCCATTAAAGATCTCCCTTTCAAGAAAGCCACTTGTTCTTTAGAAATCTGTTTGGGAATGATAGAAGACATCATATTCATAAGCATCTTAGCCACCACCTTGTAGATTGTGTTGCATAAACTAATAGGCCTAAAATTTTAAGGAGTCAACAGGTTATTCACTTTAGGAATAAGCACAATGATAGTTTCCTTCCACTTCTCATCCATAAGACCCATCTCAAATAAGTCATTGATAGCATTCCACACATCAAGTTTAATAATATCCCAATAAGCTTTGAAGAAGGAATATGTAATCCCGTCGTTACCAGGAGAGGAATAGCTCCCACCTTGCATGATAACATTCTCAACATCCTCAATGGAAAAGGATCTGGACACCAACATTCTATCTTCCTCATCTAGGCTCCTCCACAGTTTAGACTAACCCTTAAGGATACAACACCTATCTTTCCATTTTTCTTGAAAGAATCGGATCAACTCTTTTTCAATCAGCATTTGATCTTCCACCAAGACTCCTTCTTCATCCTTAATTTTGACAATGAGATTGGAATTCCTTCTAGCTAAAGCAAAAGAGTGGAAGAATTTGGAATTGCAATCTCCCTCCTCCATCCTTTTGACCTTGGCCCTTTGTCTCCACCAAGTATCCAAACTAGCTAATGTAGAATTGAGGTCCCCAACCTTATCTTTGAGAGCCCAACTATCCTCCTCTGAAAGGCCACCAACCTCTTCTTCTTTAACTTGAAACTCTTCAATCTCCTTCAAAAGACTCTCCTTCATTTGAACTAAACACTTATGCTTAGCTTTGCTCTAATAAAAAAGAGCCTTTAAAGACTTTTCCAACTTTAAATTCAGAATGTGAGACAAGCTACCCGCATGCTTCTTCGACCAAACTCTTCTGACTACCACAGTTGAAGCTTTATCGGAAGCCCACACATCTTCAAATCTGAGAAATCTCTTTGGCACTTGCTGGAAATCGAGAAGATTCAACAGAATTGGATAATGATATGAAGCAATCCTTGCCAACTGTCTAACCACCAGTTTATGAGAAGAACTCAAAGCAACTGAATTCAAAAAACATCTATCAAATCTCTCCAGTATTCGATCCGCTCCTGATTTGTTATTGCACTAAGTGAACCTTGGTCCAATATAATTAAATTCATTCAAAACATTTGTAGATAAAAAAGAATTCATTTCCTTAGGACCATGAGAAAAAACAAAATCTCTTTTCTCCATTCTTATCTTCTTTAGAGAGAAGACAATTAAAATCACCCCCAATCACCATAGGTAAATCTTTGGGGGAGAAGTGTTCCAAGCTCTCCCAAAGCCTCCTCCACTTATACACATCCTTACTTCCATAGATAGAAGTAATCCTCCACTTGCCTATATTGGGATGCTCCAAATCACCAATAATAAATTGGGAGGAGGAATCCAACACTTGAAAATTTTCAACACTTGATTTCCACAACAGCAGCAAGCCCCCAGACAAACCATAAGCAGGAACTTGAACAAACTCCCAATCAGAACCAATCATCATATCTACATCCATTCTTTCAAAATTAGATATCTTGGTTTCCGATAAACCAATAAAAAAAACTCCATGCTTACTCACAGCCTCCTTTAAGAAAAGAGAAGTCTTCCTCTTCCTAGCTCCTATGCAATTCCAAAAATAAATAGAAGACATTAAAGAATAAAAGGGGATGAAGTCCAAGCCTTCTCTCTACTCTCTCCATCCACCCTCCTACTTCTTGTAGCCACATTGATAGGACCCAGCCCTTTGAGTTGCTTAGTGCCCCTTTTTTTAACCACAGAAGAGCCCTCTCCTAAGAAATTTAAATCTTCAATAGATTTCTTCGAATTATAATTCACATTGTCAACTCTCCCTTCATTCACCCCCTTCAAATCATCGAGAGGATCACCACCAGCATCCTCTACAGAGTTGATTTCCCCTTCCTCTACTAAATCTTCTAAAACACTATACTTATTAACATTAACAGGAGAAGAATGAGGTTTGGAAGCCATACCAACAATGTTATTCACAGCATCAGACCTGACCTGAAGATCCTTTGGCAAACCCGAACCACCTTCCATACCGAGAGCTTCACCCAAAACTGGAACTTGAACCTCTGCATCCTGAGACTCAAGAGCCACCATGCCTCCACAACCTGTCAGCTTAGCATCCAAAGAGTGCCTAACCAAACTAGCTCCCTTCCCATCAATAATATCATCTTTTTCCAGCACTAGAGCAACTTGTTTTTTAACACCATCTTTCTTCCAAGCAGAGAATTCACTTATTTTTTCGATAGAACTCTTGAGATTCCTGAAATTCTTTCTATGATGGTTAACAACTAACCAAGGCCCATAGCCCACACTTTCTATCGAGTTGCCTCCATTTACTTTAATAAGATTACCTTCTCCCCTCAAAGGTAGACCAAAATTTTTATTTTGCTCTTTCAAACCTCCAGCAGCCATCCTGTTGACTGATCAATCATCCTTACTGTGTCCGATCAACCCACAATCGTAACAAAAAATACGAACTCTTTCATACTCAATTTTTTGATAAAATTTCCCAGAGCAGCCCTCCACCCAAACTCCTAGAGGAACTTGCTATCCAGCTTGATTTGGACACAAACTCTCCCACATTCCCTTCTCCCCCACTAAAACAGGTTACCATCAATTAGGTAAGGCTTCCCTACCATAGAAGCAATTCGACAAATGTTGATTTCATCCTAACATTGAAGAGGGAGATTAGGAAAACAAATTCAAATAGGAGTTGTTAGCTTTTTAAGTGAAGTAGGAGAGAAATCTTGTGACCGCTGTTGACCTCATTTTTGTATAAGGTCATTTGGACCCAATCAAGACTCCAAATGAATCCAAGTCTTAGGGTCTTTTTAATCCTTAGGATTAATCTTGACCCTAGGACTAATGTTGATCCTATATCAATCTAGATTCAAATCAATCTTAATCTCATGTTAATTTTAAACTCAATTCAATCAAACTCCAGGTTGATCTAGACTCTAGTATCCTCCTAGACATCAGACCCTAGGATTTACTCTAGACCCTAGGATTCTGCTAGACTCTAGATCATATGATCTTCTTTGACCCTAGGATCTACTCTAGACCCTAGGATTCTTCCAGATCCATTTAGATCCTAGGATCTATCGAGACCCTAGGGTCTTCCTACAATTCAAACTTTAGGATCTACTCTAGATCCTAAGATTCTTATAGATCCCAGACCTCAGGGTTGCTTAGACTCTAAAATCTCTTAGAATTCAAATGCTAAGATCTCCCTAAATTTCATTCCATAGGATCTGTTATGGACCTTAGGATTCCTCTAAATTCTTCTAGTTCCTAGGATCTACTCTAGACCCTAGGATTCCTCTAGATTAATTTAGATTTAAATTCAATCTAGGCTTAATTAAAAAATAGATATTCAAACCCAAAATCTAGACCAAATCTAGATTTCCAGACTCAAATACAAGGCTAAAGGTCTAAGTCCTGAAAGCATTTTTCAACAAATATTTGAACACTTCAAAACCCTGTCAAATGACCTCTGATTCAAGGTTTATCAGTTGTATGCTGATGTGACATATCTCTAGAGGTAACCCTCAAAATTTGAGCTCATTCTGAGGTTTTTAACCCCAGAAATTGTATTGATTTTCAAAGGCTATAAAACCTTCAAATATTTACAGCCTATGTCACTAGACCTACCACCTAGTGGATTTTGACCTTAGAGACTTACCCAAAGACTCTAATCACATCCAGACCTTTAATCCCGACCTCTTAAACATTAAAGTGTGTTTTTTTGGACTCACTTTGACCCCAAGTTGACCCGGGGTCAAAATGACCGAAATACCCCTTAGGGGTTCAAATGCACATTTCAAATCAAATGACCTCCAAATTGCTTGGAACCATTTCCAATAATTTTTTAATATTAAATCCAACCTATTGGACCCAAACCCAGACCCTGGGTCAACCTGGTTGACCAAGTCAACCTACTCTAGATCCTAAGATTCTTATAGATCCCAGACCTCAGGGTTGCTTAGACTCTAAAATCTAGCACAAAGACAAAAACTAAACATAATATCTGGTCAGCTAGAAGTCAGGCAAAGTAGTGATCTAATTATTCCTCTAAACTTCTTCTGATCAATAGATTTTCCATTTGAATTTTTATTTAACTAAATAGTGGAACTCATGGAGTATTGATTGGCTTAGCTTTGTCCATTTCATATTTCTTAAAGATATCTTTAATGTATTTTTATTGACTCAGAAATGTTTCATTCCATTTGCCTTATGTTAAACCCCAAAAAGTTGGACAATTCTCCCATCATACTTATCTCAAACTTCTTACTCATTATCTTAGAAAAATCATCACATAACTTTTTATCAGAAGATCCAAAAAGTATATCATCAACATAGATCTGAATAATGAGTAGATCATCTGCTACATTTCTAAGGAAAAGGGTGGTGTCAACGCTCCCCTTTACAAATTCTCTTTCTAATAGGAATGTGCTAAGCCTCTCATACCAAGCTCTAGGTGCCCGTTTCAATCTATATAAGGCCTTTTTTAATTTGTAAATATGATTAAGACATTAGGAATTCTCAAAACTTGGGGGTTGCTCTATAAAGACATCTTCTTTTATTACCCCATTCAAAAAGGTACTCTTGTCATCCATTTGAAAAAGCATAAATCCCTTATAACAGGCAAAGGCTAGTAGCACTCTAATAGCTTCCAATCTAGCTACAGGGGCCAAGGTCTCCTCAAAATTAGTCCCTTCTATTTGATTGTACCCCTTAGCGACTAATCTTGCCTTATTCCTAACCACCACACCAGAATCATTCATCTTATTCTTAAAGACCCATTTGGTTCCCACTAAACTTTGATTCTTAGGTCTTTCTACTAACCCCCAAACATCATTCTTTACAAATTGATTCAATTCCTCTTGCATTCCTAAAATCCAAAATTCATCAGAAAGGGCTTGATTGATGTTGGTGGGTTCAGTCATTGAGATGAAGGCAGAATAGTTTACTTCCTTCCTAAGTCTGTGCCTAGTTCTAACACCTTCAGAAGGGTCTCCTAAGATCAGTTCTTTAGAATGACTCAAAGAATATCTCCAATCTCTAGGCAACGTGTTTTCAGGTTCTACCCTTTTCTCTAAATTTGCATTTTTAAATCCTTTGGTAATCTCTCCTACCTCTTGTTCTTCCTCAACTCTAGACTCCTTAGGACCAGATTCATCAAACACCACATGAGTTTTCTCTTCCACCACCAAAGTCCTCTTATTAAACACCCTAAAGGATTTCCCCACACTAGAATAGCCTAAGAATACTCCTTCATCAGATTTGGGTTCAAATTTTTCTAAGGATGATTCCCCATTATTCAGAATGGAAACCTTACAGCCAAAGACATGGAGGTGGAACAGGTTTGGAGTTCTACCCTTAATGATCTCATAAGGTGTCTTATTCAGATTGGATTTAACATTCACCCCATTCAGCACATAACAGGCAGTGTTCACCGCTTTAGCCCAAAAGTATTTTGGAAGTGAATACTCAGCAAGTATGGCTCTAGCAGCTTCCACCAAGGTTCTGTTCCCCTTAAGCTGGCAGTGCTAATGGGTCCAAACAAATCCATGTGAAGGACTTCTAAAGGTCTAGAGGTGTTGATGTCCTTAATTAAGTGGAAAGAGGAGTGGACTTGCTTCCCTAATTGATAGGCATCACACAAGTGGTCCTTAGTGAACTTAAGCTTGGGGACACCTCTAACTAAGTCCTTTTGTGTGACTTTTCTAAGGGTTTTCATACTAGCATGACATAATCTCCTATGCCACAGCCAAGACTCATCAGCAAAAGTTTTAAAGCAAATAGCAACATCAACTTTAAAGCAATTTAAATCCAGCATGTAGACATTGTTGACCATTTTTCCTTACAAAATAATTTTGTTATTTAAGCTTATAATGCAGCAAGTAGGGAGACACTATTTCAAATCTGGTTTTGATGATGACAAACATATTTCCAGTGTGTTTTACTTGGCTAACACGTTTCAGGCACAAAAGATCACGAGCCACTCAAGCCAACTCAAGATCGGGTCCAAGTGTGTCCAATGTACTGCTTTTCTTTTTCTTGAGTCAATTGTAATGTAACTGATCCCCCAGCTAAGTAACCTTGCACACACACACTCAGGGGGAGAGCTTGAGTGAATTAGAGTTTCTGTTCATTTTTAATTCAGATCATCCTGGACGATCTTCACATCGTCCTGGATGATCAGGTAAAAATAGAAACCCTAATTAGGGCGACTAAGTTAAGAGGGTCTGATTAAGCAGATCGTCCTGGATGATATTTGGATCGTACGGGATGATTTGCTCAAATTAGAAATTCTCAGCTGCCAGATCAAGTTAGGCAAATTTTTATTTTAAGTTATTTGGTCTGATCGTCTCGGACGATACGTGTATCATCCTGGATGATTCAGTACTATTATGCCTAATTTAATCTGGTGATTAAGGAAAGTAATTTATTCTTGATTGATATGATCATATCATCCTGGACGATCGCAGGATCGTCCCGGACGATCATGATCGTCTAGTGCATTTCAGCTGTACGTCCCGAACTATGCTCAGGATGATTTTGGCACTTTTTGAACTAATCGTACAGGATGATACCCTTATCATCCTGGATGATCAAGTCATTTTTTGGTCATCCAGTACAAGTTTCTCTGGACGACCCGAACTATCTTCTGGATGATATTCCTCGATTTGCACTAATCGTCCCAGACGATCGCAGGATCGTACGGGATGATATGATCAATTTTTTCTACTGATCATCCAGAAGAGCCAGATCATCCAGGCTTAAACAGCTGATTTTGAACTGATCGTACATGATGATCTATCGATCATCCTGGACGATCTTGGCCGACCAGTTGAGATTTAGGGTAAATTTTAAGCCCTCCTATAAAAGATATTTTTCTTCCAACAAGAAAAATCTTTTGCCACTTTTCTTCCCAGAGAAACCCTGGAGAGAGAGAGAGTTTGGGAGAGAGAGAGGATCTTGTGAGGGGGAGTTAGTGAGGGATTCACTAAGGTTGCTCCAAGCACGGATCAGAGTCTTCCTCTTCGCTCGTCATCTTTCATATAGTTGGTGTTCGTTGTGGGAGGATCGTTCGCAAGAAGATCTGGGGTTCTCTGCCCGCTTCAGGTGGAAGCAAAAGGAGGTCGGGTTCTCTGCCTCACCGTGTGGGGAAAAGGAGGTTTTGTACAGGCTTCTCCGCCTAGATGTAGGAGCAAAAGGAGAGACACTTTTTGTTTAGTGTAATACCCGGAGGGGAGGCTCCGGGGAGTGGACGTAGGTCAAGTTGACCGAACCACTATAAAATCTGGTTTGCTTTTCTGATTCTATTTTGCACTTTACTTTTATGATATTAACTGTGTGGGTGAATATCTGTGATTGATCTTTTTATTCTTATTTACTTTTTTCGCTGCAAAGTATCGAAAAGATTTTTTTGTTCCTCGTGAAATTTTTAAAAAACCAATTCACCCCCCTCTTTGTTAGCCTCGGGACTAGTTCACTAGGGCTTAACATCCCTATCAAACTTTCAAGTGGTATCAGAGCGGGATTCAAAATTTAGGTTTAAAAACTTTTGAAT
Organism: Dendrobium chrysotoxum; assembly: GCA_019925795.1. Taxonomy (NCBI): domain Eukaryota; kingdom Viridiplantae; phylum Streptophyta; class Magnoliopsida; order Asparagales; family Orchidaceae; genus Dendrobium; species Dendrobium chrysotoxum. The sequence continues at coordinate 42,893,288 of CM034300.1, read as the reverse complement.
TTGATCCATGGGTAACTGTAACAGTCGTAATACGTTTGAAGACTATTCTATTACAAGACCACCATTGTTTGATAATATTCCTTTTAATTTTTGTAAAACATGCATGTCTACTTTTCTACAATCGATTGACTATCGCATGTGGATGTTAGTTAAGGATGGATACGAACCACCTTTTAGATTGAATAACAATGTGAAAACTGAATTACCCTTTTGCTGATTGGACGTTTGATGATCGTGATTTAGCACAGTTAAATGCAAAATGCTTGAACTATTTTTTTTGTGCTTTAAAATCTAAAGACTATATGCGTGTTTCTACTTGTATAATGGGTAAAGAAATCTGGGATAGATTGTGTATAACATATGAAGGTACAACTGAAGTCAAACAGTCTAGGTTAAACATCTTGTTACATGATTATGAACTTTTTTGCATGAAACCTAGTGAGATGATTTCAGAAATGTACACAAGGTTCACTCAAATCGTTACCTCTTTGCATGCTCTAGGAAGAGAACTAACTAATTATGAAAGAGTGAACAAAATTCTTAGATGTTTGCCTTCTTCTTACGATGTTAAGATTACTATGATCACGGAATCTAAAGATTTAAATACTTACTCTATTGACAGCTTACTTGGATCACTCATTGCTTGCGAGTAAGGAATGAACCAAAGATAACTTAATGCAGGTGAACGAAAGAAGGAGAAGACAGTGGCGCTAAAGGCCAAATATTCAGATGCTAGCACTTTCGGGTCTGATAGCGATGATGTTGCCTTAATCATAAGGCAATTCAAGAGCTTTCTAAGGAAGAAGAACAAGAATTTTCAAAAGTGGAACAAAGGTAAGACCAGCAAAAACTTTAAAGGTTCATCTGAATCTGTTTATTTTGAAGGCAGGAAGCCTGGACACATAAAGGCGGATTATCCTACACTCAAGGCTCACCCAAGCAAGGAGAAGGGTGAGGAGAAACCAAAGTTCAGAAAGGACAAGAAGCAGATACAAAAGGCGTTCTGGGCAGACTCTGCATCCGACTCCTCTGAGACTGAAGCTGAAGAGGAGGAAACAAACTTGTGTCTGATGGCTGATGATCACCCTGGTCAGTCGGACCAGGAAGAGATATGTGAGCTTACTTACGATCAATTATTTGAAGTATCTAAAAAAATTCATGCATCATATAGGAAGCTTAAGAAAACCCATGCTAGTTTGAAACTGGATTATTTGACTTTGCAAAAAGGGCATGATGTGTTGATTAAGGATCATTCCACTATTGAAAGCAATCACATGTCTTTACTAGATGAGTTTGATGAACTGAATAGAAAGCATTCTGATTTAACTGTTGAGCATGATGCATTAAAGACATTGCATGTTGAATTAGAAGCTGCCTTTAAGAAATTGAAAGATATGTCATCTGATTTAGAAAGTAATGAAAGTGCAAGAACTTTTGAGATTGCTAGTCTTAACGAGAAAAATGAATTTTTAAGTGTGAAAATTTTTACTTTTGAAAAGAACAAAAAACCACCAACTTTTGAACAGTTTTATGCACCGCCACCTTTTGAAAAATCTATTGAAGTTCATCAAAGCATGTTTCATACACTTCTAGGAAGAGGCACTGTCACTCACGACATTTAGTTAATCCTTTTCTTGGTGTTAGATGTTTTTCATGTGGCATGTTTGGACACATTTCTCACAGTTGCACTGTTCATCGTAGTACACATTTGGTGTGGAGACCCAAACTACCTGTTTCACAGCACAGCATGCATGCATTGCATTCTTCTTTTCATAAGAAGGAACCCAAACCTGTTTGGGTTCCTAAGATTGACGTTTGATATTTTTGTAGCTGTGCTCTCACACAAGACCTCGTGAGAGCATGTGGTACCTGGACAGCGGATGTTCTAGACACATGACTGGAGATGTAAATCAGTTCATTTCGCTGGAGGCCAGAGCTGGAGGCAAGGTTACACTTGGAGATAACACCACCAGGAAGGTGGTAGGCACAGGTATAATTGGTGATTCAAAGAATTTTATGATTGATAATGTTTTGCTTGTAGATGGACTGAAACACAACTTGCTGAGCATCAGTCCACTTTATGACAAGGGATACAGCATCAAATTTCGTCCCACTGGCTGCATTTTAAGCTTAAATGATGAAGTTATTTTGCAGGGGCAAAGGATCAATAACGTCTATAAGCTGGATGTAAGTTGCATTAAATCTAATAATTCAATTTGCTTAAAAACTGCTACTGATGAATCTTAGTTATGGCATAGGAGATTGTGTCATGCCAGTTTGAAAACTCTTAGGAGAGTCACCCAAAAGAACTTAGTTAGAGGTGTGCCCAAGCTTAAGTTCACTAAAGATCACCTGTGTGATGCCTGTCAGTTAGGGAAGCAAGTCCAGTCCTCTTTTCACTCTGTTAAGGATATTAGCACCTCTAGACCTTTAGAATTTCTTTACATGGACCTCTTTGGACCCATTAGCACTGCCAGCTTAGGGGGGGAGAGTCTATGGGTTTGTGATTGTAGATGATTATTCGAGGTTCACTTGGGTAAAATTTTTGTCACATAAATCTGAGTCATTTGATGAGTTTAGATCTTTCTCTGCTTGGATTCAGAAGAAGTTAGGATGTGAGATTATTACCATCCATAGTGATCATGGAGGGGAGTTTGAAAATGAAAGATTTGAAAGTTTTTGTGAGGATCAAGGGATTAGTCACAATTTTTCAGCTCCTAGGACCCCTTAGTAGAACGGGGTAGCTGAAAGGAAGAACAGGACCTTAGTGGAAGCCACTAGAGACATGCTTGCCGAGTATCCACTTCCAAAATACTTTTGGGCTGAAGCGGTGAACACTGCCTGTTATGTGCTGAATAGGGTGAATGTGAGAGTCAAACTTAAGAAGACACCTTATGAGATTATTAAGGGTAGAACTCCAAATCTGTCCCACCTCCATGTCTTTGGTTGTAAGGTTTTTATTATGAACAACGGGAAATCACCCTTAGGAAAATTTGACCCCAAATCTGATGAAGGAGTGTTCTTAGGATATTCAAGTCTGGGGAAATCCTTTAGGGTGTTCAATAAGAGGACTTTGGTTGTGGAAGAAATAACCCATGCAGTGTTTGATGAATCTGATCCTAAGGAGTCTAGATCTGAAGTAGAAGATGAAGAGATTGTTGAGGTTACCCAAGGGGTTGGAAATACAAATCTGGAGGAAAGGGTAGAACCTCAAACCACGTTGCCTAGATATTAGAAATATTCTTCGAGTCATCCTAAAGAACTGATCTTATGAGACCCTTCTGAAGGTGTTAGGACAAGGCATGGACTTAGGAAGGAAGTAAACCATTCTACCTTTATCTTAATGACTTAACCCACCAACATCAATCAAGCCCTTTCAGATGAGTTTTGGATCTTAGCTATGCAAGAGGAATTTAATCAGTTTGTAAGGAATGATGTTTGGGAGCTAGTAGAAAGACCTAAAACTCAAAGTATTGTGGGAACCAAGTGGGTCTTTAAGAATAAGATGAATGATTCTGGTGTGGTGGTGAGAAATAAGGCAAGATTGGTGGCTAACGGGTACAATCAGATAGAAGGGATTGATTTTAAGGAGACTTTTGCCCTTGTAGCTAGATTGGAAGCCATTAGAGTGCTACTAGCCTTTACCTGTTATAAGGAATTTAAGCTGTTTCAAATGGATGTCAAGAGCGCCTTTTTAAATGGGGTAATAAAAGAAGATGTTTTTGTAGAACAACCCCCAGGTTTTGAGAGTTCCCAATATCCAAATCATGTTTATAAATTAAAAAAGGCCTTATATGGATTGAAACAGGCACCCAGAGCTTGGTATGAGAGGCTTAGCACATTCCTGTCAGAAAGACAGTTTGTTAAGGGGAGCGTAGACACCACCCTTTTTCTGAGGAGAATAGGGGATGACTTACTCATTGTCTAGATCTATATTGATGATATAATTTTTGGATCTTCTGATAAATATTTATGTGATGAGTTTTCTAAAAAAATGAGTAAGGAGTTTGAGATGAGTATGATGGGAGAATTGTCCTACTTTTTGGGGTTTTGCATAAGGCAAATGGATGATGGAACCTTTCTTAATCAATCTAAATACACTAAGGACATCTTGATGAAATATGAAATGGACAAAGCCAAGCCAATCAATACTCCCATGACCTCCTCAGTTCAGTTAGATAAGGATTCAACCGAAAAATCTATTTATCAGAAGAAGTATAGAGGATTAATAGGATCACTGCTTTACCTGACTGCTAGCCGACCTGATATCATGTTTAGTGTCTGTCTTTGTGCTAGGTTTTAAGCTGATCCTAAAGAGTCCCACCTGACTACTGTTAAGAGAATTCTTAGTATCTTATAGGGACCCCAAACTTAGGAATCTGGTACCCTAGGCACATCACCTCTTTTGAGATCATTAGATATTCTGATTCTGACTTTACGGGGTGTAGGGTGGATAGAAAGAGCACCTCTGAAACTTGTCAATTCATAGGACAGTCTTTAGTCTCCTGGTCTAGTAGAAAATAGAACTCAGTTGCACTTTCCACTGCTGAAGCTTAGTACATTGCCTTAGGGAGTTGTGTGGCCCAAGTTCTTTGGTTGAAGCAACAAGTCTTGGATTTAGGATTATCTGTTGGCACAATTTCTGTTCTGTGTGATAATACTAGTGCCATCTGTATCTCTAAGAATCCAATCCAACATTCTAGGACCAAACACATTGATAAAAGGCATCACTTCATTAGGGACCATGTTATAAAATGGGACATTGAGCTACATCATGTAGCAACTAAAAATCAGCTGGCTGACATATTCACTAAACCACTGGCCTTTGACTCATTCAGTATTTTGAGAACCAGATTAGGAGTGATTGATATAAATGCTTGATTCTGATGACTGCTGATTTCTGATTGTTCTGATTGTTATTCTATTTTCTGTTAGTTAGTTTTTGGTTTGATTATTTTCTTTCAGTTATTTTTAGTTTTTATTCTTCTATTTTCTATTTTAGCTTTAGTGTCAGTTTAATTTGAGTATTTATTTTGATATGATTTAGTTTTTACCTATTTTATTTACAGATTCATCTCGTTTATCTACTGTCTAATGTGTTTGAAAATAAAAAAAAATGGATTTCTGATTAAGAGTTTTGCCTTATTTTATCTGAAAGCTTGTAAGCAGTGATTGATTCCACTGGATTTGTTAAAGGGAAGAAACGTTGATGATTGTTTCTCTTCCTCTAACTCCTTTACTGGTGTATGGTTTCTTTTGGATAAAAATTGTTTTCAAAATTAAAATATTAGTTTTTGAAATAGAGATTTGTTTTATCTTCCTATAGTAATCTACCTCATATCAAAAGCTTGAGTTTGGAAATCCTGATTTCTGATTCCTTACTTTGTAACACTATTATATCAGATATTTTTCTGGAATGAGGCTTGAAAGGATCTCTTTTCAAATCTAATTTTTTTTCTTCTGAATCAGATTTTTGTTTTGAAAGAGGTTTGCATCGATAAGGTGCCCGGGGTCGGAGTTACGAAAGTTGATTTTTTCCAACATTTTCTGGATTTCAACGCTGACAATCATCTTCTTATTAGTTTTTGGATTGAAAATCAAGGGAGAATTCTGTTTTATAGTTGTTTTCTTTTCTGTTCTGTACTGATGTTTTTAGTATTTCTGTTTACCCTCCTCCTTTTTGTGATGACAAAAGGGGGAGTCAGTTGTAGTCATTTCTATTTTTATTATGTGTTATGTTTCCTGTATTGATTTAGTTGTTAAATGAAAATTTGAAAAAATATTTGTGTCTTGATCTCCTAGTTATTTTTTATTTTTAAACTACTGTACAAATGTTTGCCATCATCAAAAAGGGGGAGATTGTTGCGAATCTGATTTTGATGATGACAAACATGTTTCCAGTGTGTTTTGCTTGGCTAACCCGTTTCAGGCACAAAAGATCACGAGCCACTCAAGCCAACTCAAGATCGGGTCCAAGTGTGTCCAGCTAAGTAGCCTTGCACACACACACTCAGGGGGAGAGCATGAGTGAATTAGAGTTTCTGTTCATTTTTTGTTCAGATCATCCTGGACGATATTCACATCGTCCTGAACGATCAGGTAAAAATAGAAACCTTAATTAGGGCGACTAAGTTAAGAGGGTCTGATTAAGTAGATCGTCCTGGACGATATTTGGATCGTATGGGACAATATGCTCAAATCAAAAATTCTCAGCCGCTAGATAAAATTAGGCAAGTTTTTATTTTAAGTTATTTGGTCTGATCATCCCGGACGATACGTGTATCATCCTGGACGATTCAGTACAATCATGCCTAATTTATTCTGGTTATTATGGAAAGCAATTTATTTTTGATTGATGCGATCATATCATCCTGGACGATCGCAGGATCGTCCCGGACGATCATGATCGTCTAGTGCATTTCAGCTGTACGTCCCGAACTATGCTCAGGATGATTTTGCCACTTTTTGAACTAATCGTACAGGACGATACCCTTATCGTCCTAGATGATCAAGTCATTTTTTGGTCATCCAGCACAAGTTTCTCTGGATGATCCGAACTATCTTCTGGATGATATTCCTCGATTTGCACTAATAGTCCCGGACGATCGCAGTTCAATTTTTTCTACTGATCGTCCAGAAGAGCCGGATCGTCTAGGCTTAAACAGCTAATTTTAAACTGATCGTACAGGACGATCTATCGATCGTCCTGGATGATCTTAGCCGACCAGTTGAGATTTAGGGCAAATTTTAAGCCCTCCTATAAAAGATATTTTTCTTCCAACAAGAAAAATCTTTTGCCACTTTCCTTCCCAGAGAAACCCTAGAGAGAGAGAGAGTTTGGGAGAGAGAGAGAGGATCTTGTGAGGGGGAGTTAGTGAGGGATTCACTAAGGTTGCTCCAAGCACAGATCAGAGTCATCCTCTCTGCTCGTCATCTTTCATCTAGTTGGTGTTCGTTGTGGGAGGATCGTTCGCAAGAAGATTTGGGGTTCTCTGCCCGCTTTAGGTGGAAGCAAAAGGAGGTCGGGTTCTCTGCCTCACCGTCTGGTGAAAAAGAGGTTTTGTACAGGCTTCTCTGCCTTACTGTGGGAGCAAAAGGAGAGACACTTTTTGTTTAGTGCAATACTCGGAGCGGAGGCTCCGGGGAGTGGACGTAGGTCAAGTTGACTGAACCACTATAAATTTTAGTTTGCTTTTCTGTTTCTGCTCTGCACTTTACTTTTCTGATATTAACTGCGTGGGTGAATATCTGTGATTAATCTTTTCGTTCTTGTTTACTTATTTCCGCTGCAAAGTATCAAAAAGATTTTTCTGTTCCTCGGGAAATTTTTAAATAACCAATTCACCCCCCTCTTGGTTAGCCTCAGGACTACTTCACTTGGGCTTAACATCCCATCATATGTCTTGAATATCGGCTGTCGAGGTACCACATGCTCTTATGAGGCCTTTTGTGAGAGCATACCTACAAAATCATCAAATGCCAGATTTAGGAACCCAAACAGGTTTGGGTTTCTTCTTATGAAAAGAAGAATGTAATGCATGTGTGTTGTGATGTAAAATATGTAATTTGGGTCTCCACACCCAATGTGTACTATGGTGAATAATGTAGGTGTGAGAGATATGTCCTAGCATACCACAAGAGAAATATCTAATGCCAGGAAAAGGTTTAATTAATTTACGTGGGTGATAGTGCCTCTTCCTAGGTTTGAATGAAACATGCTTTGATGATTTTGAATTAGATTCTTCAAATAGTGGAGGTGCATAAAACTGTGCAAAGTAGGAGGTGTTTCATTTTTCTCAAAAGCACTAATTTTCAATTTTAGAAATTCATTTTCCTTCTTAAGATTTGTAATTTCAAATTTCAAATAATGCTTATCACTAGCTAAGTTACGTGCCATGATGTGTAGTTCTTTATAAGCATTTTCTAAGTCAACATACGATATTTCAATGACTCATGCTCAATAATTAGTTCAGAATGCTTTTTGTTTAATTAATCAAATCCATCAAGTAATGACATGTGATTGCTATTAAGTGTAGAATGACCTTTAACCATAACATCATGCTCTTTTTGCAAATTCAGGAAATTCAATTTCAGGCTCGCATGGGTTTTCTTAAGTTTCCTATACGATGAATGAATTTTTTCAAAAACATCTAGCAATTGATCATAGGTTAGCTCACATACCTCTTCTTGATCAGACTGACCAGGATGATCATCAGCCATCAGACACAAGTTTGTAGTCTCCTCTTCATCTTCTGTCTCAGAGGAGTCAGATGTAGAATCTGCCCAGAATGCCTTTTGAATCTGCTTCTTGTCCTTCCTGAACTTGGGTTTCTCCTCACCCTTCTCCTTGCTTGGGTGAGCCTTAAGTGTAGGACAATCAGCCTTTATATGCCCAAGCTTCCTGTATTCAAAACAAATAGTATCAGATGAACCTTTAAAATTTCAACTACTCTTACCTTTGTTCCACTTCTAAAAGTTCTTGTGTTTCTTCCTTAGAAACCTTTTGAATTGCCTAGGGATTAATGCAACATCTTCGTATCAGACACGAAAGTATCAGTGTCTATATCGTTGGCCTTCAGCGCCACAGTTTTCTCCTTCTTCTTCTCACTTGCATTAAGGTATCTTTGGCTCACCCCTTGCTCATAAGAAATGAGTGATCCAAGTAAGTTATCAATAGAATAGGCATTCAAATCTTTAGATTCAGTGATCGCAGTTATCTTCACATAATAGGAAGAAGGCAAACATCTCAAAATCTTATTAACTTTCTCATAATTTATAAGCTCTCTTCCTAAGGCATGCAGGGAGGTTAAAAGTTTGAAAGGGATGTTAAGCCCTATTGAACTAGTCCCGAGGCTAACCAAGAGGGGGGGGTGAATTGGTTATTTAAAAATTTTACGATAACAATAAAAATCTTTTCAATACTTAGCAGCGAAAACAAGTAAACAAGAACGAAAAGATCAATCACAGATATTCACCCAAGCAGTTAATATCGAAAAAGTAAAGTGCCAAATTGAATCAGAAAAGCAAACCAGATTTTATAGTGGTTCGGTCAACTTGACCTACGTCCACTCCCCAGAGCCTCCCCTCCGGGTATTGCACTAAACAAAAAGTGTCTCTCCTTTTACTCCCACAGCAAGGCGGAGAAGCCTTTACAAACACCTCCTTTTCACCACACGGTGAGGCAGAGAACCCAACCTCATTTTGCTTCCTCCTGAAGCAGGCAGAGAACCTTCGAACTCCTTTTGCTTCCACCTGAAGCGGGCAGAGAACCCCGGATCTACTTGCAAACGATTCTCCCATGACGAACACCGACTAGACGAAAGACGACGAGCGGAGAAGACGACTCTGATCCGTGCTTGGAGCAACCTTAGTGAATCCCTCACTAACTCTTCCTGACAAGATCTTCTCTCTCTCTCCCAACTCTCTCTCTCTCTAGGGTTTCTGAGGGAAGGAAGGTGGCAAAAGATTTTTCTTGTTTCAAGAAAAAGTTCTTTTATAGGAGGGCTTAAAATTTACCCTAAATCTCAACTGGTCGGCCAAGATCATCCAGGACGATCGATAGATCATCTTGTACGATCAGTTCAAATTCAGCTGTTTCAGTCTGGACGATCTGGCTCTTCTGGACGATCAGTAGAAAAATTTGTTCATATCATCCTGTACGATCCTGCGATTGTCCGGGACGATTAGTGCAAATCGAGGAATATTGTCCAGAAGACAGTTTGGGTCGTCCAGAGAAATCTGGGTTAAACAGAAATTGATTTGCTAGGTTTCATGTGAAAGAGTTCATAGTCATGAAGCAAGATGTTCAATCTAGATTGCTTAACTTTAGATGTACCTTCATAAGTAATTCATAATCTATCCCAGATTTCTTTACCAGTCGTACAAGTGGCAACACGTATGCAATCTTTATTTTTAATGCCATTTACAAGTCTATGAGGTGCTTCATAGCCATCTTTAACAAGCATCCACATGCGATAATCAATAGTTTGTAAAAAGGTGGACATGTGAGTTTTCTAAAAATTAAAAGGTATATTATCATACAAAGGTGGATGAGTAATTGAATAACCTTTAACAGTATTTCTATTTCCAAAGTTATCCATGGATCAAATTCAAAAGTTTTTCGAAACTTAATTTTATGAATACCTCTCTGATACCACTTGAAAGTTCATTAGGGATGTTAACCCCTTATGAACTAGTCCCGAGGCTAACCAAGAGGGGGAGGAGGGTGAATTGGTAGTTTTAAAAATTCATGAACAAATGACAATTTAGAAAATCTTTTTGAATGTTTTAAAATGTTTACAGTTATGCGATGATGTGCAGATGTTCAATGAAAATAGAATAATAATCACAATCATATAATCATCAATAGAAAAGTAAGTGCAGAAAATAATCAGAAAGAACACACCAGATTTTATAGTGGTTCAATCAACTTGACCTATGTCCACTCCCTGGAGCCTCCCCTCTGGGTATTGCACTAACACTAAGTATCTCTCCTTCTGCTCCCACAGCAAGGCATAGAAGCCTGAACAAAAACTCCTTTCACCAACCCAGTCAGGCAGATAACTAGAACTCCATTCGCTTCCTCCTAAAGCAGGCAGAGAACCTAGACTCCTTTTTCTTCCTCCTAAAGTAAGTAGAGAACTCGAATCTTCTTGCAAACAATCCTACAACAGAACCACCAATAGGAAAAGGGATGGCGATCAGAGAAGATGACTCAAATTCTTGCTTGGAGCAACCTTTATGAACATCTCACTAACTCCCTCTCACAAGATCCTCTCTCTCTCTCCCCATCTCTCTCTCTCTCTCCTCTCTCTCTCTCTCTCAAGGTTTTCTTTGGCAAAGAAAGTGGCCAAAGATTTTTCTTGTTGGAAAAAAAGATCTTAAGTAGGAGGGCTCAAAAATTGCCTTAAATCTCAACTGGACATTACATATCATCTAGGACAATCGAAGGATCATCCTGTACGATCAATGTAAAATCTCATATATCACCCTAGACAATCTGAATTCTCTAGACTATTAGCAGGCAAAATTTGTTCAAATCATCCTGGACGATTCTGCGATCGTCTAAGATGATTAGTGTAAATTAGGAATTTCATCCAGAAGACAGTACGGGTCATCCAAGGAAACTTATGCTGGACGATCTCAAAATAACTTGATCATCCAGGACGATATTTTTATCGTCCTGTATGATTAGTTCAAAACACCCGAAATCATCCTGCATATAGTTTGGATCGGCCTACACAAAATGTGTAGTACGATCAAAAATGACTGGATCGTCGAGGATGATATCTCTATCGTCCTATATGATTAGGTCAAACTCAGGCATATCATCCAGAAGATAGTTTGGTTCATCCAAGTGAAATGCTCTGTGTGGTCAGGATTTTGTATGTATCATCCTGGATGGTATTGCGATCATCCAGGATGTTATGATCATATCAATCAAATATTAATTGCTTTCCTTAATCACCAGACTAATTTAGGCATGATTGTAAAGGATCGTCCAGGATAATACACGTATCATCTGGGAAGATCAGACCAAATCTCTAAAAATAAAAACTTGCCTAACTTAATCTAGGGGCTAAGAATTTCTGATTTGAGCATATCATCCTGTACGATAGGTCTATCATCTAGGACGATTTGCTTAATCAAACCGACTTAACATGGTCGCCTTAATTAGGATTTCTTTTTTTATTGGATCATCTAGGACGATATGAATATCATCCAGGATGATAAGAATTAAATTTAAAAATAGAAACTCTAACTCACTAAAACTCTCCCCCTGAGTGTGTGTGTGTAAGGTTACTTAGCTAGGGGATCAATTACATTACATTTCACTCAAGAAAGGAAAAAAATTTACATTTAAGCATATGCAGACCCGATCTTGAGTTGGCTTGAATTGTATTTGATCTTTTGTACCTGAAATGTTAGCCAATCAAAAATAGAATACAGAAATGTTTGTTATCATCAAACCTATAATCCTTAAATCCAGATCTGCAACAGTCTGCATTTCAAAAATTCCAATTCAACATTTCTGCATAATGAATGTAGTAATTAGACATCATTTCATTAGAGATCACGTATCTAAGGGAGACATAGATCAACATCATGTAGAAACTTAAAAATAAATTTGCAAATATTTTCATAAAACCCCTAAATTATGACACCTTTAGCACACTAAGGACTAAACTAGGTGTCATTGAAATTCATGCTTAGATAATTTCATGTGAAAATGTGATTTTTTTTCATTATTGTGTTTATTGTACTTTTATCTTATTTAGTTGTGTAAAAGTTTTTATGTTTGTTTTTATTTATTTAATTAGATTGTTAGTAAAAGCTTTTCCTATTCATCACACACAAACCAAAATTTTGAAATTAAAAAAAATCACAGTCACATTGTATGAACTATTTTGTACTATACGATCCTCACTAAACTTGACATCCTCACCATTTATAAGATTAACAGCTCAGAGTAGATTAATTATTAGTATTCATTCTTTAAAATCACCTCTACATACTGTATAATACACGTGGCAGCACTCATTAGATAAACTAAATCAGCCAGCATGAAATGAAATACGACTTTGTGGTGTAGGAACAATTATGTGTACTGTACGAACCTTTTGGTTAAAGGTCGTACCAGATGACTCCTCAGGATGATCATTTTTACGAAGATCATCCAATACGATTTGATCACTTTTTCTAAAAAATCATGTAGGATGACTTGACTTCATCTGATTATTTAGTACAATTCAGATCATATTATATGATAGACTCAAAAATTTAAAAGGGAGGGAATGGAAGGGCTAAGGCTTTGAATGACAGTAACTTCCCTAAGCCTTCAATTGTTCTAATCCTTAACATTTCTAATTATCCAGTAGCAAGTGAACTTACATGTTAATAGGTAATTCCTATCATCGATTTGTTCACAGCTGTTTCAAAACATTTGAGGATAATAAACCTATCACAAAAACAAAGAAACATGCATCATGCCATCCAACATTAGAACAAAACTTTCTCTAATATCAAGTTCTAAAACTCTTTGCATCCTTAACACTTCAATTTCTTTTGATTCTAAACTTCTATACAAATTTTTTACAATCTTATGTGTTAATAATGAATACACTACAATGCAATCGTATGTTTGTAGGCATCCCATAGTAATCACCCAACAAGTTCTTTTTAATTATTTACATCTTTCTATTATAGGGGTCAAGCCATGTAGCTTGTCATATATAGGAGATAATGGATGAACTACCATAAATCTAACCCTTAGAAATACCCTTTTAAACTAACACCATCCACTTGTCCATTTAATCAATCAGAACTTAAGTGTCATTTCAAAATTTAATTTTACCAAAGACTAGAGATCAAGTCAACATCACCCTACCTTTATGTGTTGTCACCTATCTGATATTATCCAACACCAAGTTTAATGAATCCCACAAGATTATTGTCTTTTTCCAAAATCTTACTTTTGATGAATAGGAGCCAACGTACGTAGAATAGAGATTTAAGACACATTGTTTCCTTTCTCTTAGACCAAAAATACTAGATCATATATCCTGGAACAACATACATATTCCTTATCTTTTACACTGATAGATCCTTCTATATTCTCATTTATTAACACCAAGGGGATGAGCCCAAAGAAGAGTACTAGCTCGATAAGGAAGGGGGATACCATTCAACACTAGCTCCAGCACCTACTTTCCAATCTCAGGCCTACGACTCAATAGTGGTCAGACTTGATAGCCAAGAGATAAAATGGAATACACAAGCTTAGAAGACTGCTCAACATTAGGACTAGCATCACTAGGAGTACGAGCTCCTCCAAACATAGTTTTAGCTACTCTAGTAGATCCACTAGCTACATTAATAGTAGTATGAGTTGCCCCAGCAGAACCACCAACAAATCCAACAGTAGTGCAAGATAGATCGAGCCTAGTTTAGTGACCAAAGTTTTTCCCTTAACTATCACTTTCAGCTACCACCACCAACACCCCATCTGGGACCTTCTTACTTCTAGGATTGTGTCCTATTCTGTAGCATTTTATTATTGTTGTTGTTTATTTTTATTTTTGTAGTTATTTTATTTGTTACTTAAGGTTCTAGCTCTCCTCCTTTGTAATGTTAATAGAGGGAGTAGGGTTTTGTTAGGTCATATCTCTAAATTTTTAAGTTTAGATTTTTATTTGCTCTTGTGCTTATTTTATGCCTTCTTTTTTTCTATTATAAAATTTTAAAAATTTTTTAAAAAATCTCACTATTTTTTAAAGATATCACTTAAAATAAAATAAAATTAAACTTCAACTAAAATTATTTGCCATCAATAAAAAGGGAGGGATTATTGTAATCTTGGAGCCGAGCTTATGAATTTGATAATAACAAACATTATTGGATTTTTACTTTATTTCGTGATATTATTATTGAATATTTGTCTTGTGCACACTAACATTTCAAGAAAATCATACACTACGCATCAATAAAGGATCATGACTCAAGACTGGATAGAATATGTTGGATGTTTTGTAAGAGTCTATATTTTTGCTTATTTTTTTTATCTTTCTTGAGTCAAATGTTTTACAAATGGTGTATGCTAGCTTAGCAACCATGCACCTACACACGAGGGAGTGAGAATTAAAATTTCAATTTTTTTGAACCTCATACTATACAAACACAATCATACTGTATAATCTATAGTTCAAAAAAAAATAGCTAATTAAGATATTGAAACAGTTAAACTAATCATACTACACAAACTTGATTGTACAGGATGATCAATTTAAATTGGAGCCCTCAGCCTCCAATTAGATTTTGGGAAGTATTTGAATTTTGATTTTTAAACTAATCATAATGTATGAGTTATTCACACTGTATGATGTTTAAAATCTTTCCTAAACTAATCCCTATAATTAGTCAATCAAATCAAAGTAAATTCACAAAAGTTGATCATAAGGTATGATTATAATCTTACTACATGATTGATGAGATGATATTTGATCTTCACAGGGTTCTTCTTGGATGAACCTTAATAGGATTGAACTATTCCTCATATATAATACTAATCATACTAAACGATCGACAGAGATGAAATTTGATCATCCCAGAGATGTCCTAGATGAACACTAGTTTTTGAACTAATTGAATTGTACAATCCATAATTTAAGGTGAGGTGTGAGTCTCCACATTTTAATAAGCTTTCCTTTTTTACTTCTGGTTTATTGGGCAATTTGATCCTTGGTATTCTCCTTAGGATCATCCTTCTGGCCTAAATCTACCTGCTTGGGATTCATTCCTCTTAGGTATTTAATAATTATATTCCATTTAATTCAGTTGATCATCATGGTTAATGCCAACACATGTGATTTACTTTGCAAGTTCATCACAGCTATTGGGGAACTATTTGTTGACCTCATTTTTAGCTGAGGTCGTACAAACCATAAATTTTGTAATATATCATCCTACATTGGGTCTAATAACTTGCCTAGATTCCCTAAACCAAGCCATTAAATACAAAGCTCTTCAGTTAATTCCAACACATCTCAATAAGTTTAAAATGATAATCTACATTCAACCTACCTAGTGGACTATACTTGGCATCATACTAGCTACCTAATTTTAAACCTTGCATGAATATTTATCACAGGAGATCTAAATATTAAACCCATTTAACCATAACTTCCCAAGCTAGAAGTTGACCTACTTGACCTAATTGATCTAGCCTAAATTAGCTTAATATAATAAACTCCTTAATTTACTTATTATAAACCCTAATTATTCATAAAATTTCACCAAACTATATCCATTAAAGATCATTCTAATTTGCTCATGATTGGTCCACTTGCCATGGTAAAAGGTTAACCTAGTTAACTAAACCCTAAACTAGTCAAACTAGAATAGTTTGGCTCACACAAATGCATATCGTTAATGACATTCGAGCCATTACAAAAGCTTAATCCAATCAACATCAAAAACATACCTAAAGCATGCATGAGTTAACCCATGTGAGTTGACTTGGTTAACTTACCTAAAAGGTTCAAGCTTATTCTTATATGTTCTTATTGTAAACATCAAATCTCCTGAACAAAAACCATAAAAAATGATCCAAATAGTACCTATAGATTCCTTAGACTCCATCCTAGGTGACTTAACTAGGTTTGACCAATAAAAAAAGTTGAATAGTCTAATAATATATGCATGGTCAAAGTTCATTAAATAGCCCATTCCACTCAATCCCTACAAACTTGTCTTGCTTAAATAACTCCTGAACTTCCCTAAAGTACTCCTTAAACCCAGCCATACTCTGTATAGGCCAAGCCTCACCAAAGTGGTCCCCTCCATTCAAATGACCCAAGGGTATTATCTCCTATTGACATGCCACTTCCTTACTACATATCAATTTCAGACACTTATCAAACATCCAAAGAACACCTTTGAGCAATCCTATCCATCCCCTTTGCTTCCTTGAGTTAAATTAGGGTAAATGGAAAAAAGGAATATTTTACTTAATGCTTACTCTCCAATGCTCCTATAGGCCATCTTTGGTTTCATTTTTGCATCCTAGATGTTTCTTAACATTTGGAGCCTGCCAGTAGTGAGGTTTCGAGTGGTTTTAATGTTCACATATCAAGCTCCCATACTTTCAACCTAGACATCCTTAGACCATGGTTTCTTCAACAAAGTTTTTAGAAAGGAGCAAAACAAACCCATATTCAAGTCTTAAGATTTTCCCTCCAAAGGTAAAATTAAAACCATAATCCAAGACTTTGCTTTAATTAAATCCTATAATTCATAGCATCCCCATCTGCCTCATTTCTCCTACGTGAGCTCTGCCTCTAGAGATCAGGCTTCTAATGTAGTTGTCTGTGGTGTTTACTATTGGTTATTTGAGTTTTTTTATTTTTTGTTTAGATTTTCATGTTTATTTTGTACTTCTTCTGGCTTGAGGCCTTTCAGCCTTTGGTTTTTAGTGGTTTTCACTTCCTTCAGATGGCAACTGGTCCGTCCTCCTCCACTCCCTCCCCTTGTGGTAACCCTCCATCGAGCGTTGTAGGGCCTAATAATGGTTTCTTTGGTGTTGTTGGTAATGAATCTACTTCTAAATCGCATTCATGTCATGATGTTCTTATGTGCAATGCTTCTTCAAAGGGTTCTAGTTTTTCATATACTAAGTCATCTATTAAAGGGTTTCCTACTTTGTTGATTTTTGAAGAAGATATTATGAAACTTGCTTCCCCTTACCAGTTCAAATTGGTTGGAAAGTTTTCCCTAAGATGTCCTAACATAGATTCTATTAGGTCATTTTTTGGCAATCTTAAACTTTCTAGGGTTTTTTCTATTGGTTTTGGGATGCTCGACATGTTGGTATTCAACTTTTCTCATGACTTAGATTATAGTCAGGATTTTGCTAGAAGAGCTTATTACATCAATAATTGTCAAATAAGATTTTTAAAGTGGACTCCTTACTTTTACATAAAAGAGGAGTCTTCTATAGTCCCCATATGGATTTCATTTTCAAATTTGAGGCTTCAGTTCTTTTATTCGCATGTTTTACATTCCTTGGGATCCAAATTTGGTAGACCCCTTCAATCTGATCAAGCTACTTTTTCAAGATCCAGACCCTCGGTTGCCCGAATTATTGTAGAATTGAACATTACCAAAAACCATCCTAGAGAGGTGTGTCTTGTTTCAGAAACTTTTGTTTATCTACAAAAGGTTTAATTTGAAAATATATCTAACTTTTATTCTCACTATAAGGTTCATGTTCATTCACTTAATGAATGTTTAATGGCTCATCCTAATCTCAAGAAAAGATATAAAGAGGGGAAAGTTGTGGTACTTTCTAATAAGAATGATTCTAATGATTTTGAGGCTCACATTCCTTTACAAGATCCTATGGCATATTGGGATAGCATTGAAACTATACCTTTGGACACACCTATTTCTTATCAGGAAGCTAATTTAGACCCTCTTCCTCTATTGTATTCTCATACCATACCTCAAATGGTTGGAGTGGTTGTTCAAAATATTGAAGGTAACCCCACAGTTTATACTAGTTTTTCTATGAAATAAGTAGCTCAGAATGGAGGTAAGGTAAATGATTTACACAATAAAGGAGATAATGGTGATTTGGCTCAAAACAATGTGCTTTAAATCATAATAATGGTGAGCGACCCGAGAAAGATAATGATGGCGAGGATAACCATATGGAGGGAGGAGAATTTGTGCCAAATAAGGATGGTTCTCAAATAAGGAAGCCTGATGGTATGAATGAAGTTTCTATGTTGTCCCCTCCTTTGAAACAACCTGCCAATAATGATGTGGACGGTTATACCAAAGTTGGTAAGAAGAAAACTAAAAATATTAAACTCTCGGATGGTCAACCATCTAGGGTTACTCAAGCTTCTAATCTTTTTTCTTCCAATGATTAAAGCCTTCATTTGGAATATTAGGGGTGTGGATAATCATCCTTTTAAGGATAGGGTGAGCATGATTCATAATATTAATGTTTTGGTTTTACTTGAGCCGTTGACTTCTTCTTCGAATTTGGATTCAATTCATATTTATTTGGGTTTTGATTGTTCCTTAAGTAATTGTTCTAATAAAATTTAAATATTCTAGAAAATTTGGGTTAACTTAAGCATTATTAATAACTATCCTCAAATTGTGCACACTAGTTTTAATTTCCTTCTATTTTCTTGTTTTGCTTCTAACATTTATGCCTCTTACTCTAAAGAAAGGAGAATTTTATGGAATCAAATAACTAACTTCTCTTCTAACATATCTGAGCCTTGGATGGTTGGTGGTGATTTTAACACTATTACTGATGTTTCTGAGAGAATTGGTGGAAAATCACCCAATATTCATGCTATGGATGATTTTAATGATATGATTTTAAACTCTGATTTACATGATATTGGTTTTAATGGTAGTGCATTTACATGGAATCAAGATACCATGTGGCAACATTTAGATTGTATTCTTTTTAATAACTTATGGATCTCTAAGTTTTATGGTACTCATATTGAACATTTATCTAGAACTTTATCTGACCATTCTCCCATTCTTTTGGATATTTCTATGGAGTGCAAAAGTATTCAATCTCCTTTTAAATTTCAAAACAAGTCACTTCTTCATGAATCTTTTTTAACAATGTTGAGAGCAATTGGCATGCCCCTTTATCTCTTTCTGATAATATTGTTGGTATAACTAGACTTTGGTTTAACCTTAAAAGGTTAAACAAAAGTTGAATTGGTGGAACAAATTTGTTTTCAAGAATTTATTTTCTAATACTATTTAGGTTGAGAATAATGTTATTTTGGCTGATAATAACTACTTGAACAATCCTTCTGTGGAGAATCATTCGTATTTGAATGAGGCTAAAGATAACTTATTAAACTGTAGGAACAAGAAGAAGTTTTTTGGAAACAAAAAGCTACTTCTAAATTCTCTGTTGGGGGTGATAGAAACACCAAAATTTTCATAATATTTCTAATCGTAAGAATGTTTCTAGTTATATTCATAAAATTTCTAATCCTGATGCCTCTCAGTTTGACTCTCATGATTTGATGTACAAGTCGGGGTTCGATTATTTTAAGATTGTGTTCAATGAAACAATCTGTCCAATTTTGGATTTGGATTTTTTATTTATTCCCTCAATTATTTCTGAATAGGATAACTCTATGCTTACTAAAATTTTATCTACTGAGGAAATTTGGTTAATCATTAAAGAGATGAATTGGATTTGGTTGCTGGCTCGGATGATTTTACTACTAAATTTTTTATGAAATCTTAGCATATTATTAAAGATGATTTATTTAATGTTGTTATTGATTTCTTTAAGGGTAATCCTTACCCTAAATGTTTCACTTCTACTTCTATTGTTTTAAATCCCAAAATAGATGCCACTAATTTTTGGAGTGATTTTCATCTTATTAGCCTTTGTTCTTTTTTCAACAAGCTTAATGCTAAGTTGATCATGGCTCGATTAGCAAAATTCTCCCCAATGTCATCTTTTTAGAGCAAATGGGTTTTGTTAAAAGTCAAACTATATTTGATAATTTTTTATTGGCTCAAGAATTAGTTCGTGATTTGGAGACAAAAATTTCTAGTGGGAATGTTATTTTTAAAATTTATATAACCGAAGCTTATGATAATCTCAATTGGGATTTTCTTTATACTATGTTTTTGGTTTCAAGAGTGATTTTATAAGGATCATTAAGAATAGTATTGATCATTATTTGTTTTCGGTTATTATCAATGGCAAGGGACACAATTTTTTTGGGTCTACTCATGGGCTCAGGCAAGGGGATCCTTTATCCCTTGCTTTGTTTATCTTGGTGGTGGAAATTTTTTCTAGAGGTCTTAATAATCTTTTTAGAAAACATCCCACTTTATAGTACAGAAATAATGGTGGCTTCCCTATGTCCCAATTAAGTTTTGCTGATGATTTTAATATTTTTACTACTGTCTCCAGAAAAATGCTTAATATCCTTTTTAAATTTCTTGGTCAATTTCAAAATGCTAGTGGACTTATTTTTAATTCCAAGAAAAGCTATTTTATCACTTCTAAGTCTCTCTCCAATCAGAGAATCACTTCTATTCAGAATAATTTTGGTTTTTTGCACATGCATCTACCCCTGAAATACTTAGGCACTCCTCTTTCCATGGTAAGAAGAGATCTCATTTATTTGGGGACATTTTTCTAACATTCACAAAAAGCTTTATACCTGGGCTTTTAATTTTCTTTCTTTTGGGGGTATATTAGTGCTTATTAAGAGTGTCCTTTGTTCTATTCCTATCTATTTGTTTCATATGTTATATCCAACTGTGAATGTTTGAAATAGGTTGGAAAGAATTTTCAACAAATTTCTTTGGGGTGCCAAAGAGGGTAAATCTACTTTATTATGGGCCTCTTGAGATAACTGCTCTGGTGTCCAAGATGAAGGTGAGCTTGGTTTTAAAAACTTGCATGATATGGCTCTTTATTTTTCTTATAAACTTTGGTTTAATTTTAGGGCTAAAAAAAAGCCTTTGGGCTAATTTTATGGTTTCTAAATATTGTGTTGGTAAACCCCCTCTTAACTATTTTTTTAAAAAAGGGGATTCTTTTAAATGGAAAAGGCTTTGCTCCATTAAATGGGTTGCTGAGAATTTCATTCAATGGGGCTTGCAGTTGGGTAATATCATTTTCTAGCAAGACAATTGGCTAGGTTATTCTTCTATTGATACTTTTCTTAATACTCATGCTATGAGTGCTTGTAAAGTTTCCCATTTTATTCAAGATGGGGCTTGGAGTTTTGATTATCTTTTTGAAATGGTGCCTAATTTTTTCATTAACCTCATTTTAAAAGTTTCTCTTCAACTTGATAAGAATGACTGAATTATGTTCAATAAGTCTAATGATGAGAGCTTTTTGTTCAAAGAAGATTAGCATTATATTAGGAATGTTCTGCCTAAAGACAACATTTTAACTACCATTTGGCAAAAAGGTATTTTAGCTTCTTATTCTATCCTTATTTGGAGAATTCTTAATAATTACATTCCAATGGATATCATTCTTATCAAAACAAGGTTTTTACATTGTCTCTAAATGCTAATGTTGTTATCTTATTGAAACCTTGAACCATATTTTTGCTAATGGCTCCATTGCTCTGAAAGTGTGGTTGTTTTTTTATAATAGTTTTAGTACCCAATATTGTAGGGATTATAGCATCATTAAGAGTATCATGCAAGGTTGGTTTGTTCCTTCTAAGGGTCATATTTGTAATATTTTACCTGTTATTATCTATTGGTTTCTTTAGAAAAGTACAAAAGAATCAAAGCATGAGAATATTTCTATGAATGTCATGAGTATCATCTCTAAGATTAAAAATAAAATGAAAAAGATATATTTGGCTAATTTGATCAATACGAGTTCTTTTAATGGTTGTTCTCAAATTACTAACATATTTGGTATCAATTTTCCATCTAATATCCATACTCGTAAAGGCATTATTATTAGATGGAATAAACCTTCTCAAGGTTGTTACAAACTCAATACTAGTGGAGCTTTTAAAATTTTGAATGCTGTGCGTGGTGCTCTAATCTATGATGATAAAGGTTAGGTAATTGTTGGCTTTATGGGTCCTTCGACTGTCTAAACTGCCATTTTTACTAAACTTGAGACTTTAAAGTATGGTTTACAATTATGTATTTCTCTTGGGATTACTAATCTTTGGATTGAATTGGATGCTATGCTTATCATTCATTATATTATTGATAAAATTAATAACAATCCCTCTTATTTCTATACCATCACCTAAATTAAACAATGGCTTTCATTTATCAATTTTTCTATTACTTAGATTTATAGGGAAGGTAATTATGCTATTGATTTTTTAGATAAGTTGGGTTGCAATTTGATGGATTTTAGGGAATATAAGGGGTCCTCCCTGCCTACTAAACTTGTTGGGTTGGCTAAGCTTGACCGATTGGGGATTCCTTATATTTGAGTTAAATAAGTTTTTATCTTCTTGTCTTTGGTTGTTCTCTTAGTTGTTATGCTCTTCTTAGTGATGTCCTATTTGGTTTTGTTGGTTTTTTTTATTAATTATTTTTTGGGTTGGTTACTCACTATTACTTGATCATGCATGGTTGGAACATTTTGTTGGTTGGTTTCTATAATCAATTCCTTTATGTGGGGGGCTATTTTTTGGATGTCTTTATTTTATAAGTGGCAGGGGTTGGTTTCACTTCCAGATTGACCTGCCTTTTAAATTCGTTGCTTACCTACTTTGGGGGGTAAATCCATAGCTTTATTTTTTCTTTTTAGATGGGTGTGCTACTCTCCGCAAAGATAATATGTCTATTTTTCCTTATCATTATAATCATGGCTGGAAGGGGTTTTTGGCTAATGATTGGAATATTTTCTAGATGAGGGTGTATCTTGATCTCAATTCTTCTAGAGTATTTCATCACCTAGCACAGATGTTTTCATTTCTTGTTACTCCTGCTAATGGTTTTGCTTGGGTTATGTTGATTTGCTATGGTTGGTTATGTTTTATTATGGTTTTGCTCCATTACCTTATTGAATACAACACTAAAATTGACTTTTTTGTTATATGCTCTCATGGTATGTAATGTGAGTGGTCAGATTGGCACAAACTGGATCATTTTCATTAGATCTGATTGGGATTTCTACTCCTATAATATTTATAATTCTGATTTGTGTCAGTATAAACTATTTATAAATTCCTTTATTATTACTATGCTTTGTTGTTCTTTGTTCTCTTTTGCAGCAACTTTTTCTTGCAGGATCCTTGGATTGAGGACTTGGAGACCAAGCTGAGAATGTTTTGCAGGAACACTGTGCTGAATGTTTTAATTCTTAACTTCCTTTTTTGGGTGCTGACAACTTGCAGCCCTAGAATGTTACTAGGTTATTTTATAAATCTTAGTATAGGGGACAATCAGCTCTTAGGCTTTCTTTTAACTTTTTTTGTAGCTCTTTCGAGCATTAGCAAGCTGAAGGTTCCCTTTAAGGACCTTGTAATCTTATTTTATATTAATTCTTAGGCCCCTCTGTGGATTTCCCCAAACAAAAAAAAAATCCAATACTTCTTTGCATGAAGTCTTCAAACTTTATAACATGAATTTACATACTCCTATAAGCCATGTTGATTAATTTTAGCAATTTAGATTCATAGAATAAGTATTTAAAGCAGAGAAAAATCCTAGGATTACAGTTGGCTAATCGAAGAGTATGAGATATTATTCATCCTTTTCTTTTATTTAGCTTAAATGAATAATATTCTCTTGTATCGAGCAATAATCCCACCCTCCAAACTATAATCATCTGGTTTAAATCGTCACCTTTCTTTCTATCCCATGTGAGATTTTATTACTCCTATCAACATGGTTAAAGGTCTAACCACTAACAAACTATAATGCCAATTTGCACACACTGCATACAAACCATTTTATTAGTCTATGCCACCTATGGTTAAATGATTGAAATTACTTATTAATTTGATTTTTAATGCAAGAACTTTTAAAAATCATTGTAAATTATATTTTCACTCATCTTCCATGTTTTATAGCTCTATGGATTCAAGGAAGTGAGCTTTTTTCTTTAATAAATAAAATTAAGAAATATAAATGAGTATTTAATGAGTAATTTTAGTTTGAGTACTCTCTAATTTCCTTAATCACTCTTTAAATATACATCTAATTGGGATTAAAATTGGCTAAGTCACACTAGCCGATGTTGCATACATCTCCTAATTTTCTTACACACATTTGAATTCCCTATTATCCACACCTTAATATTTAAATATGTAAATCATTTCTTGACCAAAACTTTTGGAAATTCATTATGCCCAATTCATAGAGTATTTATGTCAAAATTTTGTGTGGATTGTTAAACATCAAGCAAGGGTTAGATAGAGCTAATTGCAAATCCAAATGAATAGTAGAGACACCTAAGTAAATCAAGTTGGAATTATATCTTGATGACTTAGAAAAATTCTATGAAATTCATCTCATATCCAATTGGAAAGAAACTCAAACCTATTATACATAGTGATCTTATATTTCCTAGGAATTAATTTGACATTAATTTTGGGTCATTAAGTGGTTTAAATAAAAAACCCTAAAATTAGCCCCTATTTCAGGCTAAAATTTCAAAAATTCTTACAAATTCCTTAAAATACTAATGTCGATGATCCTTTATTGAGCAATATTGCTAGAAATGGCGTCGTTAGTATATAGGATGCTTGGAATAATTTTAGATCTAAACATTCTACTTCTGAAGTTTTTTTTGCTTCCAAGTGTCAATATTGCTATCATATCAAGAATATGCATCATATTTTTATTTCTGGGCCTATTGCTACTAAGATTTTGATTCATATCGAGGATATTTTTAAACTTAATTATTTTAAGGGTAATATTTCTATGAAGGATATCCTCCATCTCTAGTTTACTAACTCGAGAGGTCATATTACCAATTTTATTCCTTCTCTTATTCTTCGGTACCTCTGAATAACTAGGAATGACTCTCTTTTTAACAATATTACTATGAATCATGATCATATTATTAGAAATGTTAAAGATAAAGTTAGTAGGTTGTTTAATGTCAATCTTTTAAGCTCTATGAATTTTAATGGTTTTTTTCCATGTTGTTAAGGAGTTTGGTATAGTCCTTTAAGATAAGTTTAACAATGATGGTTCTAGGTTTATTTATTGGATTAAACCTCCTCCAAAGATGTTCAAGTTAGATAGTGATGGTTTGGTCAAAGGGGAGACATGTGGCTATGGTGGTATCAATAGAGATTCTAATGGTAATTTTGTTATTGCTAATACAAGCCCATTACCTAAATGCTTTATTATTTTATCTGAACTTTCTGCTGTCTTATTTGGTTTGAAATTATCTTTCCCTTGGACATGTCAATATTTGGATTGATTTTGATGCTTTACACATGTTTTTTTTTTCATCAATGATAATGATGAGGAGATTTATAATCCTGAATTGTTCTATCTTAGTAGGGAAAATAAGTAAGTTTTTATCTTCTTAAATGTCAAGTAGACTCATGTTCATAGTGAAAGTTCATGAGGGATGTTAAACCCTAAAGAACTAGTCCCGAGGCTAACCAAGAGGGGGAGTGAATTAGATATTTAAAAACTTCTTTAACGAAAAGAAATATCTTTTTATATCTTGTAGAGAAAATGAATTAAATAAATAATTAAAAGATCAATCACAGATTTCAACCAAGCAGTTAATCATAGAAAAATAAAATACAGAAAATAATCAAAAAGAACACACCAGATTTATAGTGGTTCCATCCAACCTGACCTATGTCCACTCCCCAGAGGCACCCTCCGAGTATTATACTAAATCTTTAGTGACTCTCCTTTAGCCCCCACAGCTAGGTGGAGAAGACCTTACAAAATCACTTCCACCTTCCTCGATGCGGCGGAGTAGTCGGGTCCTTTGACACCAAAGAGTTCTTCTTCTTCCCAAAACTTCCCTCGAGATCACCCTTGAATGTGATAGTTCTTAGGTGCAAGCTTGCCGGAGCAACCGTGTGAACCCCCTCACACTCCCTCAAAAATCCCCCATCCAAGGCTCTTCTCCCTCTCAAACTCCTCCCTTTCCACTCTCCCTTTTAGGCTCTCTCTTCAAGTTTTCTCCAAAAGAAATGAATACTCAATGGCTGTCAAAGAAACCTATCAAGTGCCTTAAGAAAGCTTAAATAGAGAGCTTCAAAAAGCCTTCCAAAAGTTCTGGCGGTAAAGATAATCCAGAACAATCGCAAGATCGTCCATTATGATGTGCTTAAAAAGATGGCTTCAAAAAATCCTAAAAACTCAATTCTGCTGCTAAAGATCATCCAAGATGAACGCAAGATCATCCAAGACAACGTACAGAATTTGACTTGATAGTCCTGAATGATCTCAAGATAGTTCAGGTTGATCAGTACAAATTTAAAAAAAATCATCCAGTATGATATACAGATCATCTAGGATGATCAAAATATCAATTTATGCATATTTGATTGAATAATCACAGGATTAATTTAGGCAATATTATCATAGATCATCCAGTACGATATGGATCGTCCTAGACGATTCGACCAAAAATTGAAACTTGAAATCTTGCCAGAATTATTATGGCAGATAGGGTTTTGAGATCATATTGGATCGTTCAGTACTGTATAAATCATCTAGGATGATTAGTCCAAAAATTGAACTTCTGGTTTTGGCTCAATCTCACTCCCCTGAGTGTGTGTGTGCATGATCACCAAGCTAGCAAACACCTTTACAGGACTCTACTCAAGAAATCAAAAATTACATCAGTGAATATTATAGACTATTTACAGCATAACATGTTCTACCCAATCTTTAGCTTTTATTCTTCGTTGGATGGTGCATGGTGTTCTTAAATGTTAGTATACACACAAATAAATATACATTACAAATATTAGGAGACATGATGATGTGATCCATAATGTTTGTTATCATCAAAACATAAACTCGTGATCTAGAGTAGCAACAATCTCTCCCTTTTTGATGAGGGCAAATATTACTTGTTGAATTTGTAAAAAAGGATTTTCTCCTAATCTCCCCCTCACTAAGATAAAAAAATTTTAAAAAAGGGGAAAAATTTTTCTTTTTTTATTTTTAATTTTTATTTTAAAATAAAATTGATAAAACAAAACAAACATATACAACACAAAAATAATAGTACATTCAAATATAACAAAAAAGTATGTTCTCCCCCTTTGATATTATCAAAAAGAAGAGGAGCATAGAAAAATGAAACAGAAAAAATAAACTAAAAGATCAAAATGGTCCCTAATCTGGTGAAAAAGTTTTTTGAAGAATCAGTTTGAAATATCAAAATTTTTTTGGAATGAGAAAGTTTGCCTCTTGATTTTATTCAAAAACATAGTAAGGCATGTATTTACCACGCATAATCTCAGAATGGTCAAAGAAACAAAAATTGTTAACCCAAACTCACATTCCTTAAGGGCTAAAAAACTTTTTGAAACAAAAACTAAATCAAGGAACAAATTAGGGAAGGAAATAACAATAGTTCCCAAACTTCTTGCATGAAATATATCTAATAGAATATTAATACAAAAAGGTGAATCTAAAGTCATGATTTTCAAACTCAAGTATCAAAAATATCAATAAATATAAGGGTTATCTTAAGATTTAAGAAGTACAAGAAAAGTAAGCTAACTAATTGTGGGCTCATTTTGTGCCTCTTTATTAGTTTTTGGCACACTTCTATGCATCTTTGGATATACTTTGTATATACTTTTATTTTGGTGACATTGCACATCTTTCCAGTTGTGGGCTCATTTTGTGCTTCTTTTCTTTTTACAAACATGCTTCCTCTCTACAATTCTAAGGACTAAAGCAAACCCAATCTAGTGATAAAAATAAACAACTTGATTAAGAAAATATTGAAATGGATTCAGCAACATGCAAAAGATCCCTATGAGATAGAGAAAATGTGGGGAGATGAAAAAAGTTCAATTTGAAGATCTAATTTATAATTTGATGAAGATTTTAAATCAAAAGTGAAATAGCCTCATTAAGGAAATGAGATAAACAGACAAAATCATGAGTTCCCTTCCTTTGACTAATTTAAAGTAGTCAACCACAACTTACATAAAATTTCAAGAAAATAGGAGGTAAATTTTTCATTTAAAAAAAAATGATCTTCTAAAAAGTGATTTGATTTTCTAAAACATATAAAAAAATGTGATATGCGTGTGCTGATAAGAGAAATTAATAATTATATAGAAAAAATAATAATAAAATAAAATAGTAGATTGCAAAAACAAAATAAAAAGAATAAAAAGAAAACTTAAAAAATAACACAAAAAGTAAAAAATATTCACAGAATTAAAATAAACACAAACACATAAGAAAAACTTTAATCCACATCATCCTGCTCCTAGTCTGATGATTCAGAAGTTAGGTCTGCCCGGGTGATTTTTTGCTTTGCATTATTTTCCCTGATTACAATTTGCTTAGCTTTACCCTTTTCCTTTTTAGAAAGGCTTTTTAAGTTCAGGCACTGATTTTTCGTATGTCCAGGCTTCCTACATCCAAAGAAAATAATATCAGAGGAAATCTTAATATATTTTCCCTTTTTACCATTGTTCCACTTTTGTTGATGTTGATGCTTGTGCTTTAGTATACTTTTCAATTTATTTGTTATTGATGCTATCTCCTTACTTTCATCATCTTCTGAGTCACTTTCATTCATGTCTTCAGCTTTCCATACAATAGTTTCACCTACATCCAAAAGCTTTTGACCCAAACCTTACTCATAAGTAATGAGTGAGCCAATCAAATTATCAATAGAATATTCGTTCAACTTTTTTGATTCACAAATAGCAATAACTTTGGCATCAAACATATTGGTAGGCAACATAGAATTTTATTGACCTTTTCAAAGTTTAAAATTTTTTTACCTAGAGCATGTAATGATGTCATAATTTATGTAAACCTAGTATACATTTCTAAATCATCTCATAAGATTTCATGCTAAAAATTTCATAATCGTGTATTAGAATATTTAACTTAGATTGCTTTACTTCACTAGTTTCTTTATATGTAATGCATAATTTATCCCAAACTTCTTTGCCAGTGATACATGAAAGTTTGTGAGGGGTGTTAAACCCTATAGAACTAGTCTTGAGGCTAACGAAGAAGGGGGGTGAATAGGATATTTAAAAAAATATCTTTAACAAAAAGAAATATCTTTTTATATCTTACAGTAAAAATGAATTAAATCAATAATAAAAAGATCAATCACAGATTTCACCCAAGTAGATAATCACAGTAAAATATAATTCAGAAAATAATTAGAAAGAATACACCAGATGTATAGTGGTTTGGTCCAACCTGACCTACGCCCAATCCCCGGAGGCACCCTCCAAGTATTGCACTAAACCTCTAGTAACTCTGCTTAAGCCCCCATAGTTAGGCAGAGAAGCCCTTACAAAATCACTTCCACCTTCCTTAGTGCGGTGGAGTAACCAGGTCCTTTGACACCAAAGAGATCTTCTTCTTCCCAAAACTTACCTCAAGATGACCCTTGAATCTGATGGAACTTAGGTGCAAGCTTGCTACAGCAACCGTGTGAACCCCCTCACACTCCATTGAAAATCCCCCTTCCACGGTTCTTCTCCTTCTCAAACTCGACCCTTTTCACTCTCCCTTTCAATCTCTCTCTTGAAGTTTTCTCCAAAAGAAACAAGGTCTCAATGGCTGCCAAAGACACCTATCAAGTTTCTTGAGAAAGCTTAAATAGAGAGCTACAAAAACACATCCAAATCAGTTTTGGCGGCAAAGATCATCCAGGACGATGGCAAGATCGTCCAGTACGATGTGCTAAAAAAGATGGCTTTAGAAAATCTTAAAAACCCAATTCTACCACCAAGGATCATCCAAGATGATCACAGGATCATCTAGGATGATGTGTTGAATTTGACGTGATAGTCCAAGAAGATCTCAGGATAGTCCAGGATGATCAGTACAAATTTTGAACAAATCATCCAGTACGATATACAGATCGTCCAAGACGAAATTATCAAATTATGCATACTTGATGTAATAATCACAAGATTAATTTAGAAAACATTTTCATAGATCATCCAGTATGATATGGATCATCCTGGATGATTAGAACAAAAACAAAAACATAAAATTCTACCTAAATTATGATGGCATCTAGGGTTTTGAAAATGCATTGGATCGTCCAGGATGATATAAATCATCCAGAATGATTAGTTCAGAAATTGAACTTCTGGTTTTATCACAATCTCACTCCCTAAGGGTGCATGTGCATAGTCACAAAGCTCGTAAACACCTTTACAGGACTAGAGTCAAGAGATCAAAATTACATCAATGCATATTACAAACTTTTTATAGCATAACCTATTCTACCCAATCTTGGGCTCTGATTCTTCATTGGATTGTGCAAGGTGTTCCTAAAATATTAGTATACATATAAATAAATATACATTACAAATATTAGGAGACAAAATGATGTGATCCATATTTTTTGTTATCATCAAAACATAAACTCGTGAGCCCGAGTCATAATAATACATGTAGAAACATTCATATAATCTTCAGAAGTTAAAGCACAAAAAAAATAATTCAAAGATTTAGCATTCAATTGAGCATAAGTTTTTTCTTCTCTGCTCCATTCAAAAAAAAGAATATAAGTTCATATGCCATTTACAAAACGAGAAGGTGCAGAGTATCCTTCCTGAATCAACATCCACATGCGATAATCTATTAATTTTAAGAAAGTAGACATATGGATTTTCCAAAAAATTAAAAGAAATTTTTCAAATAAAGGTGGTTGAGAGATTGAATATCCTTCCGCAACATAACGATTTCTAAAATTATCCATGGATCAAAATTCAAAAGTTTTCCAAAACTTAATTTTATGAATCCCTCTTTGATACCACTTGAAAGTTTGTGAGGGGTATTAAACCCTAAAGAACTAGTCTCGAGGCTAACCAAGAGGGGTGTGAATTGGATATTTAAAAACTTCATTAACAAAAAGAAATATCTTTTTATATTCTGCAGCAGAAATGAATTAAATCAATAATAAAAAGATCAATCATAGATTTTACCCAAGAAGTTAATTACAGTAAAATAAAATACAAAAATAATCTGAAAGAACACACTAGATTTATAGTGGTTCGGTCCAACCTGACCTACATCCACTCCCCGGTGGCACCCTCCGAGTATTACACTAAATCTT
Organism: Dendrobium chrysotoxum; assembly: GCA_019925795.1. NCBI lineage: Eukaryota > Viridiplantae > Streptophyta > Magnoliopsida > Asparagales > Orchidaceae > Dendrobium > Dendrobium chrysotoxum. The sequence goes on along the minus strand of CM034300.1, from coordinate 42,862,009 downwards.
TAGTGACCCTCCTTTGGCCCCCACAGCTAGGCAGAGAAGCCCTTCCAAAATCACTTTCACCTTCCCCAGTGCAGCAGAGTAGTCGAGCCCTTTGACACCAAAGATATCTTCTTCTTCCCAAAACTTCCCTTGAGATGACCCTTGAATCCGATGGTACTTAGGTACAAGCTTGCCGGAGCAACGAAGTGAACCCCCTCACACTCCCTTAAAAATCTCCCTTCCAAGCCTCTTCTCCTTCTCAAACTCCACCCTTTCCTCTCTCCCTTTCAAGCTCTCTATTCAAGTTTTCTCCGAAAGAAATGAAGACTCAATGGATGCCAAAGACTCCTATCATGTGCCTTGAGAAAGCTTTAATAGAGAGCTCCAAAAACCCTTCCAAAATAGTTCTGGCAGTAAAGATCATCCAGGACGATCGCAGGATCATCCAGTATGATGTGCTTAAAAAGTTGACTTTAGAAAACCCTAAAAACTCACTTCTTCCACCAAAAATCATCCAGGACGATCGCAGGATCGTCCAGGATGATGTACAAAATTTTACCTAATAGTCCTGGACAATCTCAGGATAGTCCAAGACAATCAGTACAAATTTTGAACATATCATCCAGTATAAATTTAGGGTTTTGAGATTGTATTGGATCATCCAGGATAATATAAATCATCTAGGATGATTAGTACAAAAATTAAACTTCTAGTTTTGGCTCAATCTCACTCCCCTGAGTGTGTGTGTGCATGATCACCAAGCTAGCAAACTCCTTTACACTGGTTTTGGCTCAATCTCACTGCCCTGAGTGTGTGTGTGCATGATCACCAAGCTAGCAAACTCCTTTACAGGACTCAACTTAGGAAATCAGAAATTACATTAATGAATATTACAGAATCTTTACAACATAACATGTTCTACCCAATCTTAAGCTTTGATTCTTTGTCGGATGGTGCATGATGTTCCTAAAATGTTAGTATACACATAAATAAATATACATCACAAATATTAGGAGACATAATGATGTGATCCACAATATTTGTTATCATTAAAACATAAACTCGTGATCCTGAGTCGCAACACATAGAAAAGGCAATGCTTATGCTGATTGGTTAGCTAATCATGGTTCTAATCTCCAATTTCTTATTGACTTTTCCTAAAATCAGCTGGCTTCCTTTGTTTAAGGTCATATTTGGTTAGATAAGCTTGGTATTCCTTAAAACTTAATTTTTGTTCATATGGGGTTAGGTTTTGGCCTACTTGTTATTATGATTCTATTTTTGATTTAGCTGGTTGATTTATGGTGGTGAATTTTAAGAGTGATATTTATCTTATGCTTATCAAGGTTCATGGTTATTAGTCTGGTTTTTTTTTTTGGAATGTGTTTATTGTTATGAATTTTTGCCTTAGTATCATTGCTACTTTTCTTTTATTTCTCCTATAATGGGCAGGAATGTGATATGTCATCTTGTGTTTGTTGGCTTTCTCTTGCTTTTAATTTTTATGATCTGGCAGACTCGTCAGTTTTGATCTAATATGGCTTGTAATATTATGATTTGGTAGGATTCCTTTCACCAATGGTTTGGTAATTAGTCTAACATTACTTTGGGTTTTCATTTTGGTGTAAACTATTGTGATTAGCCTATTTTGAGCAATGATTGGATTAATTTTTATGCTGAATATTACCCACTGTGATGCTCATCTACTCCGTGGGTTATTTTTCTTTGACTTTGTTCTGTTCTAGGACTTCAGGTGGGGTAGTCCTACTATGTTGTTTCTGTGGTTTCTCTATTCTGTCTTAGGTGCTTTTTCTGTTCTTCTATTGGAGATTAAGGCTTTGATTGATCAATGTCTTGAGCTTTTTTATGGGTTATTGGGTGAAGGTTTGTGGTTGTGTGTTGCTTATGATTTTGATCCAGTGCTTCTCTTTCTCTTTAATTGGTACTTTCCTATGCAGGGTCCTTGTGAGCCTGAGTGGGTTTGGGAGTAGATTTGAGTTGCAGTTGGGTTTTATTCATGGTAGCAATATAAGTACTATATGCTTGAGCTTGAATGGCTGATTTCACCTAAGTTTTCGTCTGTATTCTTTTTTGTTTTTATTTTAAGACGGATTTATGGAGATATATAACCTAGAATGTTTGGATAATTTGGATGGTGAGGCCTTTTGTTTAGTGGCAGAAATTATGCATCTATTCTACTTCTTTTAAAATTATTTATCTTGCTCTTGCAATTCTTCTCCTATTTACTGTGGAATTACTAGAAGATGTGGTGGTTGTTGTGTGTTTGGTTATCATTCGGTGTAGCTATTTTATGGTGCTATTTTGGTTGATGCTAGGATGTAGTTACTTAGTGTGGTCCTTTTGGCCTAATACATTTTAGCTTTCCATGATAGTCATTATGTCTACTAATATTCAAGGAATCTGGGTTTCTAGCTACTGACATCTTTGTTATGGGTTTATTTTTTTTATTCTTCTTCATGTGATGAGCTGATGTGGTGTGCTGATGGGCTATCTCTATTTTCTTTATGCTATTCGTGGTTTAATGATTTGAGTTTTGTTTACATTGTTATTTTTTGTTGCAAATCTGGATTCAACAATTATAATTTTGATGATAATAAATATTTTTGTTTCTGTTTGAGTTCCTAAACTTTTAGGTTCATAAGATCAATTGTAATTCAAGCTAGCTCAAGATCGAGTTAGTCTGTGTTTGTTTCAGGTTTAATGTAATCTTTTCACCTTTCCTGAGTCAAAGTAATATAATGGATCCCCAAGCTAAGTAACCTTATACACACACACTCAGGGGGAGATTTTTTTTGAGTTAGAGTTTTTATTCTAATTTTGTTCATATCATCCTGAACGATAGTAATATCATCCTAGACGATCCATTGAAAATAGAAACCCTAATTAAGGCAACCAGGTTAAGTCAGTCTATTTAAGTAGATTATCCTGGATGATTATCCCATCATACAGGATGATATGCTCAAATCAGAAAATCTCAGCCGCCAAATAAATTTTGGCATGTTTTTATTTTTAGTATTTTGGTCTAATCATCCCGAACGACATGTGTATCATCCTCGATGATTAATTACAATCATGCCTAAATTAGTCAGGTGATTAAAGAAAGTAATTAAGAATTGATTGATCAATCACATTATCCTGGACAATCATAGGATCATCCAGGATGATCAATTACAAATCCTTATCATCTAATGTATTTCACCTAGATGACCCGAACTGCGCTCCAGATGATATTGCCATTTTTGAACTAATCGTACAAGATGATAGCTCTATCATCCCAGATGATCAGTTATATTTGAAATCGTCCAGCATAGTTATCCTTGATGACCCAAATTATGTGCTGGATGATATTGGGCATTTTTGAACTAATCGTATAAGATGATATAGATATCATCCTAGATGATCAAGTCTTTTTCTTTAGATCATCCAAACTTTTCTCCTAGATGTCCTGAACTGTCTGCTGGATGATATTCCTTATTTAAACTAATCATCAAGGATGACCGCAAAATCATCCCAGATGATCTGAATAAATCATGTCTTTTAATCGTCCAGAAGAACCAGATCGTTCAGGCCAGAAGGGGCTAATTTACACTAATCGTGCAGGACGATCCAAGGATCGTCCTGGATGATCTTTAATAGCAAGTTGAAATTTAGGGAAATTTTTGAGCCCTTCTATTTAAGATGTTTTTCTTGCTACTATTGAGATCTTTTGACGCTGTCCTTTTATGAGAGAGCTTTAAGAGGGAGAGCTTGGGAGTGAGAGAGAGAATCTTGTGAGGGTGAGTTTGTGAGGTGTTCATAAAGGTTACTCCAAGCAAGGATTCAAGTCATCATCTCCAATCATCGTCCCTTATCCCGTGGTGTCTTTCTGGGAAGGATCATCTATAAGAAGATCAAGGTTCTCTGCCTGCTTTAGGAGGAAGCGAAAGGAGGTAAGGTTCTTTGCCTACGAAATTGTAATTATATTAAAATATTTGAAAAGATTTTCAAAATTATTTTTGGTTAAGAATTTTTAAAACTACCAATTCACCCCCCCCCCCCCCCTCCCTCTTGGTTAGCCTGGGCTAGTTCATAAGGGCTTAACATCCCTAATGAACTTTCAAGTGGTAGTAGGGCGAGATTTATAAAACCAAGTTTTCAAAAACTTTTGAATTTGATCCATGGCTAACTTTGGTAATAGAAACACCACAGAAGGGTATTCCATTACTCGACCACCATTATTTAATAATATACCTTTTGATTTTTGCAAAATTCGCATTTCCACCTTTTTACAATCTATAGATTATCGCATGGAGATGCTTGTTTAAGATGGATACTCTATACCATTTAGATTGGTTGATGGTATTAAAACTAAACTTTGTTTTACCGAATGGACATTTGATGATCAAGATTTTCCACAACTGAATGCAAAATGCTTAAACTATTTTTTCTTTGTATTAAAATCTAAGGATTACATGCATGTCTTTACTTGCACAACTAGTAAAGAAATCTGGGATAGATTATGTATTACATATGAAGGCACATCAGAAGTTAAGCAATCTAGGTTGAATATCCTGCTTCATGACTACGAACTCTTTCACATGAAACATAGTGAGTCAATATCTAAAATGTATACTAGGTTTACACAGATTATCACCTCCCTACATGCCTTAAGAAGAGAACTCATTATCTATGAGAATGTTTACAAAATTCTAAGATGTTTGCCTTCTTCTTATGATGCCAATATAACTGCTATGACTTAATCAAAGGATTTGAACACTTATTTTATTGATAACTTACTTGGATCACTCATTGCTACGAGCAAGGAGTGAACCAAAGAGAACTTGATGCTGGTAAGAAGAAAAAGGAGAAAATTTTGTCGCTGAAGGTGAATGATACGGATACCGATTCTTTCGGGTCTAAAAGTGATAATGTTGCCTTAATTACTAGGCAATTCAAAAGCTTTCTAAGGAAGAAACATAAGAACTATTAGAAATGGAACAAAGGTAAGAATAGTAAAATTTTTAAAGTTTCTTCTGATACAGTTTGTTTTGAATGCAGGAAGCCAGGACATATAAAAGTTGATTGTCCTACACTCAAGACTCACCCAAGCAAGGAGAAGGGTGAAGAGAAGCCCAAGTTCAGAAAGGTCATGAAAAGGATTCAAAAGGCTTTCTGGGTGGATGAACATCGTGGTCAGTCTGACCAAGAAGAGGGATGCTCTCACACAAGACCTCATGAGAGCATGTGGTACCTAGATAGTGGATGCTCAAGGCATATGACTGGGGATGCAAATCAATTCATTTCATTGGAGGCCAAGGCTAGAGGTAAGGTTAGTCTTAGAGACAACACCACTTGGAAAGTTGTGGGCACAGGTATAATCAAAAACTCTGAAAACCTTTTGATTGAAAATGTTTTGCTTGTAGATGGACTGAAACATAACTTGCTCAGCATCAGTCAACTCAGTGACAATGGGATCAGCATAAAGTTTCTGGAAAACACTTGCATTATAAACTTAAATAATAACTCTATTTTATAGGGCAAGAGGATCAACAACGTCTATATGCTTGATTTAAATAACATTGAGTGTGCTGTACCATTCTGCTTAAAAGCTGTTGCTAATACTTGGTTGTGGCATAGGAGGTTATGTCATGCTAGCATTAAAACCCTTGCAAGAGTAACCCAAAAAGACTTACTTAGAGGTGTCCCCAAGCTTAAGTTCACTAAGGACTACCTATGTGATGCCTGTCAATTAGGAAAACAAGTCCAATCCTGTTTCCACTCCATTATGGATATTAACACCTCTAGACCTTTAGAAGTCCTTCACATGGATCTTTTTGGACCCATTAATACTGCTAGCTTAGGGGGAATTATTTATGGATTTGTGATTGTTGATGACTACTCGAGGTTCACTTCGATTAGATTTTTATCACATAAAATTGAGTCATTTAATGAATTTAAATCTCTCTCTATATGGATTTAGAAAAAGTTAGGTTGTGAGATCTTGACCATCCATAGTGATCATGGTGGAGAGTTTTAAAATGTGAAATTTGGAACCTTCTATGAGGACCATGGGATTAGCCGTAACTTTTCAGCTACTAGGACCCCTTAGCAGATCGGGATAGCTGAATAAAAAAATAGGACCTTAGTCGAAGCCACTAAAGCCATGCTTGTAGAGTATTCACTTCCAAAATACTTTTGGGCAGAAGAGGTGAACACAACCTGTTATGTGTTGAATAGGGTGAATGTTAGATCCAATCTGAATAAGATACTCTATGAGATCATTAAGGGTAGAACTCCAAACCTGTCTCACCTACATGTCTTTGGCTATAAGGTCTTCATTCTTAATAATGGGAAATCATCCTTAGGAAAATTTGATCGAAAATCTGATGAAGGAGTGTTCTTACGATATTCAAGTGTGGGGAAATCTTTTAGGGTGTTTAACAAGAGGACATTGGTGGTGGAGGAGACTACTAATGTGGTGTTTGATGAATCTAATCCTAAGGAGTCTAGAGGTGAGGAAGAAGATGAAATAGTAGAGATTACCCAAGGAGTAGAATTTGTAAATATGGAGGATAGGGTAGAACCTGAAAATAATTTTCCTGGAGATTGGAGATATTTTTTGAGTCATCCAAAAGAACTGATCTTAGGAGACCCTTCTAAAGGTGTTAGAACTAGGCATGGGCTTAAGAAGGAAGTAAACCATGAGAGTGCTACTAGCCTTTGCCTGTTATAAGGGATTTAAGCTTTTTTAAATGGATATCAAGAGTACCATTTTAAATGGGGTAATAAAAGAGGATGTCTTTGTAGAGCATTCCCTAGGTTTTAAGAGTTACCAATATCCAAATCATATTTTCTAATTAAAAAAGGCTTTATATGGATTAAAACAGGCACCCAAAGCTTGGTATGAGAGGCTTAGCACATTCCTACTTGAAAGAGAGTTTGTTAAGGGGAGTATAGACACCACCCTTTTTCTGAGGAAAGTTGAAGATGATTTACTCATTGTATAGATCTATATTGATGATATACTATTAGGATCTTTTGATTAAACGATATGTAAAAATTTTTCTAAAATAATGAGTAAGGAGTTTGATATGAGTATGATGGGAGAATTATCCTACTTTTTAGGGATTAGCATAAGCCAAATGGATGATGAAACCTTTCTGAATCAATCAAAGTACATTAAGGACAACATGAAGAAATATGAAATGGATAAAGCCAAGAAAATAAACACTCCCATGAGCTCCACTGTCCAGTTATATCAGGATTCAAATGGAAAAAATGTTGATCAAAAGATGTATAGAGGAATAATTGGTTCACTACTTTACTTGACTGCTAGTCGACCTATTATAATGTTTAGTGTTTGTCTTTATGCTAGGTTTCAAGTTAATCATAAAGAATCCCACCTGACTATAATTAAGAGAATTCTTAGATATCTCTTAGGGACCCCAAACTTAAGAATCTAGTATCCTAGACACAACACTTCTTTTGAGATTACCAGATATTCTAATTCTAATTTTGTAGGGTGTAGGGTGGATAGAAAGCGCACTTCTAGAACTTGCCAATTCGTAGGACAGTCTTTAATCTTCTGGTCCAGTAAAAAATAAAACTCTATTGCACATTCCTATACTAAAGCTGAATACATTACCTTAGGAAGTTATGTGGCCCAAGCCCTTTGGTTGAAGCAACCAATTCTAGATTTATGATTACCTATTGGCACAATTTAAGTTCTATGTGATAACATTAGTGTCATCTACATCTCTAAGAATCGTATCCAACATTCAAGAACCAAACACATTGACATAGGGCATCACTTCATTAGGGACCATGTTATCAAAGGGGACATTGAGTTACACCATGTAACAATTGAAAACTAACTGACTAACATCTTTACTAAACTACTGGCCTTTGACACATTCAACATTTTAAGGATCAGATTGGGGGCGATTGACATAAATGCATGAATCTGGTGAGCAGTATTTTCTGAATTTTTTATTTTTCATTTTTTTTTCTTTTAGTTTTTTTTTATTTGATTGTCTGTTCCTATTAGATCTTCTATTTTCCTGCTGATTTTTGTTTGTTTGATTTGTTTATCATATTTGGTTATTTCTTTTCTTGGGCCTTTCTCATAGTTTTTTATTTTCTGCTTATATTCTTCATAATCAGATCACTGCTCACTACTACTGATAAATTGAATTTTTTACTGAGAGTTTTGTCTTGTTTTTGTTTGAAGGCCTGTAAGCAGTGATTAAATCCTCTAAAACTATTATAGGGAAGAAATATTGATGATTGTTTCTCTTCCTCTAACTCCATTAATGGTGTATTGTTCCTTTTGGATAAAAATCATTTTCAAAATTAAAAATTTTATTTTTGAAATAGAGATCTATTTTATCTTCCTATAATAATCTATCTCATAAGAATAGTGTTTTCAAAGCATTGAATCATTGTTATGTTTTTCTTAATCAGATGATTGCATTTATCATATGAAGTATAGTTTTGTTCTATGAATTACTCATCCTTATTGTAAAGAGTGAGTTTGTCTGCTCTTATGAGCATAAGGTAATTTCACAACTGAGATTCTTTAAAGATTATGAAAGGAAGCAAGCTTGCAAAAAAAAGAAAAAGAGGCACAAAATGGGCCCAAAGATGAAAAGATGCGCAATGACGCCACAAAATGGAAAGATATACAAAGTGTATCAAAAAACAAAAGATGCGCAAAGTGTGCCAAATAAATTGAAAATGAAGCACAAAATGAGCCCACAAAGAAATAAGCTTTCTTCCCTTTCAGATCTTTAAATGTCTTAAAAAAATCCATGCGCCACTTAATATTTTCAAAAACTTTAGATTGAAAATCATGATTTCTGGTTCTTTACTTTCTAATACTATGTTATCAGCTATTTTTTTGGAACGAGGCTTGAAAGGATCTCCTTTCAAATCTAATTTTTTTTCTTCTGAATTAGACTTTTGTTTGAAAGAAATTTGAACCTGTAAGGTGTCCATGGTAAGAGTTACAAAAATTGATTTTTCAACTTTTTTGGATTTCAGCCTGTTGATTTTTTTATATGCTTTTGAATTAAAAATTAAAAAAAAAATTGATTTACTTGAGCAGCTTGATTAAAAAATCCTTTTTAGTTTTTGTTGTTGTTTCCTCATGTTTATTTTTTATCTTTACTTTCATTGTGATTTTTTTTATTTTTGGGTCCCCAGATCATTTCTCTCCATCCCTCATATTTTCACCTTTTTTTGTTCACATTGTCCCGAACGATTCTCACATCGTTCTGGACAATATGATCAAATCATCCCCATCTTGATTGAACGGCTAATCTGAACAAATTATTGGTGATCATCTTGGATAATACACCTCATCATCTTTAATGATCCATGTGGTAGCAGTTGGATGATTTAAATTTGGCCTGCCCGATTCATTTATTGCATATCATCCTAAACGATCCACCTAGTCATCCAGGATGATAGTTTTCATCAAAGGTTATCCAACTTAAGTCCTTGGCATGATCGCATGTGTCTAGTCATCCAAGAAAATATAGCTAATTATCCTAGATGATTTGATGGCCTTTTTGACCAATCATCATGGATGTAATTATTACTACCTATCTTCCTGGATGATCCCACAATCATCCTGAATGATATGGCCGATTTCTATTTAAAGAGCTAATTTCAGCCACTATTTTACCAATCTTCCTTCTGCTCTCATTTAATCCTCTTCTTATGGATGGTGGCAAGAGATCTAGGCAACAGGGAGCTAGTTCCTCCAGGGGTAATATTTATCCCAGATTCCTTGATGCAGCCGATCAGGCTGCATTCCAACGCTATCTCGATGTGGGAATTACCTAGTCCAAAATTGTGAATCCATGCATCAAAACCTATCCGGTACTGGACCTTTTTGCTCACACATCCTTCACCTTTATTTTGACACTTAATTTTTTTTTAGCACTAAATGTCTTCATATTTTCTTTGTGAACCTTTGCAATGATTCTACCTATTCCTCCCTTCAATCCTATATGATCAAACGCCTCGTAGAGTTAACCACTCAAGACTTTCATGACATTCTCCAACTTTCTATTACTAGCAGTAAACTTCATCTTTTGTTCTCTGACCCTAACTTTAACTGGAGTGTCGCCAACCATTTCCTTGAAAACACTAATGCCCCGTACCACGATATTGCTTGCTCTTCCTCAGTTAAGGATGATTGGACAATCCAGCATGTCCTTCATTCGTCTATCATTCCAAAGGTTGGGAACGACATCCACATTACCCCCTTGCCCTCAATAACTACCTACTACATCATGGCCCATCATGATTTCAATGCTACTGATCTCCTCTTTCACTACATTGAACACCTAACTTGCATTAGAGATCCAGACCACAGGAGATGTCCCAACTTAGCTTTAGGACACATCATTGACAACACTATCGAAACAAAATATAATCTTCAAAATTTGATTCCAACAAATGTCCCTCCCTCCTTCTACTCCAATAACTCTTTCCATTTCTTCAAAGTAATCTTGTTCATCTAGAGCCCAGAATGGATGTTGAGGGAGAAGAGGAAGAAGTTGCTATTGAGCCTATTGCACCTGCTCCTCTCTATATAGAATCACTCTTAGATCACCTGGTGCACAAGTTTGACCAGTGGTAGGCCCTCTTTGACTCCTGTGTGGTTGCCCAGGAGCAATAGCACACTTAAGAAGTAAATCGATTCAATGCCTATGTCGCCCAGCAGAAGCAGCAACACGATGAGGACATGGCCTGGTTTGGACAATAGTTTGCCACCTTTCATATTCTGTTTCAGCCAACACCACCACCTCCTCCTGATCATGGTCCCTTGTATTTCTAGATTGGTTGCTTTTCCTATTTTTTAGTGATGTTTTTGTACTGTCTTTCTCTATTTCTCTGTGATGTTTCTTTTCTGTCTTTCTCTATTTTTCCCCTATTTTTTAGTTTGGGTTGCTAGTATTCTGGGTTATTGTACATTTGAGTTATAAGTGTTCGGTGTATTATTTGCTTGGCTAATTGAATCTGCATTGCTTAGCTTTTCTCTTTGCTCTGTATTTTATTTGCTGAATTAGAAATTATCTAACAAATATTTGTTATCATCAAAAAGGGAGAGATTATTATAAATTTGGATTCAAGAATTATGATTTTGATGATAATAAACATTTCTATTTTTATTTGAGTTCCTAACCATTCAGGTTCACAAGATCAATTGTAATTCAAGCAAGCTCAAGATCGAGTCAGTATGTATCTGTTTCAAGTTCAATGTAATTTTTTCACCTTTCATGAGTCAAACGTAATGTAATGGATCCCCAAGCTAAGTAACCTTGCACACACACACTTAGGGGGATATTTTTTATGAGTTAGAGTTTTTGTTCTAATTTTATTCATATCATCCTAGATGATAGTAATATTATTCTGGATGATCCATTGAAAACATAAACCCTAATTAAGGTAACAAGGTTAAGTTGGTCTGATTAAGCAAATCATCCTGGATGATCATCCCATCATAGGATGATATGCTCAAGTCAAAAAATCTTAGCTGCCAAACAAATTTAGGTATGTTTTTATTTTTAGTATTTTGGTTTAATCATCCCGAATGATACGTGTATCATCCTGGATGATTCATTACAATCATGCCTAATTTAGCTAGGTAATTAAGGAAAGTAATTATAAATTGATTGATCGATCACATCATCCTGGACGATCGCAAGATCATCCTGGACGATCAATTACAAATCCTTATCATCTAATATATTTCACCTAGATGACCCGAACTGTGCTCCGAACTATTTGCCATTTTTGAACTAATCATATTGGACGATAGCTCTATCACCCTGGATGATTAGTTATTTTTGAAATTGTCCATGATAGTTATTATGGATGACCTGATCTATGTGCAGGACGATATTAGACATTTCTGAACTAATCGTACAGGACGATAGAGATATCATCCTGGATAATTAAGTCATTTTCTTTAGATCATCCAGACTTTTCTCCTGGACATCTCGAACTATCTGCTGGATGATATTCTTAATTTAAACTAATTATCTAGGACTATCGCAAAAACATCCTGGATGATCTGAACATACCATATCGTCTAATCGTCCTTAAGAACCAAATCATTCAGGCTAGAAGGGGATAATTTACACTAATCGTATAGGACGATTGAAGGATTATCCTGGACGATCTTTGATGGAAAGTTGAAATTTAGGGCTATTTTTAAGCCCTACTATTTAAGATCTTTTTCTTGCTATTGTTGAGATCTTTTATCGTTGTCCTCTCCTGATAGAGCTTTGAGAGGGAGAGGGAGAGCTTGGGAGAGAGAGAGAGAATCTTGTGAGGGGCAGTTTGTGAGGTATTCACAAAGGTTACTCCAAGAAAAGATTCGAGTCATTATCTCCAGTCATCGTCCCTTGTCCCGTGGTGTCTCTATGGGAAGGATCGTCTGCAAGAAGATCAAGGTTCTCTGCTTGCTTCAAGAGGAAGAGAAAGGAGGTAAGGTTCTCTGCCTACTTTAGGAGAAAGTAAAAGGAGTCTGGGTTCTCTACCTCATCGGGTTGGTGAAAAGGAGTTTTGTAAAGGCTTCTGCCTTGCTATGGGAGCAAAAGGAGATTCACTGAGTTTTAGTGCAATACCTAAAGGGGAGGCTCCGAGGAGTGGACGTAGGTCAAGTTGACCGAACCACTATAAAATCTAGTGTGTTCTTTCTGATTATTTTCTATACTTTATTTTTTTGTTCATGGTCGTGTAATTGAAGTTAATATTTTGTTTCATTAAACATCTTCACATCATTGTGAAATTGTAATTATTTTAAAATACTTGAAAAGTTTTTCAAAATCATTTTTGATTAAGAATTTTTAAAACTATAAATTAACCCCCCCCCCCCCTCTAGGTTAGCCTCGGGCTAGTTCAAAAGTGCTTAACATCCCTGATGAACTTTCATTTCTTGCCCCTGTAATTTCCCTCTTCTTGTTTACTTATTTTTGCAGGAAATTTTAAGTGCTAATATTTTGCCTACTGAACTTTATTGGAGAAATATTCTGCTTCAAGAATATTAGATAATCTTTTCTCTTTTTTGGGGTATGGGTAGCTTGACCCACTCAAGAATGTGCCTAGGTTCATTTGTTCTTTGGCTTAGTAGGGTACTTGAGTTCATAAGATCTTTTTGTCCTTTTTTGTAACTCTTTGGAGCAATAGTGAGCTCAAAGTCCCTTTTAAGGACCTTGTAATTTTTAATTATAGCAACGCATAAGCCCCTTCTGCAAGTTTACCCCAAAAAGAATTTTCAAAAATTATTTTTTATAGGAGATTAATTTTGATCAAGTGTGTCTTATGCTTTATTCATATCTATATTTTCCAAACTATTCAACCTACGCTAACTGATGTGATAAGCTTAAAAATTTATTCAATAATTTTTTTTCGAAAGGTAACAATTCAATTCAAAAATTCTCTGGACTACATGGAGTAACTGCTGTGGTGCTTTAGAAGAAGGCACTTTGGATCATACGAAGATGGTTGATTTAGCTTATGCTTTCTCTATTAAATTATGGTTTAATTTTCATGCTAAAACTAGTCTTTGGGCTAATGAGGAGAGCATTGTTTGGCTTTCGTGCTAAAAATATAGGGTATCAAATTATGAATTGTCAATTGATGCTTGTTTTATCCTTCTTTTTTCCTTAGTGGGAGGGGTGGTTGCCATTTTATGTTATGGGCATTAATTAGGTTCTGGCATTATTTAAATTGGCATAATCTTTGGTTATCATGGTCGAATGAGGAGAGCATTATTTTTCTTTTCAGTCTTTCTTTGTATTCCTGGAGTCTCATTTTGTTTAATTTTAATTCATTTAGAGGTAATCTGGGTAATGTGGGAGTTGATTTTTAGTTTTTCTTATGGTGTTGCGGCAATTATATTAATATCTTATTAAGAATTTGGTCATATTTTTTCCCATTATGGGTTGGAATTGGATCAGATTTGAGTGGTAGATGTAACTTTGCCTTCATGATTTATATGACACTACACATCTAAGCTGGAAGTTAACTCCCTATTCTCTTGTTTATCCTTTGGGTTTTGAGTTTTTCTTTATTCTCATTGGTGTGGTCTTAGTTAATATGATTTAGTTGGTATTTGCATATTATGGGTTTAGTAACTGCAGTATCTATAATTTAATCTTGTTATGTATGGGCTTTTTGTTAGTGTTATTAGCTATTGGTAGATTTTGTTGACCCCTATGAGTTGTTTTTTCCTGCTTAGTCATTCCCTGGTGTTTCATTTGCTAGAACTTTGGCTGAGGTTTTTATATAATTTTGTTGGTTTATACTGGTGCTTTATTTTCATCTTGGTTTTGCTCTTTTATGGGTTGAATATGGAAATTTTGGTTTGCTTGATTATATGGCACTTTATCATCATATTCAATATAGGCATTCCATCTTAGTTAGTTTTGTTGCAATCCAGGATCCCTAGTCTCTGATTTTGATGATGACAAATAATATTAATTATATTTTATGTTCCTTCTTGAAAATAATAGATGTTTTTTTTTTGTCTGTGAGCACTAATATTTCATGTAAGATAGACATTGCTCAAGACTATTGGTAACTCAAGACTGTGTAGAATAGGATTTAAAAGAATTTATATTTTGTATTTTCTTTATTTTTATTTTTTGAGTAGCCCACAAAAGAGTGTATGCAAATGGGGTGACCATGCACACACACACAGGGGGGAGTTTTTTTAAGATTAAATTTATTTTTTTAAAAAGAAAATCGTGCTATACGATTTTTAATCATAATGTATAATCTATCATTAAAACTCAGGCGTAACGGCTAATTCTGAAAGATTAGTTTGTGAACTAATCGTACTATACGATTTATTTTCCATATAAAAACCCTAGTCGCCAGCATAATTTAGGTAATATTTTAAATTTGATCTTTTCAACTAATCATACTGTGTGATCCTAATCGTACAGTATGACCATTTGAAATCTTGCCAAAATTATCCCCTATAATCAGGCAATTAAATCATGGTTTCTTAATTACTCTCATTCGTACGGTATGATTTTAATTATACTCTATGAACAACAACGATGAATTTTGTCGTCCCATAGATCATGCCAGACAAAACCATGGTTTTTTGAACTATTCATCCCGGATGATATTTCTATTATACAGGAAGATGATCTAAATTGAACTATTCATACTATACAAAGTGTACAGTGCTGGACGATCTATAGAGATGATGTTTGTCATCCCCTACAAATGGTGAAAAATAAAATGATCATCCAGGATGATCTCTTGATCGTATTGTTCAATATGCTTAAAATTTGTGAACTGTTCATCTTCCTTCATACTGGAGGGAATTGATTTTGAACTGATCGTACTGTATGATATGGGATCATACTGTATGAACAATATCATCTGAATTAAATTATCAGGGTTTTCTGAAGCCTAATTTAAATAGAAGTTTTTCTTATTCAGAGTTATTATTGTTGTGAAGAAGAGGAACGTGATAACTGAAGGAACTCTTGAGAGGGAGCTTTTGAAGAGATCCATGGGTTGCGAGAGGAAGGAGAAGGTGAGCTTAAGCGTGAGGGAGAAGGAGTGTGAGGGGATAACACGATTTCTCTGAGCTAGCTGCACGCTTGATCCTCCTGTGGCCTTGGTGTGTCTTGTCGAAGCTATTTAGGGAGAGAGGCTTCAAGGTCAATGTCCTCAAGGATCTCTTCCTTCACCTGGAGGGAGAAAAAGGAGAAGATCAACTGCTATTACTAGGAGTGTGACATAGCATCTTGCACTCCGCCACACCGGGGAAAGTGAAAGTGAGTTTTTTAAAGGCTTCTCTTCCTTGCTATGGGAGAAGAAGGAGAGTCAACTTTTAGTATTGCAACTCTCGAGGTGGAGGACTCCAGGGATACGTAGGTCAAATGAGTGAACCTTTATAAAAATTTTTGGTGTTCTTTTTTCATTTTTCATGTTTTACTTTTCTTGCATTTATTTTCTATATTAACCGCTTGGTGAAAAATATGATTTTAATTTTTCATTGTAAAATTTAAAATTGTATTTTTGCCACTTTTGTAATTGTGAACGAATCATTAGCTTCTGCATTTGAGTATTTAAGTTTTTATTTTAAAAATTAAAAAAATACTTTAAAAATCTAAAACTCGTGTTTAGGATTTATTTTTAAAATACTAATTCACCCCACCCCCCCTCTTGGCGCATCTCATACTTTCAATTGGTATTAGAGCAGGATTTCAAAATAGTATTTTAGAAAACCTAGAAACATATGATCCATAGCATAGTTTGGTAACCGTAACACTGTGGAGGGTTATCCAATAATCCATCCACCCTTATTTGACAATATACCATTTGATTTTTGGAAAATTCGCATGTCAACATTTTTACAATCTACAGACTGTCGCATGTGGATGTTGGTTCAAGAAGGTTACTCTGCACCTTTTCATCTCATGAATGGCATTAAAAATATTTTATCATTTAATGAATGGAGTAATGAGGATAGGTAACTTACACAATTATATGCAAAATATTTGAATTATTTCTTTTGTGCATTGAAATCAGAAGATTATATGTGAGTGTCTACTTGTTGTACTGGTTGGGAGATCTGGGATAGATTGTGTATCACATACATAGGAACCAGTGAGGTTAAACAGTCTAGGCTAACCATACTACTACATGATTATGAACTCTTTCATGTAAAACCTAGCTAGATTGTATCTGAAATGTACACTAGATTCACCAAGATAGTGATATCCTTGCATGCTCTAGGAAGAGAGTTATCTAATTCTCAAAAAGTTGATAAAATTTTGAGATGCTTATCTAGTTCTTACGATGCAAAGATAATTGCAATTACTAAGTCCAAAGGTTTAAATGTTTATTCAATTGACAATTTGCTTGGGTCGCTCATTGCCTACGAGTAAAGAGTGAGTTAAAGGAAAAGTGATGCAGGAGAAAAGAAAAAGGAGCGAACTATGACTCTAAAAGTGAACAATTCAGAAAGTGACAGTTCTACAGTGGATGAAGATGATGACATAGACTTGATGACTTGTCAGTTCAAGAATTGTTTGAAAAGAAAGAAACGACATCATCAAAACAACTGGAACAAAGGTAAAAGCTCAAAGAATACTAAAGTTACATCTAACATAATTTGATTTGAGTGCAAGAAACCAGGTTATCTCTGAGCTGATTTCCCCAACGTAAAGACTCACTCAACCAAGGAGAAGGGATAGGAGAAGTCAAAGTATAAGAAGGACAAGCTAAAAAAATAAAAGCTTTTTGGGCCGACTCTACTTCAGAATCATCAGAAGAAGAAGCAGAGGAGGACGTAACAAATTTGTGCCTTATGACTAACGATAACCTTGATCAATCAGATTAAGATGAGGTATGTCAACTATCTTATGATGAACTATTAGTTATTTTTAAGAAAAATTCATGACTCATATAGGAAGTTAAAGAAAATGCATGCTAGTCTTAACATTGATTTTAATACATTACAAGAAGAGCACCCTAGTTTAGTTAAAGAACATTCTGATTTGGATAGAGATCACATGTCCCCACTTGATGAATTTGATACATTAAATAAGAAGCATGTAGAATTAACTGTTGCAAATGATTCCTTGAAATCATCACATATTGAACTAGAAAATGTATTTAAGGTTAGAAGAACTTGCATTTCAACTAGATAGCAATGAGCATACATTGTAACGAGAAGTATTAAGCTATAAAAGTGCAAATGAATACTTAAGAGCAAAGGTGATTGCATTAAAAAATAATAAACCTTTACCCTCACTTGTCTAATGAGACAACCCCTCTACATTGCATGCATCACACAAACTGAGGAAGAGGCACAATCAACCACATAGGTTAGTGAACCCATTTTTAGGTATTAGGTGTTACTCTTGTGGCATGCTATGTCACATAGCCCGCACTTACATAATTTACCATAGGACACATCTAGTGTAGAGACCTAAGCTGCATTCATCACAGCATAACAAGCATATATCTCATTCATTCAAGCATAAGGAGGAACCCAAACTCACTTGGGTTCACAAAATTAATCTTTGATTGACATTGTAGAGGTGCTCTCACAAAAGACCTAGTGAGATCATGTGGTACCTAAACAGTGGTTGCTCGAGACATATGACTGGAGACTTGAAGCAGTTTATGACACTAGAGGCTAGGTCAGGAGGCAAGGTGACTTTAGGAGACAACACCACCAAAAAAGTGGTGGACTCAGGTATCATTGGAAATTCTAAAAAATTTGTAATTGAAAATGTTCTTTTAGTTGATGGTTTAAAGAACAATCTATTAAGCATTAGTCAACTGTGTGACAAGAGTTTTGACATAAAGTTTCATTCTAATAAATGCATGATTAGCATAAATGATAAACTTGTGTCAGAAGGAAAATGGATAAATAATGTCTATATGTTAGACCTCAAGTGCATTGAAAATTCAAATCCTTTATGTTTAAAATGATAGCTGATAACTCTTGAATATGGCATAGAAGACTATGCCATGCTAGCATGAAAACAGTTAAAAATATCACTCATAAAGACCTAGTTAGATGCATACCTATGTTAGAATTTACTAAAGACCACCTAAGTGATGCATACTAACTAGGAAAATATGTAAAATCATCATTTCAATCAATCAAGGATATCAACACCACTAGGCCGCTAGAAATTCTTTATATGGACCTATTTGGACATGTTAGTACAGCTAGCCTAGGAGGGAGATCTTATGGATTTATAATTATGGATGAATACTCTAGATTTACTTGGGTAAGATTTTTAGCACATAAGACTGAGTCATTTGAAGAGTTTAGAACCTTCTCAATTTGGATTCAAAGAAAATTAGGATGTGAAATTTCAACAATCATAGCGATCATAGTGGAGAATTTGAGAATGATAGGTTTGAATCATTCTATCAAGAGATAGGAATAGAACATAACTTCTCTGCCCCTAGGACCCCTCAGTAAAATGAAATAGCTGAGAGAAAGAATAGAACCTTGGTTGAAGCCGCTATAGTAATGTTACCTGAATACACTCTTCCTAGATATTTTTGGACAAAAGCATTGAAGAATGCTTTTTATTTTTAAATAGGGTGAATGTTAGACCTAAACTTAGTAAGACACCCTATGAACTCCTTAAGGGTAGGACACCTAATCTCTCTCACTTACATGTTTTTGGATGCAAATGCTTTATCTTAATTAATGGTAAGTCACCCTTAGGAAAATTTGATCCTAAATCTGTTGAGGGCATCTTCTTAGGTTATTCATCTGTAGGTAAATCTTATAGAATCTTCAATAAGAGGACCCTTATGATAGAAGAGTCTACCCATGTGGTATTTGATGAATCAGATAAGACCTCTGAACCTAATCCTGAAGAAGAAGAAGTTGAGGTCATTCAGGGGGTAAAAACCATTGTCATAGAAGATAGTGTAGAACCTTAGGAGCGATTACCTAGAGATTGGAGATATTCTTCTATTCATCCTAGAGAGTTGATCCTAGGAAACCCATCTAAAGGTGTAAAAATTAGGCATGGACTTAAGAAGGAAGTTAGTCATTCTGTATTTATCTCCATGATTGAACCCACCAACATAAATCAAGCCTTAGGAGATGAATTTTAGATCCTAGCAAAGCAAGAAGAGCTAAACCCATTTATTAGGAATGATGTGTGTGAATTAGTCAAGAGACCTAAGGAACAAAGTGTGGTTGGAACAAAGTGGGTCTTTAAAAATAAGATGAATGACTCTGGAATAGTAGTGAGGAATAAGGCCGGATTAGTAGCTAAAGGGTATAACCAGATTGAGGGAATAGATTTTGAGGAAACCATTGCCCCAGCAGCTAGACTAGAAGCCACAAGAGTACTCTTAGCCTTTGCTTACTTCAAGGGTGTTAAATTATATCAAATGCATGTTAAGAGTGCTTTCCTAAATCGGGTAATCTAAGAAGATTTTTATGTTGAGCAACTCCCAAAATTTTAAAACTCATAATTTCTAAATCATGTGTTTAATTGAAAAAGGCACTGTGTGGGTTAAGGCAAGCACCTAAAGCCTAGTATGAATAACTTAGCATATTCCTACTTGATAGAGGCTTTGCTAAGGGTACTGTGGATACCACCTTCTTCTTAAAAATGGTAGAAGATGACATACTTATTGTTCAAATTTATGTAGATGGCATCTTATTTGGATCTGCAGAGAAAACTTTATGTGATGAATTTTTAAAAATAATGAGTGACGAGTTTGAAATGAGCATGATGGGAGAACTTAATTACTTCCTTAGATTCAGTATAAAATAGATGGAAGATGAAACATTCCTTAGCCAATCTAAGTACATCAAGGATATTCAAAAAAAGTATGAAATGGGCAATGCTAAGGCCATGAATACACCCATGAGTTCTACCATTCAATTAGATAAAGATCCAAATGGAAAGTCAGAAGATCGGAAAATGTATAGGGGAACAATTGGATCACTTCTCTCTTTAACTGTTAGTAGACCAGATATAATACTTAGTGTATGTCTCTGTGCCTGATTTCAAGTTAACCCAAAAGAATCCCACATGACTGCTGTCAAGAGAATTCTTAGATATCTACTAGGCACCCCGAACTTAGGAATTTAGTATCCTAGACACAGCATGACATTTGAAATCTTAGGGTATTCAAATTTTGATTTTGCAGAAGGTAGGATAGATAGAACAAGCACCTCTGGTACATATCAATTCATAGGACAATCCCTAATTTCATGGTCTAGTAGAAAGCAAAATTCAGTATCCTTTTCATTGGCTGAAGTAAAATATATAGTAGTAGGAAATTGTGTTGCTCAAGTTTTGTGGTTAAAACAACAACTTTTAAATCTTGGACAACCTATAGGAACCATCCCAATTATGTGTGACAACACTAGTGTAATTTACATATCTAAAAATCTAATTCAACACTCATGCACAAAGCATATAGATATTAAGCATAACTTCATAAGAGATCATATAGCCAAGGGAGATATCAAACTACACCATATAGCTACCGGAGATCAGCTGGCTGGTATATTCATTAAACCATTAGCTTATGACACCTTTAGTACCTTGAGGAAAAAATTATGTGTCATAGATGTTCATACTTAATCAAACAAAAAAATGCTTTTAAACTCATGTGTTTATACTCATTTTTATATTTTGTTACTTTGATAGAAAATAAAAAATAGGGGGTTTCTTGATCATCTCACACACATCTTAGTAACACCAAAACTTTGAATTTTTATGTATATCGTACTATACGATACATAATCATACTGTACGATCTTTCCAAATGCACAAATCACATCCCTTAATTCCATCAATGGTCCAGATTTACTTGCTGATGTAAATATAGTACTGTACGAACCACTACTCATACTATTCGATACACATTATTGATAATAGTACTATATGAACCACCATTCATACTGTATGATACACATGTCAAACTTGATCGGGACGAATTTAAACTTAGTTAGTATGATCATAATTGCTCTTCATACAGTATGATACCTTTTGTCAAAGGTCGTACCGATGACTCCTCTGAATGGATGAAATCTCTTACGATCATCGAGTACGATCCTGATCGTACTATACGATTTGACTTATTTTTCTGACAAGTCATCCAGACAAATTAATTCACCTGATCATACTGTACAAATGCCTATCATACTGTATCAATGCTTATCATACTATACGATCATCCAAAAAATCTATAAATTGAAGGGCTTCATTGGCTCAACTCATTCTCAACTTCTCTAAATCTCCCATCCCTTCACTATTTTTGTGCAGTGGCCAGTAGAAGCAAACATGGTAGACTGATCAAGGGGAGCTCCTCCTCCTCTTGGCGGTTCAATGACCATTTTCTCTCCGCCACTGATGAAAAATCCTACAATAAGTTTTAAAACTCAAAGATCACTCCATCACGCATGCTTAACCAAGCCGCCCTAAATTTTGTGGTTATGAATCTTTTTGCCTCCACCACTCTCTGTTTGATTAAAAAATATAGTTTTGAAAAGAGGTTTAATTTTCTTTGGGAGATATTTAATTTCTGGAATTTAAATTTTATAATCGAACACTTATTATGAATGATATATCACCTCAAAAGGTGAACATATCGTTCTCTAATAGGTTCCGATTACAAATCTTGATTTATCTTGATTATCGTAGTCAAACTCAAAGAGAAACAACATATGATCCCGAAGAATCGGAATGATGTTTAATCCGTTGTTTAACTATAATAATTCAGATAAGAGATCATTAATTTCATAATTAAAATTATGATTATAATTGATATATCTATCCGGAGAAAGAAGATATCAATCACTATCGATAGTTTAAATATGACGATAATGATCATTAGGTTTAATTTCCCAAAGATAATTAATTAAGGGTTTTGAAAAAAGCTTGATTTTGAAATCAGGTCTGGGTTTCTAAATCTCCTACGAGCGCAAGCCCTCGTAGTTAATTACATCGTAGGAAATCAGAAAATTTCCTACGAATACTCTCGATTAAAATAGCGATACGAATTTCATTTAAGAATTCAAAGATTGATGTCAAAGGAGGTTAAGGACTTTAATTTCAAGTGGGATTGGTTCAATGTTGAACACTTATTTCTGGAGTCAAATGAAGAATGGTAGGAGGTGTTTTAAGATTCTGAATTGCTTCAGAAACACCCCAACATATCCTAAGTGTTGGGCTTGAATTGGATTGAAAAAGAGTTTATGCTTAAGTGATCAATTTTATTAGAAAGTGGGAATTAGATTCCCGGAAGATTGAGGTCTTAGGATTGAAGACATGCCTCAGAACCTAAGTCTAAAATGGGTACTGGAAACCAGTGACCCAGAACCTAGCTAATGCAAATGTAATCCTGGACTTACCCCGGCCTGGATTGGGGAGCCAGCTAAACCACCTAAACGCTTTAAAACCATGAGTCAAAGTCTTTAAATGTAGAGTGGTTAGGGACATTGATTAAGATTGGTTTAAAGAATTGAGGTCGACATCTAGAGCAGATCCTAATTGACCACTTAACGTATGTTGGGTTAAATGATTAAGCTAGAAATGCAATTAAGATTTAAACTCAAATTTAATTTGTTACTAATGTGATGCATGCTAGTTGACTCGATGAAATGCTTAAATCAAAATGTAGCAGTTTTAAAATCAGGCTTAAAAATAGGTTTATCCTAGAGATTGCACAACATCCCCTTGGACAGAACTGCACCCTAATAGGTCAGGTGGTCTGCCAGAACCCGCAGGCGGGGAGGTGCCTAACAAGGTAGAGAAAAGTTAATATGAATGCATGAAAAACTCCCGGCGAGTCCGGGCTTACTTCTTAAGAGCGTTAGAGTTTCTATCTGAGCTTAAAAATTTTAAATTTTGTTTAAATAGAAAAAGTTTATGACCGTACCCTCACGAGCCTCCGATCGGGTTCCAGGCTAAATCAAAATCGACATGCAAGAACGCCAAATAAACTACTAAAAGCATACGGGTCCTTAATCGCAATCAACACATAAATCAAATCAATTAAATAATTAAATTAATTAAATAAATGCTCAAATTGAAAGTCCATAGGCAAGTGCCCTTAATTATACAACCCACGGTCTGCAGGAAAGTAAAGTGGCCGGGTACTACTGATTACAACCCGGATTCTACTCCTAAGACTCAAGTGACTTTGAGATTTGAGATTCTTCTCGTTCTTCACTTCTTTGTCTCCTTAGAACTCCTTGGATCGTCGGGTCTGGATATCCAAATGAAAAGAAACTCCCCCTCGAATAGGGGTGTTATCTTTTCTCTTTGGATATTTAAACTTCATCCTAATTTGGATCTCTAAATGGATAGGAACTCTCCCCTAAGGTATGTTCCTTCCTCTTTGGATTCCAAATTGGATGTTTAAACATCTCAATCTCAAAGTACTTTAAATTTACAACTCAATTTACATTCAAATTACATCAATTAAAAAATTAAAAATCTAGACTCAACAACCTGCAGAGTTATCCTAATAATCAGCAGTTTATATTTGACATCCCAAGCAGTTATATATTTGAAATTAAAATACTCAATCACAGCCACACTTGTCCATGCTCTTTTTGATTTAAAGGGGGACTTAAGCAATTTTCTGGAGCACCTGTGCAATTTAATAATTATAATTTTGCCCCCTTTAATTTATGCCCTATATGAGCATGGCCACCTGCATAAAATTGAATTAGAACAAATCGTCCCTAGCCTAGGGGTAGATCTAATCGTATAATCAATCACATCACAAAGTGCAGTAAATAAATAAACAAACACATCAATTCTACTACTAGCAAACAGCATGCAGTAAAAGCTCGAAGACCCGGCACACAGAAGAAAAGTAAACACCGGCCTAGCCTAAGACTAGAGTTGGTTGTCCTAGCAAACCATCTAAAGTGTGTGAGGTAGGCTGTGTGGCTTTGATATGTCCTAAGTAGGCAATTGATTGAAGTTGTTTGAGGTTCAAGTTGCTTGAAGGTTTAAGGGAGATTTAATTTGACTTTAAATATTAATGACTTGAAATTGATTTTAGACTTGATTTTAATTGTTTGTTGGATATCACCTTTGTTGCACACCGAGGCCGTGAAGTTTATTTTACCTTCCTTGGGGCTAATTTAATAGCCTCGTAGGCCTGGGTTACCTAGTGGTACCCGATATAATTAAGTGATTTGAGTTTGATTAAGGTTTGAAAGTTGATTAAATTTTAATTAGAATTGATTGATTGCTGGTTTTAATGTTGAATTAATGTTTTCTGGAATTTTGAATGATATGTTGAATTTTGGAATTTTCTAGATTATTTTATTCATTTAATTCAATGATCAAAAGTTGACTTTTTGGTTTAAAAGGTTTTCTAAAAATTTAATATTTTATTAAAATACTAGACCTTAATACGATCAGTTAGACAGTAAGTATGCTGAAATTGGATTTTTCTAGATTTTATTATGAAGGTTTGAAGTTTTGACTTGATCTTGAACTAAGTTTGACCAAAAGTTGACTTTTTTAAAATTTGTTTGATTTTTGGAAACTTAACATCTTTAATAAATATTAGACCTTATTATGAGTTGTATGCCTTTGAGTTTGTTCAATTTGGAGTTCATTTGAATTAGTTATGAATTTTTGAAGTTTTGAGTATTTAATGAATTATTTAAATTGTTTAATTAGAGACCCTTTTTGTGATTTGGATCCAAATGATCTCCAAACTTCTTGAAATCAACTCCAAAGGTCAGGAATGACCTAAGGAGTGATCTCTAAGAGTTTGAGAAATTTTTTGGAATTTTTAATTATTTTTAATTAATTAAATTAATTAAGTATTCAATTTCAATTAAACTTAAATTAAACTTAATTTTAAAGTCCAGTCAAGGGGCTTTTATTTTTCATTGATTAAGGGCTTAATTATGGTCAGTTTGAGGGGTTGTTTGTATTTTTTGGATTTAAATTTGATTTATTAGAATTTCTGGAATGTTTTAGGGCTTAATTGAGGTTCAAATTTGATTAGGTTAATTAGGAGGCTTAATGATTTCAAAATTCAGTGAAACTTTTTCTTGAGGCTGTATGTGTCACTGGGTTTGAATGTTCAAAATTTCAACTCAATTGGAGATGTATCCTAATTATTGGAATTTTTCTAAGTTCTCTAATTAAGATCCTTAATTATTGTCCTTAATGATATCATTAGGTTTTGTGGATTTAAATCAATGTTCAACTAACCCTTGGACACTACTTACAATCACATCAATCATCAATCAAAGAACAAAATAAAGTGTCCTAATATTCTATGGAATGATCATAATGAATTATTAAAATCATAGATTATATAATAACCTATAAACTTAAGAATTCAATCATGGGGCAATCAATATATTAAAATGAATTGAGGATATTAGAAGATGTGGGGTACATCTTCAAATAAGACTCCATTCAATTTAAATATTTAATCATGTATAATTCGAAGGTTACTTATAAAAGATATGATTTGATTAACGTCAAATTTCCTTTAAACTATACATGATTGTGATCTGAACTTATCTTTCAATGATTTCAATGAAAGATAGCCTTTCAATGATTCCATAGAATGATAACATGCATGAATTGGATCTTTAATTGAAATGATTATGAATTTTTAAAAATCTAGGTCGAATCAAGACCTATATTTTTGTAAATTCATATCATGAATAAGATTGCATCAAAAGGATTTAAGAAAATTATTGAAGATCAATATTAGACCCCACAACATCTCTGCAAAATTTCAAGTTAAAACAGATCGTATATTTTGATTTAAAATTAAAATAAGGTTTTCTGAATAATTAAAATAATTAATAAAATACTACTCAAAATAATTTTATTTTATTTTAAAAATAAACTATATAGAAATACGAATAAAACGAGCCCAAGAACTCCAAAAATGATTGAGAAATGAAATTCCCATAGGTTTTTGAAGTTCTGAACTATTTTAAACTAAATTTAAAGATTTTTAAAATTAATTAAACGGCGGCGCTGACTCAGCCTGGACTTTCCACGCGGCGCGGCCGGATGAGGCCACATGTATGGCGGCGGTCAAGCGGGCCCCGCTACTTATCCAGCACGGCTGGACTCTGAACCATCCGATCCATTAAGGCGCCGATCCGACGGCTGATATCCAATCCGCGGGAATGATTTCCGCACAGAATGATCCAACGGCAAATCATTATCCTGCGATTTGAACTTACGGTTTAGATTTGTCCGGACCAGGAATTGATCAAACCGCGGTCATGATGGATCAAACCAGACCGCGGATCTGGCTCAATTGCAGCCGTTGATCTAAAAAGAATAGATCCAACGGCTGCTGGATCATCTTCCTTCTCCCGTCAAACTGAAAACCCTAAACTCAATTTTGGCTTCGTTCTCGCAATATACTGGACCAAATTAATTTAAAATTTAAACAGAAGTGTAGTAAGGTCTAAGGATTAATGTGGAAGTATTCATAAGCCTTTTGATACAATCTTCATGAATTTATTTAAGAACTTAGGTAAATACCTAGGGTTAGAGTTTTACCTCACTACAATGGACGGATTTGAAGGATTTTGACCTTGTTGAGCTTGTGGATTGTCCACGATTAGTTCTCCAGAAGACCCCGAGCCTGGAGGAAGCTTCTATAAGAAGTTGAGGTAGCTTGGACGGAGCTAGCCTCGGTTTGATTTCGAACTCGT
The DNA here is from genome assembly GCA_019925795.1 of Dendrobium chrysotoxum. NCBI lineage: Eukaryota > Viridiplantae > Streptophyta > Magnoliopsida > Asparagales > Orchidaceae > Dendrobium > Dendrobium chrysotoxum. The sequence continues at coordinate 42,834,813 of CM034300.1, read as the reverse complement.
CGCCGGCGGTCACCAAACGCTAGGAAATAATCAGGAAATAAAGGGGAAGCTCTGAGAATCAATAACGAACTCTCAGGGAGGCTGGGGCTGGACTAGAATGAGAGATAGCTTGTTCTTTTTTCTCTCCCGTCTCCTTTCCCCCTATTCAACTACTGGAGCTAAGAAACGACGGCTGGGATGCATCCAATCCCTTCATTAGATGAGTGACAGCTGGATCAAGTCGTTAGGAGACAGAGAGGGGCACTGCCTCAGGTGGAAACGATCCTAGTCCATTCTCACATGGAGGGGACCACCTAGGGGCATTGGGGTTGAGCTAAGGGATGTGCCAGGACTTGAGTTGGGTCTGGTTGGCTCCAGAGAAGGTTCTGGAGTCCTTGGGGTGAGCTGGGCAGGTCTGGATTAAGCTAGTTGGGTCGGGTAGATGGGATTGACCGGATAGAGCTCATTGGGCCATTGGGTTGAGTTAGAGAGCATATCAGCTGCATGGGGAGGTTGTATTACAACCCTGGAAAGTCTCTGGAATTAATTGAACGGGCTGGATAGACCTGGATTCGATCAAGGGGATTGGATTGGGTGCTTTGACCAATTAGGTTCAATTAGACCTTTGTTGACCCCTTGACTGGTCAAATGGGTCGAGGGATGTTGATTTGAGGTCCAGGTATATTAGAAAAATTGATATGAGGGTCTTGAAAATAATGCAAAGTCATGGGATAGGGATTTGAATGAAGGTTGACTTCATGAGTTCACTCCTTAAGCTAGGATTGACTATTTGACCAATCAAGTAGTCAAACAGTCAAGCTAGAATTTTAAGTGGGTATTTGAAAGCTATGAGATTAACTTCATAGAGATTGATGGATTGAATTCAATAATGGACCAAATGAATGTATATGTATGTTTGATCGTATTTGAAGACTTGATTAAGTCGAATTTAAAGTGACTTAGTTCCAAATGATTTGGATATGCTTGAATTGATCATTGAAATGGGTTTGAGTGTTTGAGGAGTTCAAAATTAATTTAGAGTTTGAATGAGCTTAAATAGGCTTAAGGGTTTAATCATGATTGAGATTTCACCAGGTCAAATCCATATAATTTGATTTAATAAGGGTTTTGAAGATGTTTAGGTCAAGTGTTAAAAAGGTTTTGAAAGCTTGAAAGGTTTAGATTAAATATCCCAAATGATTTGATCTAAATGGGTCAAGTTTGACCAAACATGAGTTCAGTTGACTTAGTCAAATGTTGACTGGGTCAAGGGTCCAATCAAGTCTGAATCATTGAGAAGAGTGATTAGAGAGAATGGGATTTGATGGGGTTTGAATAATTTGCTTAAGTTGGGTTTGAGTGCATATAGTGAATGAGCTTAAGTTGACTAGGTTTGACCAGATATGAATCTAGTTGACCAAGTCAACTGATGACTAGGACATGATGTCCAGTCAAGTCCACATCACTAGGGGGAGTGATCATAAAAGTTTGACAGGGTTTTGAATACAATCAAGGTTTGATTTAAAGTGTAAAAGCTTAAGGGTTGATATGGTCAACCTAGGTTGACTTGGTCAACTAGGTTGACCTAGGATCAAGGGTTGAGCTCGACAGGCTAGATGTGATGAATGGGGTCTAGTGGAGGTGGTTTTAAGGTCTGGAATGGTCATCTAGCTCAAATGACCTGTTTAGGCCCTTAATGGGCCTAATGGGTCAACTAGGTTGACTTGGTCAACCAGGTTGACCCAGGGTCAGGGAATGGGTCCAATCAGTTCAGAATGATATTCTGAGCTTACTGGTAGTGATCTCAAGGTCTGGGGAGGTCATTTGGTCAAAATGACCTATTTGGGCCCTTAATGGGCCTTTTAGGTCAACCCTGGTTGACTTGGTCAACCAGGTGGGTCCAGGGTCTGGGAATGGGTTCACCAGATTTGAAATGATATTTGGAGACCAATGGAGGTGGTCCCAAGGTCTGGGGAGGTCATTTGGTCAGAATGACCTATTTTGACCCTAAAGGGGCCTTCTAGGTCAACTAGGTTGACTTGGTCAACCAGGTTGACCCAGGGGCTGATTCTGGGTTCAATGGGTTTGGTTTGACATTTGAAATTTGCTGGAAGTGACTGCATTTGATTTGGAGCTCATTTGGTTCAAGTGACCAGTTACACCCCATAGGGGTATTTTGGTCATTTTGACCCCTGGTCAACTGGGGGTCAAATTGAGTCCAACAAAATGTAGTTTATTGCTCAATGAATCATAATCAAGGGTCTGGAGGTGATTGGAGGCTTTGGAGAAGGCTCCTGGGTCAAGATCCACTAGATGGCAGGTCCAGTGGCATAGACTGTAAATATTTGAAGGTTTTACAGCCTTTGGATTTCAATTCAGTTTCTGGGGTTAGAGATCTCAGAATGAGCTCAAATTTGGCGGGTTGCCTCTAGAGACATGTCACATCAGTGTGGAACTGATAGATCTTCAATCAGAGGTTATTTGATAGGGTTTTGAAATGTTCAAAGATTTGCTGGAAAAGGCTTTCAGGACTTAGACCTTTGGCCTTGGATTTGAATCTGGAAATCTTGTTTTGAATTGGATTTTGAGCTTGAATGATATGGTTTGAATTAAGTCTAGATTGAATTGAAGCTTAGATTGATCTAGAAGAATCCTAGGGTTTAGAATAGGTCCTAGGGTCCAAATCAGCTTAAGGGAATCCTAGGGTTTAGAATAGATCCTAGGGACTGGAGTCTGGAAAGGTCCTGGAATCTAGAAGTCCTAGGGAAATCCTAGGATCTGGAGTCTGGAAGAATCCTATAATCTAGAAGAATCCTAAGGTCTAGAAATCCTAAGATTCATAATCTAGAAGGATCTTAGGATCTAGAGTATATCCTAAAGTTTGACTTCTAGGAAGATCCTAAGGTTTAGAAGTCCTAGGGCCTGGGATTTAGAATAGTCTTACGATCTAGAAGAATCCTAAGCTCTAGATAGATCCAGGAGAATCCTAGGGTCTAAGAGGATCATATGATCTAGTCAGGTAGAATCCTAGGGTCTAGAATAGATCCTAGGGTCTGAAGTCTAGGAGAATCCTAGAATCTAGATTTGTCTTAAATTGTATTGATCTAGGGTCAGGATTGATTTGAATTTGGATTGATCTTAAAGTCTGGATTGATCTAAGATCAGATTGATCCTAGGGTTAAGATTGATCCTAAGGATTGGGAAAAAATTCTAAGGTCTGGATTGGTCCTACTGATCTCATACAAAAATGAGGTCAACACTCTCCAGTTTCTTCTTACCTTGGCTTTTCCTTTTCACTCTGAACTCCTCTTCAAATTTTTAGCAAATCATAGGATAGATTTCAAATGCACAACCTTGACCTCCTTTGTATGCAAACACAATATCGTCATCACTAAAGCTAGTATAGCTGAACGTGTTGGACTCTCTACCGAAAGACCTCATCTCTAATCCCTAATCACTAATGATTATGATATGACCTATGTTAATATGTTGCTTAGGAATGTGCCCACAAATTAACACCTACTGCTTATCCAAAATCTCACTCAGAATGCCCGCATCATCCAACATGTTCTTCGAACATCCATTGTACCAAAAGCTGGAGATCACATACACATTACCAAGCTTCTGTTTGTAGTCACTTATTTAATCATGTCCCCCATAAAATTTTGTGAAGCCCAAATGATCCTAGACTACTTTCATAATTTCTCTGCTCTTAGATATCCAAGTGCCCGACGTAAACAAAATCTTGCCTTAGGACGTATCATAGGATACTTCCTTGATGCCAAATATCAACTTACTTTCCCTGTTCCACCAGATAATCATCCTATCTTTTACACTGATGCCTCATTTCGTATTCTTTCCATCAAGGACAAGGGTATGCTGATCCTTATTTTGATGAAGAAGAAGCTGCTCGTATAGGAGGACCTCCACCACCACCAATACCACCACATGGCCTTGCCTACCCTACCTACCATCAAGATGATATTATTCAGCATCTTGATCGATGAGAAACTCGATTGGACTACCACACTGACGAATAACACTACCAGCATGAAGATGATATGCAATGATTTGGCGAATGATTCACCTCGATCGATAATCAATTTGCGTCCATCCATCAGTACTTTCAGCCACCACCACCACATGATCAGGATCCCGACTACTAGTTGATTTTTGCTTGATTATCATGTATTTCTTTTTTTTTGTACTATTTTTAGTTCTCTTTCTTGTGTGTACTCCTCTTTTTGATGATGTCAAAAGAGGGATAAGTTCTATGTTATGTTCTTGAAAAGTTTTATGTTCCCGTTTATTTATATGCTATGATATTTTTAATACTGAGTATTTTTTGTTATGTTGTGTTATTTTTTTTAATCTCGTTATGTTTTATTTATGTTGTTTCTTTTTAAAAAAAATTAAAAAAACTTTTAAAAATAAAAAAATGTTTGTAAATCCTTTCATCTTTTAAAATCCATCATCTATAGAGGGGGAGCTAAGGAAGAAATAATATTTATCTTGCATATCAAATAACATTATTTGACATCATTAAAAAGGGGGAGATTGTTGCAATCTAGGATCTCTAGTCTCTAATTTTGATGATAACAAATAATATTAACTGGATTACTACGTTCTTTCCTAAAAATTATAGATGTCATTTTTTTGTCTGTGAGGACTAACATTTCAGGTAAGATACACACCACTCAAGACTGCTGGAGACTAAAGACTAGGCAGAATAGGATGTAAAAGAATTTTTTTTTTGTTTTTTCTTTATTTTTTTATTTTTTGAGTCGGCCACAAAAGAGTATATGCAAATGGGGTAAACATGCACACACCCAGGGGGTTTTTTTTTTACAGAAAATCATATTGTACGATTTTTAGTCGTACTATATGATTTGTCATTAAAACTCAGGCTTAACAGCTAATTCTGAATGATTAGTTTGTGAACTAATCATATTGTACGATCCTGATCATACTATACAATTTGTTTTCTATCTAAAAACCCTAGCCGCCAGCATAATTTAGGAAAGATTTTAAATTTAATCTTTTGAACTAATCATACTGTATGATCCTAATCGTATGATACGATCATTTGAAATTTTGGCAAAATTATCCCCTGTAATCAGGCAATTAAATCATGGTTTCTTAATTATTGTCATTCATATGGTACGATATTAATCATACTATAAGAACAACAAAGATAAATTTTATCGTCCCATAGATTATACTAGATGAAACCATAATTTTTTGAACTATTTATCCCGGATGATATTTCTATTGTACATGATGATGATCTGAATTGAACTATTCATACTGTACGAAGTGTATAGTGTGGGATGATCTACAGAGATGATGTTTGTCATCCCATAAGTCATCTCGTACAAACAGTGGAAAATAAAATGATCGTCTAGGATGATCTCTTGATCGTACTATATGATATACTTAAAAATTGTGAACTATTCATCTGCCTTCGTAATGGATGAAACTAATTTTGAACTGATCATACTTTATGAAATGGGATTATACTGTATGAATAGTATCATCTGTATTGAATTATTAGGGTTTTCTGAAGCCTAATTTAAATAAAAATTTTTCTTATTCAAAGTTGTTGTTGGTTTGAAGAAGAGGAACGCAATAATTGAAGGAACTCTTGAGAGGGAGCTTTTGAAGAGATCCAGGGGTTGTGAGAGGAAGGAGATGGTGATCCTGAGCATGAGGGAGAAGGAGTGTGAGGGGATCACATAGTTGCTCCAAGCTAACCGCACGCTTACTCCTCCTATGTCCTTGGTGAGTCTTATGGAAGCTCTCTAGGGAGAGATGCTTGAAGGTCAACGTCCTCGAGGTTCTCTACCTTCTCCTAGAGGGATAAAATGGAGAAGGTCCGTTGCCATCACCAGGAGGGTGACATAGCATTTGGCACTTCGCCACACCGGGAAAGGTGAAAGTGAGTTTTGTAAAGACTTCTCCGCCTTACTATGGGAGCAGAAGGAGAGTCAACTTTTAGTAGTGCAACTCTCAAAGGGGAGGACTCCAGGGAGTGGACATAGGTCAAGTGACCGAACCACTATAAAAATATATGGTGTGCTTTTTCCATTTTCTGCGTTTTACTTTTTTTGCATTTATTTTTTATTTTAACTGCTTGGTGAAAAATCTGATTTTAACATTTTATTGTGAGATTTGAAATTGTATCGCTACTGTTGTTATTGCGAACGAATCATTAGCCTCCGCATTTGAGTATTTAAGTTTATATTTTAGAAATAAAAAAAATCCTTTAAAAATCTAGAACTCATGTTTAGGATTTATTTTTAAAAATACCAATTTTGCCCCCCCCCCCCCCCCTCTTGGCGCATCTCGTACTTTCAAGTTTTGTTACTCTGGAAGATTCTTTAGAGTTGTCTTAAGTTTATGAAGAGCTATAATGCTTGGATCATTACTTGTAACAATTTCAAGGAGGGGTACATGTGCTCTTTCTATTGGTTGGGGCCTTGCATGTGGTTGTGGCTAGAGTTGGTTAGATGTAGGCTCTTTTATGGTATTCTCATAGTGAATTATTTTGATCTTGGTATTTTTTACTATTGCCCTATTTTGATTATTTTCTTCTTCATTAGTGTTAATGTTATGGATACAAATTTCATTCTCTGGTATCTCACTGTTTGTCTTTACTTTCTGAATGCTTATTTGAATATTAAAAATAATTGGGATATGATTGTTGTCTTTAAAATTTTCTATTACCAGTGCTTGTCTTTTCTTTTTGTGATATTTTTCTTGCAGGTTTCTATTTATGCAAGTTTTTTGTCTTTTAAATTTTTTGGTGATAAGATGGGGTCTAATGATAATCTTTAGATCTATTTTAGTTTTTGGGTACTAGCTTCTTGCAACCATAAAATGTACCTAGGATTTTTTGTACTTGTCTTTAGTAGGGACCTTGAGCCCTTGAGTTTTATTTTGACTTTTTTTGTAGCTCCGAGGAGTAGTAGTGAGCTCAAGGTCCCTTTTAAGGACCTTATAACTTTTATTTTAATCAATGCGTAGGTCCCTCTATGGATTCCCCCTCCCCTTCTCCACCCCACAAAAAAAAATCTTAATTAATTAAATAAAAGGAATAAAAATATAAAGTAAATTGTAGTATATCATAAATCAAACCTATAATCTAGGAAAAATAAAATCCCTATCCAATTTTATTTAAGATAGTTTTAATCAAAGATCAACCCTTAATTAAACTTTAATTAAATAAAGTCATATAAAATAAGACCATGATCTAATTGACCCCAAATTTTTAGTGATTGTACATTAGGTTACCTCAAACCTATGGTTTCAATCATCTGATTGATTGAAGTCATTTGATCAATCAATCACATATGTTAAATTCCTTCTATAAAGTATTTAATAAATTAAATAAACTCAATAAAATTAAACAAAACTAAACAAAATTTAAATAAATAAAAAATAAATAAATAAATAAAATCAATAAGAATTGAATAAAAAGAAAATATTAAAAAAATAAATATATAAATTTAAATAGTTAAAATAAATTAATTAAAATTCAAATAAATTTTAATATTTAAAATTAAATAAATAATATAAAATAAAATAAATTAAATTTTAAATAAATTTTAAAATTTTAAATAAAATAAATTGGTTAAATAGAGAAGTTATATTTAATCTAATAAATTTAAAAGACTAAAGCATTAATAAAAATTTATTTGAAACTTAAGGCCTTTATGCGTATGCTTGATTGCTTTTTAAATTATGCATTTTGCATTTATTAAAGATATATGAAAGGAATATAAAGCAACTAAGTGGAGAAAATTCTATCACTATCCTTCGTCAACATAGACAAAAGAGTTGAGAGTGAAGGTTCCTATCTAACAAAATTTTCCAAAGAAAATTTCCAAATAGTGCATAAGAAGCACAAAAATAAGCCATAAAGTTGCTTTCTCTAGAAATGTAATGGATAAGAACTTGCTTAAAATTCCCTAGGAAGGATACATCATGTTTTAATTTCCTAATACTCATCCATTTCATGTTCAACATCAAATTTTGAAGCCACATAATGACACTAGCATTATCTTACTAAACAGGGTTTTTCAAACATCCAATCTTCATTAGAATCTCTGAGGGTAAGAACAAAAGAAGCATCACTTGGGCTACATCCTAGTAAATAATCTCTTTTCCCATAGACATAAAGAATTTACCATTGTGGTCTATGAAGATAGCTCCTAACTTTACACATTTTAAAGATAGTAGAGAAGTATCCATATTTACTTTAATAAAATTAGGTGGTGGGGTACACCAAAGCTTGTGAGGCAACTTATTAAGCTATTTAGTATCCCAGTCCTCCTTAAGAGGAATCCTATATGATTAAATGGAAAATGATATAACTATTGTAGCCAATAGAGAAGGAGTTTTATAAGGTCTGTTTTGTTTGCAAGCATTCCTTGATTTCTATAGATGATAGACAACACTCCAGTAGATTCTACCCAATGTTAGATTACTTTTTGATATTTTAACCAATTGGCCATTAAACATTAAATAGGAATTAAAAGTGGGCATCTGGAATCCTCAATGATTGAGTTTTTTTATGATGGCAAATATTGTTGGTTGAATTTTCAAGTATATTTCACTTTCCCTAATCTCTCTCTTGCTAAGTAAGTTATTTTAAAAATAGGGGAATTATGTGTTTTTTTAAGAAAACATGGCACAAGCACAAAATAATATGAAAACAACTTAACTAACTCAAATAACAGGTACAAGCAACATCCTATTCTCCCTTTCGACAACACCAAAAAGAGTTAGCACCAACTAAATAGAAGACACAAAATAAGAAATACATAAAATAAAATAGTAAAAGAAAACTACTGCATAACACATAAGCCTAGAAGTGGGAAGGTCTATGATGAGATGGTGGTGGTGGTGGCTAAAAGTAATGGTGAAGTGCAGGAAACTGGTCTCTGGACCAAACTAGATCATCCTTGTGCTACTTCTGGAGCTACACATGCTTCCTCTAGAGAAGCTCATACTACTAGTTCAGCCACTCCCAATGCTATGTAGTCTCCTGATATCGTGTTTTAGCTTCTATGTCAAGGTGGTCAAGTCTCTCCACTATCAAGTCGTAGGACTAGGACTGGTAAGCATGTGCTGCTATTGGAGTTGGCCCTGGTGCCGGAGCTGGTGCTGGAAGGTCTCCCCTTTCCTCATTGAACTCGTGCTCTTCTTTGGGATCATCCCCTTAGTGTCGATTAAACAAAACATGGAAGCAACTATTGGTATAAAAGATAGGAAATATGTCTTCTAGGCTAGGAAATAGAAGCTGGATATTGGCAACTAAGTATCCTAAAGCAATATTCTACTCACATCGGACTCTTGGTTGTCTAATGGTAGTATGATTTTAAAATAGCCAATATTCATGTGGGATTCATCAAACTAAGTGCCAGAGATTATTAAATAGGCTATAAAAGACATTAATGGGGTTTTATTTACTCTATCTCCAACCTTAGGTAAGATAAAAGTACGAAGAATATGCTCGATGACTCAAGCATTTTGGTTGAGTGAGTAGATAAGTATATTTAAGGGGGTAATTCCTAAAGGTTAGATTTATAGTAGTCCAGTCATAATCTCCCCTAGGGGATAGGCTATATGGTTTGACCCCTACTACAAAAAGATGTAAATGGTTTGTACGATCTTGTTGGGTGATTTCTATAGGATGCCTACAGACATATGATTGCATAGAAGTATAATCGGCATTATCTCATAGGCTTGCAAAAAAAATCAAATAGAAGTTCAAAACTAAAGGGAAGGTGAGGTTGAAACAAAATTGAAGTGTGGTGGATGTAAAGCATTCTAGAATTTTGATAGTTAAGAATGGCTTGCTCTCAAATGTGGGATGAAGTGATGTGAGCTTCTTTGTAATGGTGATAGGATAATTCTTCTTCAAGTGATTGGAAACTGTCATACCACCCACTCTCTTGAATGTGCTGCTCGTGGCTAACCTATTGACCCTACCCACAAGCCTATTCATCACACCCATGGCCACCATCACCCAGGTTAGCAGGTCATGTCAGTTTAACTCAGATTCAAATTTAATTAGGTTGAGGTTTATTTTGGTGAGTAAGGTTCAGGTCGAGACATATGGTGGATGGACATTTTCATGTTAGACCCAAACATGACTCAAAAACCCATTTTGAAGCCCCTAAGTAAATCCTTTAAAATATACCTTTAGAGCAAGTTCCAAAAGGTTCCAAGTGTTTCTTCTTATAACTAATGGAATCGAAGTAAACCTAACATGGTACAAATTATACATGAAATTTAAATGCCTAAAATTGCCAAAATAAATATAGCAACTCATCAGGAAGATCATCTCTAGAGTAGGAAAGGGATGTGCCCCCTTCCTAAATATCTTTTGAAATGTAAAAAAAAATATCTTAGGGAGAATAATGCAAATTCATCTTCCAACAACTAAATACTCTCCTCACTTTGCCATCGCTTCTTTAAAATTGTTGGCCAAGCAAAAAACTTGCTATTATATCTTAGAGTTGATGATAACACTGTCAGAGAAGAAGGGAAGAAGTAATAGCCTATCTACTAAGTGATTCATATGCTTAGAAGTGCAAACAAAAGGTGTCATGTCATGGAAAAGCTCACATAGGCACTAATCAACTTAGACAAGAGATTGTGACCTTACTTCTAGGCCCACTCCATTCAAAGAGTAACTGATCATCCTCTCCTAGGGAATTTCTAACTAAACTTGATCATCCAGGATAATTACTCAAATTGTCCATAGAACATAGAAAATCTTCTATCACTTTCACTCTAAGGACAACTATAAAAGCTTAAGAACTCAACGAATTTCTCATAGACTAGGCCAAGACACAAACTGAGAAATAATAGCATGACCTCATCGGACACTGTATTTTAGTAGCACATTAGGCAAGCAAGGGCTTTTTGAAATCCTCTTCTTAGAAGCCCTATAGGCGTCATTATCATTCAAGCTGCAAGTTTCAAATTCAACATCATCAATAAGCAATTAAAGTATGAAGCTTTACTCATAAGTGCATCATTTGCCTCCAAACTACCTAGGTGTCACTTAGATTGAAGTTTACTCAAACTCATAACTCATGGCATACAAAATTAATGTCGAACATGAATTTAATGTCAAAATAAAATCAAGAAGATGAACTAGAGGAAGCAAAATAAAATTAAGAAGTTTAATTACTTTAAAATCACTCAAATTCCTAAAAATCAGAATCAACTTTCCAACCTCCTTTCCAAGAAAGGAAGCATAAACGGCGAGCCTATCATATGAATTCTAGCACCAGCCATCTTGGAAGAGGAAGTGATGCAAATTAAAATAGATTCTTTAACTCTACATCTCGTAAGTTTGATGAACTCTTATATAATGTACCTAAAAAATGGGCCAATTGATGTTGAGGTCGATGACGCCTAATAATTTAGGGCTAAAGTTATAAAATACTTATTTCTTAGCAACCACTAATTTAGAAGATATGTGTTCTCAACAAACCTTAAGTGCATGCATGATTATCAAAAGGAAGCTTTTCTGGTTGAAATATACTCAAGCGAATGTAGAAGCCATTTTGACGGATGCACACTCGACCATAAAATCCTTAAGTAAGGATACTTCTAGCCAACTTTGAAAAAACGATACTGAGAAATTCTCCAAAAAATGCATATAGTGCCAAATGTTTTGTCCAATGCAGCTACTTGTACGCATGATTGTTAAATGCCCACATAAGATTTGCTTTAAATATATTTATTAGTTGCTACCAACTAATTCTACATAGCATAATGTTATACCACCTTGGAGGGCAGACTAACATTCTACTATTAATTAAAAAAAACTATGATTTATTTTTCTAATTATATACAACATAGGAAATATGCAGCCCATCTCGAAGGATGAAGAGAATATTCTCCTATCGTTCCAATTAGGAAAATAAATCATAAAATTTACTTTCATAATCAAATATGTTCAATTCACCAAAAAGGAAAATAAAATAATTATTTATATTTTAATTATGAAATTAAATATAATATTTTCCCCCAACCTTAGAGAGATACTAAGAAAGGGTTTATTTTATTTTGGGTTCTAGAGTCCTTATAAGGGTAAGCCCCTGTAGTTAATTACATCTCCTATGAGAATACTCTCAATTAAAGTCAAGACTAAAAATTTATAAAATTCATATAAAGTCAAAGAAATGATTGGGCTATTTTTGATTTCGATGCCCAGGATTTAAATAACAAATTCTTGAATTGAATTTGGAAACTAGATTTAAATACAGTAGAGAAAGATGTGTAGGTAGAGAGGTGTATACAATCTGGACTTACACATGCCTAGAGTTAGTTGCCAACTAGCAATTCTGAACACAACAATCATCATACATATGCAGGATTTGGTAAGCTCTATCTTAAGAATCAATGAGTTTTTATTCAGAAATTTTAAATCAAATACTATACAACATGCTTGCAAAAAAAATTGAAACCTTGTATGATGCAAATGATGCTTGAATAATAATGTATAAAAGATCTTATTTTATTAGTTTATGAATCTGTAAAGTATAACACAGGGTCTACAGAAAAGTAATAGTGGCCAGGCTCCACCAACAATAAGCCTGGGTTTCTAAGCCTTCCATATACATATAGAACCAAATACAATAGCTTATGATCTTCAAGTTTGAAGTCTTCTATGGCATTCCAAAAGAGAATATCCTCTCAGGGAGAGTACATTTTTTTATTCCCATATGTATATATATATATATATATATATATATATATAAGTATTTATATTTGACCCTTTTTTAACATATGACTCTGTACAACTCGATCTAACAAAAAAAGAATCTAAAACATTTATATTTATATCTATTTCCCATATAAATCATCCTTATGTACATTCTACTTTGTAGAAACATAAAGAATATAAATATAAAAAAGAAGATATAATGGTGTAATCTGAGCAAGTATTTTTATATAGAAATTTAAATGGAAGTAAATTAAATGGCCATGAATTCATTCATTCAGCTCTTTGGTGTACTGACAGAAAATAAATATGACATTCAGATTTATAGAAAGTAAGCGAACACACATGGCTACCCTCTAGGCAAAGGTACCCTCAATCAAACCAAACAAATCCTCCAGCCTAACCTAGGTTAAAGTGGGTTGTTCTAGCAAACCATCCATGTGTATGAGAGGCTGTGTGGTTTTGATATATCCTATAAGAATTTAATGTTTAGATTGCATGTATTTTTAATGTTTATTGATGTAAGGTCAAAAGGGAGTTTAATTTAAATTGAAATGATATGTATTTATAATTTAATATTCGAGTTTATATGTTGAAGTAGTTTATTTTATTTTAAAGAATTTTTAAATTAATTATATTCATCATCACCTTCTGAAAGCCAAATTTACAATGGATGAGCTCAAAACTATGGTTTTTAAGATGGGGCAAGATAAATCTCCTAGATTAGACTGTATTTCTCCTTTATTTTTTAAATTCTATTAGGAAATTACTAAGCACTATATGTATAAGCTAAACTCTTAGGGAAGTAGATTTTTATCCCTTGCTAGAAGAGTTACATTCATAAGCTCTTCTCTTCTTTCTCTTCCAACATATTTCACTTCTCATTCCCTTGTTCCTAATGGAATTCTTTAAGTGTTGGATAGAAATTACAGAAATTTTGTTTGGAATAAAGATGGAAAGTAAGGAATGCATTATATCAATTAGAATGAGCTCTGTCAACCAAGCACAAATGGTGGTCTTTGCTTTCATTCGGCCTCTTTATGGGAAGGTCATTGAGATCAAAATTGGCATGGATTTTCATTCAAAAACTGAACTCATGACTAAATAGAATTCTTATTGCTAAATATGGTAGCAACATTTGGTCTTCACCTGAGAGAGGCACTTCAGCAACTTGGAAAGTTATTTTAGATGGGGAAAATCATTTAAAGCCTATCTTTAGATGGAAATTGGGAAAGGGAAAAGCATCATCATTTTGGAAGATGCATGGATTTGTGACAAAATAATTTTTGCTTGGCTAACATTTATTAATGCCAACATTATGGAGCAACTAATAGTTGAAGCATTGCTGAACGAAAATGGTGATTTTAATTACAATTTCATGCAAGACTCCTTCAGGGAATAGCTGATCAATGTTATAAATCAAGATTAATTCCTTCCAAATTGCTCTAAAGAAAAGATGGAGCTAATTCGTCAGCACTCAGGGAGGTCGATAGTAGCTTTATGCTTTGAAGAAAAGTTCAAATCTTGTGAAATCAATGATTTTAGTTGGCTGAAGAAGCTTAAATTGCATCCCAATATTCTCTTTTTCTAGTGGAGAATTGGAAGAAATGATCTTCCCATGAATATTTGGCTTACTTATAGGAAATTGCTTAATTCTAATCTTTGTCCAAGAGGCTATCTTTTAGAAGAAGATATTATGCACATTTCTATTTCTTGCAAAAAGATGATTGATATTTTTGAAGTTATATGAAAATGGAGAATCCACATTCCTTACTTTAATTTGGTTTTGGATATATGTTATCAGCTCCACTTATTAGGTACTAAGAATCCTATTCTAGCTAGAATTTTTTATTCCTCTATTTTTTATTGTTGGAAGGATAGAAATTCTATCAAGTATGGAAAAAATTTTGCATCCCCAAAGTTTGTTTCAGCTGAAGTTTTGTCTATTTCAATTAATCCACATCTTAATCGTATTTTGGATCACTGGGCTGCTAACCAGTTCTATGAACTGAATGGAAAATTTTGGTATCCCCTACCTCCACAATGGATTAAAATAAATATTAATACTTTGTTGCTTAGCAATAATGGTGTAGGTATTGGAGTAATAAGGGATGATAAAGGAAGGTTTGCCTCTACGTTTGGGCAGCAACTTTATCATTGGGATATAGCTCATCTTGAAATCATTGCTATCCTTGTTATTAAGGATATACTTGAAGAATGGATAATTGACTCTAAAGGCATTTGGATAGAAGGGAATAACATCAAATGCTATCAAGCTTTTTCAAAAACCACTGACCTCTCAATTTTGGCTAGATGCAAAGTCTGATTCTTTAGAGTTTTCTTTTTATATGACTTTAAGAATTATATTTTTAATTATATTTCTAGAGAGGAGAATAAGGTTGCAAATTATTGTGCAACCAATACTCTAAGTGGTATTTTCTTTTCTAAACTTTTTCCTTAATAATCTTCCTTCCCTTTTTATTTCCTTGGTGAAGGAAGATTATGATAGATTTGCTATCACATAATTATTTTTTTCTCTTTTTCCCTCTAATAATATTACTCTTTGTGTTTGCCTCAAAAAAAGTGCAAGCGTTATTAATTTATAAATCCTAAGGTTTTCAAATGAAACACATGTTCTCTATAGAAGATAGATGATCATATGGGAGCCTTTAAAGATTTATTAGAGATAGAGAAGGGACCTTGTAAATTAAATATGAATGCCCTCTAGATGGAAGAAAGCATAGTATATATAGTCGATGTATTATTAAAGCTTAAAGATCCCCCAATCCAATTTGTTAGTGCCTTCCGGAAAGGAGTCATGCACAACACATGGAGGCCTTTGGGTTATCTAAAGTGTATTAACTGCCTTGAAACAAAATGCTAAAATGCACTTTAAATCGAATTAAGCATAAAGCATAAAGGCCTATGTTCATTTATTCCAAATTAATTATCAAATTTAATTAATTAAAATAATTTTAATCAATCAAATTATTAAATTAATTTAGTTTAAATGGATTAAAATTTTCTAATTATTATTTAATTATTTAAAACTTTTAATGAATTATTATATTTTTATTTAAATTTAATTATTTATTAATTAATTTATTATTATATTTTATTCAAAAAATTTATTTAGATTTGGATAATTAATCTCTAAATTTTTTTAAATTTTATTTAAATTTTTATGTATTTTTTCATTTATTTATTATATTTCATAAATTTAATTTAAAAATTAATTATTTAATGAATCAATATAAAGTTTAATTAAAAATTTTATTTAAATTCAAATTATATATCTATGATTTTATTTTAATTTTATTTAAATTGGTCTTATATTTTTTAATTTTATTTTTTTAATGAATTTATTTAATTAATATTTAATTATGGATGATTAAATATCAATTAAATTTAAATTAACTTTAAATTTGAATTTTATTTTCCAATGATTGTAAATTGATTTAGATTTGATTGAAGGTAGTTTGAAGTTTTTAAAAGTTTAGCCCTTAATGAAGGATTGATTTATGATTAGTCGTTGTTATAAGATCAATTAATTCTAAATCAAAGTAGATTTAATCATAGGATGTAACTTCACAATGTTTGTTATATTTAATGTCTCATCCAAATAGGATGTTTTTGTGAATCCTTGATTTGGCCAAAGTTCACTAGACATGTCCTTGATTATTTTCCTTAAATGTCACATAAGTTGAATGGGTTTACAATGATTGTCACTAACCCTTACATACACATGTGAACAACACAGTCATGATAATCATGGCGAATTAATGTTCTATGAAAATATCATAGTGAATTACCAAAGCTATAGGTCACATAATAACCTTTAGCCTTGATGATTCATTCATATGATATGTATGGAATTAAATTGAACAAATTCAATTAGGGAATAAGAAATATATTACCAAATGAGCTTTGTCAAAGTTTAAGTAAAAGATCTAGTATGATTTTGTGGTAATTAAATGAAATTCATCAAACAATGCAAGTATAATCACTTCCAAATAACCTAAGATCTTATATCCATCTTATTTTTCATTGAAAAGACATAACATTATAAATCTACACAGCCCTAAATGATAATTGTTTGATCAATATATAATTTAAAGTAATTTTTTGAAATGTATAGTTCAAATAATGGGCTATACATTTAGAAAATAAATTATAATTATAATTGAGCTCTACTAATCCCGCAAAAAAATTAAAGAACATGCATGATATCTTTAATATTATGCCATTTAAGCTTAAACTTAATTAAGTATTTCTTTAATATATAATTTAAAATAATTGAAGATACATATATTTAAAGAAAAATATATTATTTACATAATGACTACCATACTCTGAATTAATTTTTATATGATAGAGAATTTCATGCTGAAGAAAATGAGGGGTCATTCATTAATTATGGTTGGGTATTTTATTTTCCATAATTTTCTAATGTTTTTTATAATTTAAATCATCAAATAATAATATTTATTCTCGATTTATACAGTCAACATTGGAGGCTAACAAATGGCAGCGCCTAATTCATCCCTCTTCAGCCAATAGCGGCGTTAGTGCACCGCGCTTTCCTTGCGGTGGCACATGAGCCAACAACACATCGGCACGTGGTTAATGGCCATTAGATTCAAATAAAGGGAATCAATGGTTGTGATTTCATCTCTGAGCTCCAAATGTCATAAACCCTAATCTTAAGTTTCATTTCTAGCATCATTTATAGTTGATTAAATTGCATGCAATATGAGATTCAAATGGAAGATGCATCTAGAAGAAGTGGGGAATAGTTCACAGAGCTCCAAGTGACTTCCAAGATGATCTATTTGAGAACCTAGGTAAAACTTAGTGTAAGGAAAATACATATGCACAGATGAGCTCAGGTGGTGAGTAAGAATTCTTTTTCTACATTGGAGGATCCTGCACAGTTCAACCTAAGGGTGTTGACAGTTCAAGGATATTTTGGCCATTTATTTAATATTTTACCCAGTCAAATAGTCGGAGTGGCTAATGTGGATTTTAGGTGATGGATAAGTGCTGGTTGAGTGGACTTCAAGATCTTTGAAGGCATCAACTTGATGTTTGAAGGAAGGGATCCATGCGTGGTGTTGTTTGATAATCACTGATGAGTTGACTTGGTCAAACTCATCAAAGGTTGGTGTAGGCATATTCAATGCATGCCATTGAATTGTGGTAGAGGATTGGATAGTTTTAACTTAAATGAATGTAATGAATGGACCTATATGACTACTTATAATAGGTGGACCAAGTCAAATTAGCTGTGACTTGACCAATGATGTGTTTGGATGATGTTTGAAGTATGCATTGGAATGGTTATGAGGAGTTAAAGTGTTTGATATGAGTGTATGCATTAAAGTCATCTAGTTTGACATGGTTTGACCAAAATTGGGATAAATTAACCATGTTAATTGATGAGTGGGTTAGGGTGATTAGTCATATTTGGTTCACTATAAAAGTTGATTAGAGTAGATTATTGAAGTTCAATGTTCATTTGATGTTGAATTGGAAGTAATTGAAGTGTATATGGATCAAGATGATTAATCACTGGCTCAGAGAGATAATAGTGGGTGATTTGATATGTGGGGCTCCTAGTGACTTGATTTGGACCATGACTGAAATTAAGAAGCTAGTGCACTGTGCTAGGCAATATACTGGGCCATCTAGTTGCAGTGCATGGCTGCAACTGCATGTAGGCTTTGATTGATTTATTAGAGATTTGAGGTATAAGTTGATTGAAGAGAGATCAAATGATTAATTGAGTACTATAAGATTGGAAGACTAAATGATTGCAGGATAGTGTAGGCTAGTGATTGATGTGTAGACCGAGTGATAGATTGAATCATTATTTTATTGAATGTTTGTAAAATATAGGCTAGTTGATTATAGATTTGGATAATTGCAGGGTTAATGTAGACAAGATGATTGATGTTGATTGTAGAGTTTATTGTAAGACTATATAATTGAAGTGTGATTGATATATATATATATGTTGATTGTATAGTGATTGATTATTATTGGATGATCGACTAAATAATTGACAGGCAGGATGATTGATTTCTTGGAGTGCATACTGGTTCATTGATAACTAGTTGAATGATTGATAGCTGGCTGACTGTCAACCATCAAATTTATAATCAGGAGTCTAGAGTAGTACCTGATGATCTCATACAAAATGAAATACCAATGACTTGGATCACTAATTATCTCAAGTAATTCTATCCATAAAGAAGCACTTATCTTCACTCTCTCTATATATTTTCTTATTTCATTTTAATAAGAATCTCTTTTTTATTTATAAAAACATCTCCTATCAAAATAAAGTATCAAAAGTCTTCACTCATAATAACAACCTCTCCAAAATTCTTGGGGAACTCAGGAAGACAAGATTGACCACTTGAGAACTCTTTAGGAGTCTCCTTTAAGGAGGAACTTATTAAACCACAATCTACCATCTAGATAATAATAAAATGTGATAACCCAAGTAGTGTAGGAGTACCAAGTCCCACTCATAGTTTAACTTGAAATAAAAGGTCAAACTACTCCTTAAGGTGAGTCGAGGCCCTAGGTACTCAAAATGTACACAAATGCTAGAGCCCTAACATGAACATAAGTGATCTTTCTAGCATAATCCATTGTTGGTTCCCAGTCAAGAGACTCATGGTGAACTATGTTTTAAATCCCAAGCATGATAACCTTTAAGTGAGTTCTTTTGCACTCATCAAACTTTCAAGGAGAAATTTAACAAACACTATTCTCACAATTATATAATGATCAATTGTGATCACCCGAGTACTTATCGAAAAAATAAAATTTGTTTTTTATTATCCCAAATATATATTCGAGGTGCTCCTATTTTTTTTATTAAACATGACGGACATGATATTCTATAATAGATTTAAAGATAAAAATAGGATTTTTAAAACAAAATCATTTTCATAATTAAATGCAATAAACAGAATAACATATTGTCTCAAAAGGTGGACATGTCATTCTAAAATAGTATTTAAAGACAAAAATGGAGTTTCGAAAAGTTATCATTTTTGTAAACAAATACAAACGAGAGAATATCATATCACCTCAAAAGGTGAACATGACATTATACAAAGGTATTTTGATGCAAAATTTTGTTTTAAAAAATTGTCATTTTGGTAATTAAATACAATAGAGAGAATATAATATCACCCCAAGAGGCAAACGTGATATTATACTGAGGTATCTGACTAAAGAAAAGAGTTTTGAAAATTTGTCTATATTCTTATAGATTTTTCCCATATCTTCTAGAAATAAGATAGGGTTTATTCTAATTTTGAGTTACACTTCCCCATAAAGGCAAGGCTTTATGATTAAGTAAAGTACATCTCATGAGAGGGTGAATCTCCTAAGAACACTCTCAATTAAAATACTGGCAAATATTTTCTTTCATTTTATAGATTAAGACAAAGATGAGAGGACTTAGAATTTTCAAAGCAGATTGACTCAATTTTAAATAGTTCTTTATGGATGTCGAATGATCAAAGGTAGGGAGAAATAAGATTATGAGACACGCCTATAAGTGCTCCAATCTATCCTATGTTGGGCTTGAATGTTTTAGGAAGAGATTTTTATGTTTTAGTTGATATTTTATTAGGTAATTGGGATTATATTCTTGAAAGGTAATGGCTTATGAATTAAGATTTTCTTCAGAACTAAGATATATGTAAGTAACTACAGAGAAGTGAACTTGAGCCTAGTTTGAAAAGGTGCAAAAGTGTATGAATTTTTTTGGACTTACATCTTCTCTGGAGTGAGATTGTTAGCAAAACCACCTAATCCACTATAAAATTATGCTAGCTGATCGTATGAAAGATGGGTAGGCTATTTAGGGTTTAATTATTCAAGTTAATAGATTTAATTTGGAGTTTAATGTCAATGAGTTTGAATTTTTTTTTATTTTTTTATTTAATTATATCTTTATAAATTGAGTTAATTAATTGTATTTATTTAGATGAGTAATTAGGGGATTTTTGGTTTATTCCCCAAGTCAACTCCAAACCTCTTGAAGTATTCTGCAAATGTCATTAATGGCTTCTAAGGATGATTACAAAATTTTAAAGTTATTTAAGAATTTAATTTTATTTTGAACTATTTTATTTAATTAATTATTGAATTTTCTTATTTCTTTAAATAATTTTTATTTACAAGAATTTTATGGGGCTTTAATTTTCCATGAAATAGCATTTAATTTGTTATTGAATAAAATTTATTTTATATTTTTTGGATTGAATTTGAATTTATTATGAATTTAAGAAAATTAGAAGCCAATTATGCAAGTGAATTTTGGGTGTTTTAATAAGTATTCCAAATGCTCTCCAAATTTCTTGAAATATAAACCATAGGTTCACCAAAATAAGAGGTCAAATGTCAAGGCCATTGAAACCCTATTAGGGATACAATTAATTTCGAAATTAAATATAAACTATATTCGGAAATTTATCTTAGGCAAACTTTATAATGAGGGGGGGATGAAATCAGTAGACATTTAACCATTGGACAATGCATAATCAATCCATAAAATATAAAGGCTTAATTCCCATTGGATTTGCACAAATGAAAATTTTAAGCTCTAGGTATTTCATGACCTATGAACTTAGGTCGATCAATTGAAACCCTCAATGGTTTCAACTACATACAAAAATTTTTAGAGATGAGTAAAATCTCCCCAAGAATCATCCCTATAAATTTCAAACCATAGTGAAGTATATTTAACGAATAATTCAAGAATACCCCAGAGAGTATTACCAAAATTAATTTTAATCTTTTTGGAATTAAGGTATCAAAAAAAGGCTATTATTAAGTTCCTCAAGACAAATGTAATGAGCCTAAGAACACCTAATTTGGCCAACTGTGTGAGGAGAAATGAATTTTTTAATATACTTGAATTTTCTAAGTAAATTTCAAATCCCTTACATAATCAGCCACACTTTCCATGTGGCGTGCTTTAATTGGCAAAGTAATCATTGGCAGATGACAGGGTAAAACACTTTAATTCAAGGCCATTCTGTTTGAGATTAAACAGTCTTTATACAATAATCCAAAACTGCAGAATTTGAGTACAAGTAAAGCTCTGATAAAATCAGAATTGTTAACTAAATTCAACATCCCGAATTCCATCTTCAACCTCTTACTCATGTTTCTATCCATAAACAAATTTTAGAAAGATCCAACATAACTAACTAAAGGATCTTTTTCAAACATATCCAGAAGCTTCATCTGGTCAACAACGTTCTATCTAATGATTAGGTCCCTTTGGATTAAACATTCTCTTTACACTTGATCAAACACTAAGGATTGGAGGATTAGGATTGAAGGAACACCTTAGGGAGAGCATAATTGGATCAAGAATTGATTGTGTTATATTTGAATTACTTTAAAGATTAATCTTACTTCAGATTATAGAGCCAGAGTTCCATTAGATTGGAATTGATGCTTTTTATTGGAGAGACTTTGTCAGAGCTCACTCAAACTCATTGGAGAAGATGAACAGTGAGGCTGGGGAGTTGGGGATTTGATCATACAGTACTTGATGCGGGCTGTGGAGTGAACTTTTAATTGTATAAAATATTGGGCTATATCACCCCTAAATAATGCTTAGGTTTTTTTGATATAAATAATAATAAACCCCACTTAATGTTTGTAAGTATACATGCCAAATCAAGTAATAAAAAGATAGAGTAGAGTGTCGAACCCACGAGAAAGTATGCTTATATGCAATAAACTACTACTGTCTTCTCTAAATGAAATAGTTATCCTACTAAAATAAAAATGATATTTTTGGATATTCTATCACTAAATAAAATAGTAAAATATTTGATATAATATTAAATTAAAGTGTTTTGGATTGATGAATATAAGTTGCATATCTTACCTAATGAGACTCTTCAAAGTAATATGATTCAGAGCATATGCATCCTTAGATCTCTATCGAGCTTCTAGGGTGAAAAGAATATCAGCTAACATCCTATAATTATAATATCTCCTTAAGAACCTAGAATATTTTACATCATTTATTTAGGCATGCAAAATATCCTATCTCAATACTCTTGGTTGTTCTTGTACTCCTCCATCGAGGCTATACATTTTTTTTATTGGAAACCCTATGAAGGGGGCCTACGTGTTTATTTCGGGGAAAATTACAAAGTCCTTATAGAGGCCTCAAGCTCACTACTGCCCGAATGAGCTACAAAAATAAAGTAAAACAAAAAACCTAAGAGCTTGAGTCCTCTACTAAATAAAAGTACAAAGAAACCTAGGAACATTATACGGTGCACAAGTATGAGCACCCAAAAAATAGAAGAGCAACAAAAAGTGGCAACAAGCATCATAAGCTCCTCCAGTAACAAAAACTTTTCCTGCATGATCTCTCTATAAATACCTGCAATGCTAAAATTTTGCGAAGAGAGGTAAATCCCATGACAAAAATAAAGGTTAAAAAAGAGGAAAATAAACCAATCCCAATAGTTACCAACAAAAATATTTCTAATAAAAGAATCCCAAAACCAGCAAATTACCGCCAAAACGGGGAAGCAGCAGCCACCCCAGTCAGGAAATAGCAACCTGGAAGCAAGAATACTAAACAACACAGAAAATACGATGAAATTCGAGCTCCAGGCAAACCCAGCCACCAACACACCGTAACCAACAAAGTCAACAGCAAGATAAACATAATGCCACCATAACAACCAGAGGGCAGAACCAGCAAATTGGAACTTCAATGGATGAACCTGAAGCAACCAACAAAAACTACCCAAAGACCCAAACAGGCTCCAGAGAAACATGCCAACAACAAGGCCCCTGAAGATATGAAAAAACCCCCCACCCAGAATCCATAGCAAAACAAGCATTACCACCCAGGTGCATGGCCACCCGAAAGCCATCACCTATGAAAGCAACCAGACAACATCCAGCAACCTTAGTAAGGCAAAACAACCCAGCAACACAGCAACGGACCACGAAGAAGCCCCAACAGGCACTAAACACCTCTAGAAAGTACCCACAAAAAGAAAACACCAACACCACAACTCGCCAAAAGGATATGCCAAGGAGCTAAGACAGAACAAGAAAACTACAAAGCAGCCCAGCAATGAAAAACCCACTGCACAAAAACCACCCAACACACTTCCGAGCGAGAAAACCAATTAAACACAAACATAAGGGTTACCCAACTCATCAAGTTTAAGCAAACTACGAATGGCAATCGGAATAAAAAACCCCAAGACATTAGAAAAACCGTCAAGACTATACCCCCAGTTAGCAAGCCAAGAAGCACAAGCATTACCATCCTTGGGAATATGGAGAAACAAATAATTCAAACTCAACAACAGCTTTTAAATTTTCCTAATAAGATAGAAAAGATCTGGGGTACAACACATATCCTCATCAACATAAAAGAGATGAAAATCATAATCAGAGTTCACCTCAATAAAAAAATTAGTTAACTTAAGAGAAATGCTTAATTGAATACCATAAAGAATGGCCCTGGTGACAGCAGTAAAGTAATTACCATTATGAATAGGACCAGCAAAAGATAAAATAAGGCGGCCATTACTATCCCTGATAATACCACCACAACCAACAGAAGAATAAGTATTAGCACCATCCACATTCAATTTAAAGGAGTTACTAGGAGGTTTGGTCCAGAAAGTAATATTTGCCAAAGAAGCAGTAGGAACATTCTCCAAATTAACCCCTAAAGCATTCCCAACAAAATAATAATTCTTGAAATTCTTATAAGAAAGAATATTAACTGCCACAAGAGAAAAAACCTTATCTTTCACCTTCTGAATAACATTATGATGGTTCATCCACACATTATTAAAAAGAGAGTTATTTCTTTCCAACCGAAGAAACCATAACATGAGCGAAGGATTAACATTACAGATGTGGCCTTTAGAGTTAATAAACCAAGCATTAAGCATAGAATTAAGGGAGAGATGAGCATTAAACCAATTTAACTGAAATAAATCATCAAAGTAGACCCAAGTTCTAACAGCAATAGGACCAGAGATAAAAACATGATGCATATTCTCCAAATGGCAACAACATTGACACTTGGAGGCCAAAATAAAACCTTTCTTTGTGAGATTATCATCAGTGGGGATAAATCTATATAAATTTCTCCAGACAAAGACAGACACAGTAGAAGGAATACGCTTATGCCAAATATAAGTGAAAATATTATCAATATTACCTCTACCTCTAAAAGAATGCCAAGCATTCTTTAAGTGGAAGCCACCATCTTTAGTTAAATCACACAAGATAATGTCCTTCGAAGGAGTATTGATAGGCAAGTTTAAAATGCGGTGAAGAATGCAATCAAGAATCACATTAGAGAGTATTTCATAATCCTAACCATTATCCCAAAAAAAATAATTAACCTTAACCAAAGCAGTAGAGGAAGAATTCAATATAGAATTAATAGAATCTTTAGCAAGCCACCATTATTGCCAGAAAAAATATTACCTTTACCAAGCCCCCAAGAGATGAATGGCTCCACATCCCATTTAACCTACCAAATCCTTTTCAAAAATTGAGAATCATGAAGCTTAGAAAAACAATTAGTAGGATGCTTATCACCACAATATTTGGAAGTCATAAACTTAGTTGAAAGACTATCATTAGTGCGCAAATTAAACCAAAGTTTAAAAGAAAAAGCCATAGCTAGGTCTTTTAAATTCTTGCAGCCAAGAGCACCTTTAGCAAACACACCACAACACTTCTCCCAAGCAGCCCAAAGAATTTTAGAATTAGTAGAGATGCCTTTCCAAAAGAATTTGTTAATAAGCTTGTGAATACTATTACAAACAGCTTGAGTAGGAAGAATAGTTTGAAAACTTTAAACCAGTAAAGAGCAAAGAACGCTTTTCATAAGAGTGACACTACCACCAAAGCTAAGAAAATTAGAGTCCCAAGATAAAAGCTTATTGTGAACAGAGGCAATAAGATCATCAAACAAAAAGGATATCCTCCTCCCATTAAAAAGAGGAACACCAAGATATTTAATAGGCAAGTGAGCATGCATAAAACCAGTGATATCTTTAATGGCTAAAATATGATCATTAAAAACCCTCTTAGAAGTAATAAAATAACTTTTATTTTTACTCAAGGATAAGCCACTAATCAACTCAAATTTGTAAAAGAAATTCATAAGTTTACGAATTCTATTAATAGCCACATTAGTAAAAATAATAAAATCATCCGCAAAGCACAAATGGGATATGGAAAAACCTCCCAGAGTTCTAAAATAAAGGGCAGGATTATTATCAAACATATTGGTAAGACCCCTAGAAAGAAATTCAGTAGCAATAATAAAAAGAGCAGGAGAAATAGGATCACCTTGTCTTAAGCCATGGGAAGAACAAAAAAACCATTAGTAGAGCCATTAACAATAATAGAGAAATAAACATTTTCAATACAATTCTTAACAAGCTTAATAAAGATAGAATTAAAACCAAAAGACTACGAAATAAGATAAATAAAGTTTCAATCAATATTATCACAAGCCTTGGCAATATCAAGCTTTAAAGTCATGTTCCCCCCACGCACCCTAGCATTCAAATCTTGATAGAACTCTTGAGCTTACAAATGTTATGCATAATCGCCTTACCTTTCACAAAACCCATCTGATGAGGAGAAATAATTCTAGGTAAAATAGTGCTTAGATGATTCATAAGGATTTTAGAAATTAATTTATTAAAAAAGGTACAAAGACTAATAGGTCTAAAATCATTCCAAGTGTTAACTTAGTTGTTTTTGGGAATAAGCACAATAGAAGTAGAAGAAAAGAACTTAGGGATATGGTTACCAGCAAAGAAGTCCAAAATAGCTGCAAAAATATCATCACTAATAATGTGCCAAGTTTTTTTAGAAGAAAAGAGTGGTGAACCAATCAGGACAAGCCACAGAATCACTTTTCTTATCCATCAGAGTCTCTTGAACCTCCTCAAAAGAATGAGGCATAGAGAGATTTACATTCTCCTCTTAAGATATAAGGGTAGGAATAAAAGAATGATCCATAATATGAATGGGATTAAAAACCTTATTGAGATGGGTTTGAAAATGTTGAACAGCTAAATTGGCAATCTCCACACTATTCTCAGTAGTAGAACCATCCTCCCTTTGGATTTTATTGATACTATTTTTAAACCTTTTCCTTTTGACCATCGCATGAAAATACTTAGTATTGTTATCACGTTCAATCAAGTGCTTAGCAACAACTTTTTGCTTCCGAAAGGCCTCTTCCGGAGCTTGGAAAAGAAAAAGCTCCTCTTTAGACTTCTTTAAAAGAGTAAAATTAGTATTAGAAGGGTAAACTTGACAGGCAAGCTCATTAGTACTAACAAGTTGTTCAGCTTGCAAAATATTGGAGAAAAGCTTTGTAAACACATGATGGTTCCACCAGTTAAGAACTTATTTCAACCGTTTCATCTTAAACCAAAGTCTACACATGCCAAAAATAGAATTATCAGGGTGTAAAGGAGCTTGCCAATTATTGTGCACAACATTGAAAAAAGCATTATGAAGAAGCCACATATTTTGAAATCTGAAATGAGAAAAGCATTAAAATGTCTAAAATTAAGGCTAATAAGTAAAGGAGAATGATCAGGCAAAGTTCTACTAAGATGCTGCACATTAATGGGGTTAAGAGAATAAAGCCAAGAGTCATTAAAGAGCACACGATCTAGCATTTGCCATAAGTTCCCCTATTCCAAGTAAAATTATTACCAGCAAAAATAATATCAATTAAATTTTAATCCAAAATCATATTGTTAAAATCCTCCATAGCACGAAAAAATGGAAAAGAACCTCCTTTCCTTTCAGAGGGATTAGTAATAGCATTAAAATCACCACCAACAAGCCACGGCATAGTAGAAATACTATGGAAGTTGATAAGTTGTTCCCACAGTAATTTTCAAATGTAAAGTGACGAGGCGGCATAGACAAAAGAAGCACAACAATGAAAATTAAGAACATCAACTTTACAATGCAAGACTTGGTTAAAATTGCCAATAATGTCAATTTTAACCGGATCTTTCCAAAAAACCCAAATCTTATTAGCTACATTCGAAATAGCATAATTAAAACACAAAAACTGAGAGGTGCTTAATAACCTAGATGAAGAAATAAGAGGCTCAAGCAACACAAGAATAGAAATATTACGAACATGATATACATTCTTGACACGAATGTGAGAAGAGAAGCAACCAATGCCCCTCACATTCCAAATAATAGCATTAAACATAAAAAACAAACTTAATGAAAAGTATGCAAGTGAGTGTTTCTTGGAGATTTCAAGGTAATATACTTAGGCTTCCTTCATCTTTTACTAAGAATTTTAATAAAACTAGTGTCATTATCATCCCTGGCAAAACATTTAGCAGCAATACGTATATCCTTAGTATCAGTAAAAGCATCGCTATTATAATTAGAGGTTGAAGGAGTATTACTATCATTTTGTTGATCCCTCAAAGCAGTTTATTGAGGACCCTCATCCTCTATAAACAAACCATCATCCTCCACATTCACATTATCCCTCCAACCAATATCTTCATTGCATTTATCAAGAGATGAGCTCTGCACTATAGCAACAATTTCACCTTCCTCTAAAGGGATAATGTTCCTTCCACCTTCCTTTAAAGGTAATTGATTAGCAATAATAGCTTCAATTTCCTGTCCATTCACAGGATTAGAGAGAGTATGAGAAAGTAAATTGATATCATTAGAATCAGAACCAATTTGAATATTAATGCAAGAAGGGTTAGAAACAACATTCTCATCCTTTTGTTCTTCTAGATTAAGCAAAGTCTACGCCATAATGTTCTCACAATCAATATATGAGAAAGCAATTATTTTGAGACTAACTCCCTAATCATGCTTCAAAGAAACAACATTGGTAATAGTAGGAAGAGGGACATCAACCAAAACAGTTATACATCACACTAAGTTTTAACTACATATACAGCCCCTATGTGTGTTAAATTAAAAGCGAGATAATATTGAAAATATCTTTTAATAGTTTATAGAACAAGAGTCTTCATTAATATTCAACATTCATTTTATATCATCAATCCAAAATAAGAGAGCTAGCCAGACATGGAATGAATAATAAGCAAATTCATTTTCATTATACTTATGGAAGAATGAAAAATACAAGAGACTGATATCACCAAGAAGGATTAAAGTACCTCCTCTACACTCCTTCTCACTTTAGCTTATAGAGCTTCTTCAGGAAACATAGGCTAAACACTCTAAATGATTGTAACTTGTACTTCCTAGCATCCCTTAGATTTTACTCTAAGAGGGAAATAGAGAAGCACTCTAAAAAGAACAAAAATTACACAAGTGACTAAACTCTACTACATACATAAGACCACAACCATTTATGAAAAAATTGAAAAATGGTAACTAGCACTGTTGTGCTTGAAATAATGGTGTTACGGTGCTCCTGAAATGAACTAGCACCACAATGCTGAAGCTCCTACACCATCGCGGTTCTGGTTGATAAGGATCGACTACTTGGTGAATAGTCGTATCTCTTCACTGATAGAATGTGATCCTTGGAAGTTACAACTATAATGTCATGATTGTGAGGACATTGGAGCCCTACGGCACCCAAGTGCAAGAAATGGTGCTAAGGCGTGAGAAATTATAGTGTCGTTGCATTTGAAAATAGAGAATTTGGCGATGCCAAGCTAACTTTCTTATGTTGCAGGGCTGTTAATATTGTGGCATTATATGTGTTACTGCCATAACATTTGTAAAAAGAGAACTCGACACCGTAATGTCATGATTGGGGTGTGTCAGAAGTATTATATGTAGCATTGCAGCGTTGTGTCATTGGATGCTGCCGTGTTAAAGGCTCCTTTGGATTTCAACCAATTTTTGAGTTTTTAATATGGAAATAACAAAAATAATAGACTTTCACCAAAATTAAAATACATTAAATAATATGTAATTTACACTTATCAAATTCTCTCTAGCTTAAACACTTATTTATCCTCAAGTAAATAAAGAAATCTATAATTTTGATTAATGAAATAACCAAAATAATTTCATAATTCAAAATTATTAAAATATAGGATAATATATCACGGTCTACAAGTAGTGAAAATGAACAAAGTTTTAATTCTAGTTTGGAAAATACTAAAGATTATGAAAGTACGTGTAGTTTGCTAGACCTACAACAACTGTCCTAAGGCTAACTAAGAGGAGGGTGAATTGGTAATTTAAAAAAAAAAATTCTCTTTGTTATTTAGAAAACCTATTAACTCTTTTTTGCACAATAATAAATTTTTCTAAAAGTAATTTTTCAACCACTAAAAGTAAATGTGCAGAAAATTAAAAGCAAAAAAAAGTAAGGAAACAGAAGACACCAAATCTTATATTGGTTCGGTCTAACTAGACTTGTGTCCACTCTCTGGAGATTCCTTCCCCAGGTATTGCACTACTCAATAGTGTTTCTCCTTTTTCCCCCATAGTATGACAGAGAAGCCTTTACAAAATCTCTTCCACCAACCCAGTGCGGCAGACAACCGAGTCCTTTTAAAACCTCTAAGTGGTAACAACGTAACAACTCATCCTTTTTAAGGTAGAGATCCTTTATCCTTTTTCACCCTTCTGATGACGGTAGAGTACCGAACGTCCTTTCTCACCCTCCTGGTGAGGGTAGAGTATCGGCGTCTTTTTTCACCCTCCTGGTGATGATAGAGTACTGGATCTCTTTTGAAAATCCTCTCTCAAGAGCCTTCAAGGAAGTAGGGAAGAACTATGAAGAACAAACAAGAGATCCTCATTATTGGGCACCTTTGTGAATCCCCTCACAAATCCCTCTCATAAGATCTCTAACTCTTTAATCTCAAGACACTCTCCCAAATACACTCCTAAGGCACACTTAGGAGAAATTCGAAGCAATTTCTTTGGATAGTTTGTTTTTGGACACTTATATATGAAGGACAAGAAAAATCGTCTGGAAAACTAAAAATTTCAAGTTGAATGGACTCCGATCGTATAGTATGATTGATGATCGTACATACGAATAATTTAAAAATGAACTTATTCATCTGATATGATCGTGTACAAACCTATTTTTTTACTCTATTAGTCGTCTGTACGAACTGACATTGTAAAGTATGAACATTTCAAAAATGAACTCATTTTTCTGGTATGATCGTGTAGGAACCTCATTTCGTACTCTATCAGTCATCTGTATGAACCCCACATCGTATAGTAAAAATAGTTAAAACAAATCATGTCTTCCTTGGTATGAAAGTGGACAACACCATTTTGTACTCTAAGAATCGTCTGTACGAACCAAGAATTATACAGTACGAACAGTACTAAAAAATTTTCATGCATGATTTGATTAAGTTCATTTTGGAGGAACAGGTTAAATCATCCGGTATGATCTATAAATCATACAGTATGATTAGTTTTAAAATTTAATATTTTAGTCACTCCCCCATTGTGTGTGTGCACAGTTTCCCAATTATAATCATACTCTCTAAGACTAAAGAAAAATAGACAAACTACAGACTTCACAACATGAACTCCTAAGCTAATCTATCTCAAAGTCATTGGCAATCTGGAGTATGATTTCCCTAAAATGTTAGTACATAATAACAACAAAAACAAAATATAAACAATATGTGTTTGGAGAAACAGTAATCAACACAATAATATTTTGGTATCCTCAAAAACTATCATAATATAAAAATATTATTTTGAAAACTAAGTTACAACAATCTTCCCCTTTTTGATGATGGTAAAATAATTATTGTTTGAGTGAACACTTTAGCAAAATTTTCTCCTAAGATCCCCCTAAATGAATGACCAATTTAAAATGAGGGATTCCAATGAAGTTCAAAAACCACAACCCTAAAAAAAATCCAACACATCACAAAAATCACATTAAAAATAATCATACACTCATATATCAAACAAATTAATTAACACACGTCAAATAACATCAAACACATCAAACAACAGCAAACAATATTTGACTCCCCCTTTTGACAATAATAAAAAGGGAATTGCTTCTTGAAAGGATAAGTTTCAATAGATAAATCAAAATATTTGATGATGAAGAAGATTTTAAACTGATTGCACAATATTAATATCCAAATTCAAAAAACGAAAAACTTGAATTTTTAAATCACAATACAACTAAGATAAGAAAAGTCAACCAATTCTAGACAAATCAAATAAAAAAATTATTGCACAAATGATGAAATAAAGATTAATTAGTTTCTAATTCAATAGTGAAGATTATTGCCAATTATATTGATTTATATAAGAGATAGAATGACAAAGGAAAGATCAGTATGAATTTTTCACTTGGAGACATTGCGCATCTTTTCAATATTTTGTGCCACACTTTGTGCATCTTTTCAGTTTGGGCTAATTTTGTGCCTCTTTTGACTTTGGCGAACATTACGCATCTTTTTGTTTGGCACACTTTGTGCATCTTTTTTTTTTAATTTCCAGTCTTTCTAATATCAATAAATCTTTAACACAATTTCTAATAATTAACAAAGATAAATACATTGAAAAAGAAATAAAGATAAAAATAAGACATTTATTTTGTAATAATTATTGCTAAGTAATACTTGTCTATAAGAACATGAGTTTGATCTTCTAATCTACATCCAGCCATAATGTGATTTAAAATTTTGAGAGATTTAATTTTGTAAGGAAATTAATTTATAGAGCAAAATAATTTAAAATTCTTTTTAAGAGATCAACCATAAGTGATTTGTCTCAAAAAACATAAACATTTCAAGAAGAGAAATTGTAATGCATGTCAACACAACATTTCATCATTTCATTTATTTTTCAAAACACATATGAACACATTGTTCTATTCAACATAACATCATGCCAGAAATTAAAGAACAAAAAACATGAAGACACTAACACTTGAAATCCTTGAAATCATAGACAAACATCTCAACAACAAATACAAAAACTCATCAGCAACTACAACACAGAAGTATAACTAATACCCTGATGGACCTTGATCTGGAGGTGTTGGAGGATTGAACACTATGAAGTAAGTACTGATGGAAGCTACATTAGTGTTGACCGAGTCGAATTGCCATCGGATCCCACCAATATCCTCATTGTATCTAGCATCCTGCTGGTTCAGGTGATTCTCAATTTGATCAAAGCATTGATCAAAATGAGTTTCCAATTTATGAAACTGTTGGCCTATTTCTTGATAGAAATTTTGATTAGGTCCAAGTCCAAGTACAGTTACAGGTGCTCCTTCTTCTTCCTTTGAGTCATCTCCCTCAGAACTTTGATCCTATCCAAAAAGTGCATGAAAGAGGCATCGATAAAGTAAACGGGAAGTTCATTTTGAGGATCATGATGGATCAAGTTGCATTTCTTCTCTAAAATGTAGGTAATTAGGTGTCCTAAGGCCACATCTTTCTTCCTCCTATTATGAGGAAGTATGATATTAGAAAGTTTGTAGATGTAGTCCATGATTAACTAGGATTCATCAATAGGAGTTTCGGTCATGATCAACTATGTGATGGTAGGCAAAAAAGGAGTCATATTTATACGATCACCAACTTTTGGAACTATGGAGGTTCTTAATATGTGCTGGATGATCTTAGCATTCTGGTTTTGGGTATAGATATGAAGAAGATGGCTTACTTATTCAACACCTCTAAGATTTAGGTTTAAATCCGTCCAATCATAATCTACTCTAGAGGACATTATATGTGTTCTAACTCCTACAGTCCTAACATGAAGGAAATTCCCTAGATCTTCCTTAGTTATTTCAACCCATTACTTAAACACATAAGAGGTCATCCTAGTCTGATCTTGACTCATTTCATGTTTGGAAGAAACATTTGAAAAGTTTCATGATGGTAAGCATAAATTAAGGTAAGGATAAAGGAAAACTGGGTTGAGGTAAATCGGGGCATGATAGAAAAGTTGATGTCACTCTGAATGAGGAGTCAAGAAAGGGTTATTTTGGTTGTAACATGCTGAAAGAATGCTTCCTCATTTTCCTTAGAAAGAAAGTTAT